>VXBH01001558.1:156690-202083 GCA_013400035.1 Rynchops niger | reverse complement strand
CAGTTTTGGGCGCCTCAATACGAGAGAGATATCGAGGTGCTGGAGCGAGTGCAGAGGAGGGCAACGAAGATGGTGAAGGGCCTGCAGAATAAATCTTATGAGGAGCGATTGAAGGAGCTGGGCCTGTTTAGTTTGAGGAAGAGGAGGCTGAGGGGAGACCTCATCACTCTCTACAACTACTTGAAAGGACATTGTAGAGAGGTTGGTGCTGGTCTCTTCTCACAGGTAATTAGCGATAGAACAAGAGGGAATGGGTTCAAGCTGCAGCAGGGTAGGTTTAGACTGGCCATTAGGAAAAAATTCTCCACAGAAAGAGTGGTCAGACACTGGAATAGGCTGCCCAGGGAGGTGGTGGAGTCACCATCCCTGAATGTGTTTAAGACTCGTTTAGATGTGGTGTTAGGAGATATGGGGTAGGGGAGAACATTGTAGAGTGGAGTTGATGGTTGGACTTGATGATCCCAAGGGTCTTTTCCAACCTAAATGATTCTATGATTCTATGAACAGATCAGATCTACAGCACACACACGGTAAATTCACCTATGTTTGTGCTGAATTTTTCCCAGGATGCCTCAAACATGCTGTGCATTTACATAGCAAGTTCACACATGTGCATATATATGCTTCCAGAGCTAATAATCTTTGACCCACTAATTTTGGAGAGCAGACTAATAGTTTGAGCTGCCTGTCACTGCAGCCCTGAGTAGGAACACAGCATTGTCGCCCAGTAGTAATGCAGGTATGCTCTGTCTCTTCAGTATCTTCTCTGGGGCGCCACTGAATTCCAGCACAGAAGAATGGAGGTTCCCTCTGTTGTTTCTTCATTTCGATCTCTGTCAACTCTAACACGTGGCACATCAAGAGTTGCGCCTTCAGCCTTTGGCCTCTGTGAGTGATGCAGTGACACAATCACAAGCAGCTTCGTTGTAACTTGAGGTCCTATATGCCTAATGGAGCTCTTCCCAAACATTACATTCACCACATGGAAACTTGGAGAGAGGTTGTGGCACCTTACATCAGCAAAACTGAGTACATGGAAAACTGTATTCTCCCCAGTTTCGTCCTAGATCCTTCAGACAGTTTTTTGTATAGCAGGCGGGGCAGGTGCTCTTTCTCCAAATGCTCCAAGAGTATGGCACCTTACTACTGCGAAACACAAAAATTAAGAGGTTTGCACCTCTCAAAAGTTCTGACTACTGAAGTAGAAGACACAAAGGGTTTTCCTGACTCTGATCCATCTCACGAGCTGACACTTGCATGGTCTTTAGTCAAGAGAAATATATTAACATGAACAACCACAGTATGTAGGGCACAATACTGCTAGCTGAGTGATAAAATACATGAAAAAGTAGCTAAAACTAATCAACCAAAGGAAGAGAGAAAATATTTAGGTTGATCATAAGAAAAGTTCCCTGACAAAGTGATACAACACCCAGTGGAGTGATTTCCTGAGGGAAATGGTGGAAATGCCATCAAAAGAGAATTTTTAAACTGAACTTGACAAAAAGAAATGTGCTTCAGGAAAAATCCTGTATGTATCCTATGCCAAAGAAATGTGCTGAGTACATTTCTATTTCTTAGATTTCTCTGATTCTGCATCAGTTTATGCTATGTATTAGAAAAACAAATGCTTTAAATATATAAGCTGACTATGCACACCCAAGCAAAATTACTTTCATCATTCTTAGATAATCTTTCTAGATCATCCCTGATGGCAAGGAAGAATCAGAGAATGTGTTCAAATTACTGACAAGTATTTTCTAGAGGTTTTGTCTTAACGATATAGATTTAGTGTACATACTTGACCCTTAAATTAACCTGGTTTTCCAATCTCTTCCAAATTAGAGTTCATTATTCCTGGCTTTCTTGCATTAACTTACTTTTTCCAAATAGCAAAAAACCTTCATTCCATGTGCATCATTATCACATGATTACAATACTCTGAAATCTATCATAATGAATAACAATAACTTGATGTAAAGTTCATTTTATAAGGCAACATTCAGAGACAAATAGCTGGTGACCCATCACTACAGAGAGCGAATTTTCTCTGGTTTCAGATTGTGTTGAAAGTTCTCACCACAGAGAAGCAGAACCAGAATTATTCTTCAGTGATTGTCTTGCTTCTCTCCTCTCTCTGCTGTTTTCCATGTATTTTCTAGTTCATTTGTGATTTAAAAATTAACCGTGCTCTAATGGAATTAAAGTTTCTGTGTCATTAGATCGTCGAATTATGGGAAGATTTCTGAGACTCTGCTTAAGTTTCCACAATTCATAGCTATTCTGTGAATTGAAATCACATTTCAAGAGTTTTGGTGATGAAGGTAATTTGGGTTTTAAGAAAATTCCCATGGTTTCCAAATGGTGGACACTGAATAAGATTAATATAAACTTAGACTATTTTTCAGGTATGTTATTCATCTCTGCTCAGCCAGTTCTGCTGTAGTCTCAACAGAACATCTGTCACAGAAAAATATCTGTTACAGAACTGTTCATAAAAATTAAAACCTTTTCATTTTGCAACGCATTATTACAGAAGCAAAATGGCAGTTTCTCCATATTTAACAGACACTGTTTTACAAGCATGCTGAATAACAAACAACTCTCCAGAGAGCCAAGTACAAAACTCAGGAACACATTTGAGAGGAGGCTGAGATACGTATTTTTAGAAAATTGCTACGTAGGTAACCAGCTACAATAGTTTTTACAGACATGACGATGCCTGACACTAACAGGCTTTCTTTTGTTAAGCAAAGGAAAGGCTTATGTGTTCATGTTCCTCTGAGCCTGTTCTGCATTACAGTAGCTTGTGTGTTTTAAAGAGATTTTCTCCGAGGAATTGGCTTACTGTGTTAAGAGTGGAGAGAGGGTGGAAGGAAAATGGAGCAAAATAAAGGCTCTTCCCCACATGAATAATCTGCTTAGTGTGAGGTGGAATTGTGTTTACCTTGTTGGATTTTAAAAGCCTTTTCATTTCACATCTTCTGCTGCAGGGGGGCGGGTAGCAAAGTATGGGGCCCACATCCAGAGTCCTACTTTATGGACGAAGTATTAAACGTGGCCAAACTAGTTTGGGCTGCTGGTTAAAAATAAAAATTACTTTGATCTAATTTAAGTAATTTAGATTGCAATTTGATTTTAAATTTATTGATAGAGTTAGACCTAAACATTGTTTATATACAGTAAAAGTGATTTATTTAAATAACATAAAAATAATTATTTCTTGATGAAATAGAACAGTAACAATGTTTTATTTCTAAGGATTATTTTTTAGAGATAGTATTAAGTAGAGAAAACAGAGGAGGTGACACAGAAAAGACGTGAGTGACCATCTCTCTGTTAAACCTGGCCTAAATAACCTTTTTGTTATTTTTCTATGGTGACACCTAAGATCTCAAGGATAACAAGTATAAACCATCCACTCACACATCTGCTTAAGATAGAAATTTGGTAGAATGCATGTAAGCATGGAAGCCAAGGCTGCAATTACTTAAGCCAGTGAGGATTGTGATTTCCAGCTCCCACTAGATGTCGCTACAGGACATCAGTTCAACTCCGCGTCGCCGCAGGCTCCTGGAATTTTGACAGCTAGAAAAGATACCTGTGGGTTTGTGTACAAAACTAATGTAACTGTTTGCACATTTTTTTAAAAAAATAACAGTAAGTTAAAGTTAGTGAATAAAGTTATTAACAAATACAGTGTCAGGCTGCTTTTTGAATGCCAGATGGGAAGAATGTGTGCTACCTCGAAGTAACTTTTTTATCAGAAATACACACCTTTTAAATACCTCCAGGGGTGGTGCCTCAACCACTTCCCTGGGCAGCCTCTTCCAATGCTTGACGATCATTTCGGTGAAGAAATTTTTCCTAATATTCAATCCAAACCTCCCCTGGCGCAACTTGAGGCTGTTTCCTTTTGTCTCATCAGTTGGTACTTGGGAGAAGAGACCGACCCCCGACTTTGCGCTACAGCCTCCTTTCAGGTAGCTGTGGAGAGTGATAAGGTCTCCTCAGCCTCCTTTTCTCCAGGCTAAACAATGCCAGTTCCCTCAGGTGGCCCTCATAAGACTTGTTCTCCAAACCCCTCACCAGCTTCATTGCCCTTCTCTGGACCTACTCCAGCACCTCAATGTCTTGCTTGTAGTGAGGGGCCCAAAACTGGATTCAGTACTCAAGGAGGGGCCTCACCAGTGCCGAGTACAGGGGAACAATCACTTCCGTAGTCCTACTCACCACACTGTTCCTAATACAGGCCAGGATGCTGTTGGCCACCTTAGCCACCTCGACACACTGCTGGCTCATATTCAGCTGTCAGTTGACCAACACCCCCAGGTCCTTTTCTGCCAGGCAGCTTTCCAGCCACTCTGCCCCAAACCTGTAGCGCTGCTTGGGGTTGTTGTGACCCAAGTGCAGGACCCGGCACCTGGCCTTGTTGAACCTCATACCATTGGCCCTGGCCCATCGATCCAGCCTGTCCAGATCCCTCTGTAGAGCCATCTTAACCCCGAACAGATCAACGTTCCTGCCCAATTTGGTGTTGTCTGCAAACTTACTGAGGGTGCAAACCTAACAGACTAGTTGAATTTAGTTCTTTTTAAGATGCAGACACACAAACAAATTAGAGTTCATAAGCGTGTGAGATGGCTGTATATTTTCAAGAATTAATTGTATAGTATAAAAAAATCAGGTTCCTACTAAATGTTTATGCATGCATAAAACAGAGAACAATCTCTGAGGTAATGAAGGCCTCTTATAGAGGTTAAATTATGTAGAAATTTGATAGAAATTAATATTCTTCTGTAGGGAAACCAGGCAAAGACTCAAAAAAAATTCTCACTCTTCCTGGCACCGTTCTGCTGTGTCAGCCAGTACAAGTCACATACCTTTGTGTACCTCAGCTTTTCATGGCTGAAATGTACGTTTTGAGTTCTTTGACTAAAAACAGCATTTAAGATCTAGTATGATGGACAGATTTCTGTGTCAGAACTTTATTGAAATTGTAGTATTTCCTATTGCTATACAAAATGATTTAAAAAATAATATTGATTCCAATTACTTTTGTGTCAGTGTGGTCATGTGCTTGGGGTTACATCATAGTAATACAAAGCTTTCAATCAGCAGAGTGCAATTTCTTTAATATAACTTTAGTTATTTATTTTAATGGAAATGCAAAATATTTAATCAAATTTAAGTTATCAAGTTGGACTGGTTTTGGAGATAAGTAGCAGATATTTGGAGATACGCCGTGTCATGTGTCATTCAGTTGTAATTGCCATTGCTTTGTCCCCTTTCCCATCATACTACTTTTTACCAGAAATCACTTCAGAGATAATGCCAGCCTAAATAACATGAAAATGATTGCCTATAAGAATCCAAGATTATGTGCCCATGTGTGTAAATGTAAGCAAATGCTAATGAGGGTGTGTTAGTGGTGTTGTTAAACAATATTATTTGTCTAATATTCTACCCATGATAACTACACATAGCACCCATTACAATTAATATGAACTGCACATGAACGTTGAAGAGAAAACAACTAATATTTAAAGCATTTAACTTGGTTTTTACAGAAATCTTCTAAATTGAGAGAAGAACATATGTATACACTGTGGGTCTAGGAGATTATGTTATTGGTGGAAAGTGACTAGACTACGTTTTAGATTTAATTAATGTTTAATTAACTACCCAAAACTAAAGGAGTTATTTCAGTTGTCTTTGCTAAGGTTTTCTAGCAGCTGGGACAGAACACCTTGAATGAATGTGGAGTCATGCTAAAGTTAACGGGTTGAAAAAAGTTTGTATGAGTGAGCCCTAGAGGAGACACGGACATGTTTCCAGTACCTCTAAAAAGTGCATGCTGTTTACATTTGGCAGCAGCAAAATGCTACGAGAGGAAGCGTTTCAGTGGAATGGGACCTCCCACAATGGGAGCTGTTCTCCATCTAGAGGACTGCAAACAACAGTTGGGAAGGCAAGATGACGTCATGGGTATATGGACAAGCCAATCGGCTATTTGGCATCCAAGCCTTCACTTTTAACAAGTCTTTAGGCCAAACAGTTGTGAAGGAAACTGAGAAAGTGTGCCTCAGTATAAACCACAGAACAATGCCTTTCTGAGTTAGCAGAGAGGTAAAGCAATAGCTGTGAGATGTGAAGTGACCGATTTTATTTAGTAAAGAAAATAAGCTTCGGAATGACGATAAATGACACTGACTCTCAGAGATGAGCTGCTACCAGCTGACAGTTTCCAATTAAAATTAAATTATTTATAACCAAAACGTGGGCCAAAGTAAACTGAAATCCCTAAGTTCCAAAATAATGTGAAAAGATTGTAGAGGAAACAGAAATACATTAAAAATACCTACCAACCATAAAAAGCAAATCACTTCATCTCAAAAAACAAGGCAATCCATCTTTCCTGCAAAGAAGGCTGAGTTCCAGTATGGCATTCTCTCTTGGACTAAGTAGTTTCAGTATAACTATTTCTGCCTCTAAATGTTGGCCATACACAGTCAATGCGGGAAGCATTAGACTGTTCATGTCCATTCACTATTTTAGCTGTTTCTTAATACCTCAGAATCAAAGGTAGCAGTCAGACGGAGTGATCCTGTAGGCTACATTCAATGAACGGTTCCTCACTTCTGTTAAAGACAGAAAATAAAGACTATGACCACATATGACCAGAAAATACATATGGCAATTTATGTAATTCCTTTTTTTTTTTTTTTTAATTACTAGCATTTACAATTACAAATTTCTAGGTGAATGAAACATGGTATGCTGCAGATGGAAGCAGAGCCTTCTTGAATCTATGAATGTGGAAGGCTGGTAGAATAATGTGGTTTCTTCAGGCAGTACTGCTGAACAGATCGCTCTCCTCTATCAACATTGCATGCTGGAATATTGAAATTCCCAACAAAATCAGAGAAAAATATGAGGTGTGAAACCTGTGGACACTTGTTTCCTTGTTCTCTGGTTTTTGCAGTCACAAGGAGTGGGACTCAGCATCCTAGGTTGCTCCGTGTTACTTCATTATAGAAGCAGAAAGCAAAAGTTGGAGTGGATCAGCGGAGTTAGAGTTGAGGGGCCTTGAAATAAAGGACATAGGTAGAGTCTCTCAGGAGGCTTTAGGAAGCTTGAGAGAGAAACTATACCAAGGTATTGCTGTGCTTATACCCCTAATTATTTCATACTTCCTAACAGCTGAGCAGATATGCAAGGCTTACATTTTTCATTTTATGTGTCGTTTACCTTTAAAATGATGCCTTGCAATATTACAAGAAATAATATTAAATATAATATCTGATTTCTAACACTGTGTTAGAGAGGCTAGAATTAGAGATATCTTGGGAGTCTGTTGAATTCCACCCAGCTTGACAAGCACAAGTGTTCCCAAGGTTAGGTCCAGTTAAAAACAGTGTGAGCAGCGTTCCCTGGGAAACTTGTCCAATATGTAATTACCATAACCGAGAGCTTAAATCACTGATAAAGTGACTACATTACTATTCTGCATGGGTATGCCAGAATTTTTTTCCTACTTTAGACAGGTTCTAATTAACAATGTTAGAATTTGTAAGTAATACAAATTGCTGTGAGTTAAAATTTTCTTTCTCCCCTCGGATATCAAAACAACCTAATAAAAGTCATACTTACACCTTCTTAATAGAAATGATGGAGGCATCTTCAAAAACGGACAAAATGGTACAGAGCTCAGGAAAAAAGTGCTTAATCAAACACAAGAAAAACTTCCTGTAGCGTTGTACTTGCTTTCTAAAAGATACCCTCTATCAGGTACTCAATTTAATAATACTTGGCCCCACTTTGAGTACTGAATCCAGTTTTGGGCCCCTCACTACAAGCAAGACATTGAGGTGCTGAAGGGTAATGAAGCTGTTGAGGAGGCTGGAGAATAAGTCTTAGGAGGAGCAGCCGAGGGAGCTGGGGTTGTTTAGCCTGGAGAAAAGGAGGCTGAGGAAACCTTATCGCTCTCCACAACTACCTGAAAGGAGGTTGTAGAGAGGCAGGGTTTGGTCTCTTCTCCCAGGTAACAGATGGTAGAACAAGAGGAAATGGCCTCAAGTTGCACCAGGGAAGGTTTAGATTGCATATTGGGAAAAATTTTTATACTGAAAGGGTTGTCAAACATTGGAAGAAGGTGCCCAGGGAAGTGGCTGAGGCACCGTCCCTGGAGGTTTAAAAGACAGGTAGACATAGTGCTTAGAGATATGGTTTAGTGATGGTTTCTGTCTGAGTTCGGTTGATGGTTGGCCTAGATGATCTGAAAGGTCCCTTCCAACCTAGGCAATTCTATGATTCTATGATATCAGAGACCTGATATTCTTTGCGGAGAGGAATACATGATGGTTGTATGCTCTGCTTTTTGCAACGCAGGTACAGCAGCTTTGCCAGCAAAGCCTAACAAGAGAGAAAACAAGGGTACTCCACAAGTACTAAGCAGAGAGGAGAAATTCCCCAAAGTAAAAAATATGCTTTGGCAAAGGACATAGGCTGTCATTTTTACTGTGCATTGCCTTCTGTCTGCCTGAGAAAAAGAGGGAGGCAGGAGTCTATTAAGTTATTTGAGTTTGAGTCAATAGATCTGAGCAGTTGAGTTTTTGAAAAACAAAACCTATATATGCTATATTGGTTTAAGCAGTAATATATCATCTGTTATCCCGGCTTTACTATAGCAAGATGTTATTTACATTGGGGATGTTGTTCTAACAAAAGCCTCCCAGAAGGCAAGTGTAATGCAAACCATAATAATAAGGAACCAAGCAAAACATTATCAAACTTTCCAGTAAGTAAAAGAAGCATATTTATTTTTCCCGTGATGAAAAAGAATCTCATCTGGTAAGCTGATTGACTCGTTTTCTCCATCAGCACTTATTCCATGGTTTGGCTGATGTATGCAACGTCCAAGTTTCAATGGAATCTATATATTAAAGAGTCTATAAGTTTATGCACAACGTTATATCATCTTATATAAAAAAGCTATAATTCTTATTTTCTTTGACAGCAGTATAAGCTCAAAATAAGTTTCTTTCACCTCTGACAGGACACTGTGTCCGTGCTACAGTATTATCTACCTTTTATCAAGTACTGTCGACCTGAAGTACGTTAACATCCAGTAGAGATGTGTTTGACTGCTCACAAACAACATGGAAAGATGCTTTAGATTATAATTTAGTATGAGCTACATTTAAGCTAATGTGAAAAATATATTGGTTTATTGCCTCAATCATGTAATTGTTAAAGTAAGTCTAAACCCAGTTTCTTATAAATCCTTGGTTAGCATAAGAATGTTTAGAGAAACTTCAGTAAAGTTGCAGGAGAAAAACCGTGGGAGTGTGTTATCATCCATTTTGCATAGTGATTATTTCCTGTCTAACACCAGTTGCAGTTTGCTGACTTTTAGAGAAATCAGCAAATATCCATGTCAACCATCTGCAGTCAGCAGTTACTGAATGTCTGTCTTCTGATAATTTTGCTTCCTTGGGAAACCAACTTTTATGCTCAAATAATACTCATATAATGCTCAAATAACACAGTCTACACTCTCTGCTGCCTGGGCCTGTGTCATTTAGGTGAAAGACCTGCAAAAATACTGAGCGGTACAAAACATGATATCAGAAAGAAATCTTAAAGACAGAGACATTCATGTTCTGTGTCTTTTATTGTTATAGGCTCTCTCTTCAAAGGTGCACAATATACCAAAGCATTATTTTGTTAACTGTACGGGGTAGTGACATGGAATTAGACTTCCAGAAAGGACTAAAAAAAGGAAGTTATGTTGCAGTTAGGATCAGCCTACGATCAAGAAAGGAGTAAGTCAAGAATGTACTTTTGGTCAGAAGCTGAGTGGGAACTGAGGATGAAATGACAGGAGGCCAGAGGCACAGGTACAAGAGGCACTCAAATCAGAGCTATTCCAGACCTTATAAGTGCATGTTGAGCAACTGGAGGGTTTTACTTATATTCCTAATGAATGGTCCACTACCAGTTAGACTTACAGTCAATTGCAGATAAACTGCTCTTAAATTTAACTGCCAAAGAGATTAAGTGTAATCAGTTTCCCAGCCAGCCTTCTCCGTGTGGCCTATTTATTCCCTACTTGGTCCTACACAAGTTTTCTTGAGGATCCTGAGGTATTTCACATGGACTGTAGGCTCTGCGGGTAACTAAATAGTTAAGAGTTTACCAAGATTTTCTCACAATCTATGCAATGCAGTCTTTTTGCTGACAAGTGGTGGTGGAGGTGGCATGTAAGCAATGCAGCCTTAAAGTAAATTGTCTATATAAAGCTTAAACTGAGACATGAGAAATATTGGTTGTAATGTAGAGTAATACACATATAACTTGATTTGATCTTTCCTACGAACAATTGATGCATCCAAAGTATCAATACTCCAGCCAGTGAGAAAACCGGGCGGTTTATTCAGTGGGTACAAGTAGACCCAAAGAGTCCTTGTGCCCATCACCCCAAATCCCATGGGGCTGTAGAGGTAGAAAATATTTGCGATTTTAAAATGAAAGTGGTAATGAGTTGTGCTTAAAGTGGCCTGAGATGTCCAGATGCGTTCCCTCTCCCATGTGCGCTTGTCAGCACCACGTGCCGTACAGATGGAGACCTCACTGGAAAATCTCACTGCTGTGTGCTTGTGACTGTTCATTCCAGTCCTGCTTAGGTTTCGGCTAACCCAGCTCGTGCTGGGGCCCGATGTGTGCTGGGACCAGCACCATCAGGGCAAAGCAAGAGCACCAGGTAGGCAGGACGAGGTGAGGCGGCACCAACCCTCCAGCCTGCGGATCATCCCCTCTCCTGACCGGCCGGTCGTGCTGTGTTTGATGCGCCCCAGGATGCGGTTTGCCCTCCCGGCTGCCAGGGCACACTGCTGGCTCCTCCTGAGCCTGCTGCCCCCAGCACCCCCAAGATCCCATTCCGCTGGGCTGCTCTCCAGCCACCCCTCTCCCAGTTTAGACTTGTGCCCGGTGTTACCCCCTCCCAGGTGCAGGGTCCGGCATTTGTTCTTGTTCCATTTCGTTAAATCAATGACCATTGCCCAAGGCTCCGGTTTACCCAGACCCCTCTGCAAGAGGCAGACATCCCTCGAGAGAGTCAGCAGCACCGCCCAGTTTAGTATCGTGAGCAAACGTGGGTTTTGGGGGGATAAAGTGGACAGGCTGTTTTCTGGGGACACCCCAGCCTCCCTTCCTGTCCCTTTGCCACGCCCAGGCCCAGGCCTCGGCTCCCTCAGCTTTGTGAGGGCCCTGAAGCCGAAGGAAAGCCGGATCAGAAAGCTCTTGGTTTTGAGGGGATTGAGTCAAAGCTCTGGCTTCTGGGGGACGCCTGAACCTCTCCCCGATCTGAGGAGCTGTAGGGTAGGGTTTGTGTTTGGTTTTTTTTAACCTTATTCTCCCCCATGGAGCTGAGGCCCTTCTGGGGCCCTTAAAAGATCTTGCCCTTAAGAACGACAACAGCCAGGGCACAGGGACCAGCCAGGTGACAGTTTCGGTGCCACCGCAGCAGCCCTCACCGGCGAAAGGGCTGAGGTAAGGTTCAGACCCTCCGACTCCGCCGCAAAGCTGGGGATACGAGGCTCATCCACCAAAGCAGCAGCAGCTTCACTTTACAAGTTTCCATTCCTACAGAACCTCCTCTGCAGTGGCTGCTTGGCCCCCCCCGGACTGAGGTGAGTGTTTAAAGGCTGCAGAAGGTGGGCTTGCCCAGAGCCCTGACAAATTGCAGGGAGCTGGTGATTCCTGGGTTGAGTGTTTGCCTGACATGAGATGGGAAGAAGTGGGCCCATTTTACTTGGCAAGGAATGCAGAAAATGGCTCCAAGTCCTGTGGTGTGCCCAGGGATCTCTCTGTAATTGTTATATTCATGAGGTGATTGTAAAGGGGGGGCTGGGGAAACTTCTATTGCTTCAAAAGCCCCCTTCTGTCCCAGCTCGGTTTCGAGCTAGAGTTCACTCAGTCACTCCGCACTAATTGTACTGCGACAGCCAAGGCGGCAGGAAAGACCCTGCCGTGGGCCTGGCTGAAGGAATTTACAGCTCCCTGCAAACTGCAGGCGAACCGGCTTTGGGGTACAGCAAGAAGAAAAGCAGATACCCCTGCCATTGCGCGGATTCTCCCTTCAGTGGCCCATGCCAGCAATGCAGGGAGGATTCCAGCTGTACAGCAGGATGGGTTTTCTCCAAATTGTTCTTGTGCACGTATTTTGCAGGTATTTGTCTCAGCATTATTTTGGAACGGGATGAGAGCAATAGAATACTTCAGTGAAGTCACTGAGGTAATGACTAATCATTAAAATGTTGCTGTAACTGCAGATACATCTAATGCTGAAAAAGGAAAGTTAAAATATGATTTTTTTTTTTAAATAGTCCACATAAATTTCAGGTTTCTATAATTCATATGCATTTTTATTTAATCCAATAGTTCTATAGCTTGAATAATCAGGCAGGGAGATTCATTTGGTCAGAAATTAAGGTGTAAATGACTGAAGCTTGCTAACAAATGTTTAAATCTTCATCTTGCTAGGACGACTTCTCAGCAAAATAATACAAGACAGGAGGAGAAGACAAGTGGAGATAATAACATTAATACAGGGAGCTGCTCATCCTTGGATGGCTGCCTCAGATGTTAAAGACATGTTTTTCATTATTCCTCTCCTTGAGCAGGATAAAGCGCAGTTTGCTTTTACATGGAAGGGGATCCAGTGTACTTCTAACAGGCTCCTGCAAGGCTATAAACATTATCCCACAATTGCTCACAACGCTTTTGCTAGGTTTCAGCAGAGACTCCTGTTCCACCTGACAGTACAGCATACCGGTATATTGATGACATCCTGATAGGGGGAAAAAGCCGAGAAACTGTAAAAGACACAATGGAAAACATTCAAGGAACACTAATCAAATTAGGATTGGAAGTTCCAGACTCAAAATGTCAGGGACTGGTGTATGAGACTAAATTTCTGGGAGTCTGGTGGATTAAAGGAGCTGCCTCTATTCCCCAGGACACCCTAGAAAAAATAGAATAGGGACAAAGTCCATCTAATGTAAAGGAGTTACAGCAAGTTTTAGGAGCCTTAGGTTATTCGTGCAAACATATTCTTGGGGTTTTTTTGCTCGTCCCCTATACAATTTGCTCAAAAAAGGAAAATCATGGGAATGAACTGAACAGCATACAAACACACTGGATTTGTTGATAAAGGAACTAAGGCTGTTCCAACAGCTTGGTCCTGTACACCTGACCGACCCTATCCACCTAGAATGTGAATTTAGTGAGCATGGTTCTCATTGCAACCTATGGCAAAAGGGGCCTGAAGGGGCCGGAGAGACTGCTGGAATTTAGTTCCCACTCTTTCAGCGATACCGAAATGAGATACTCAGGTTTACTGTCCCTAGTGAGAGCGCTGCAACAGGCAGAACAAATCAGGAGAGAATAGAATGTGATCATTTGGGGACCCAGCCCAGCCCTTCTCTACTGCTCTGCTGCCTCGGACGTATGACCCAGCCTTTCTTGCCTGCTCCCAGCACTTTCGTCCCCGTCTTGGTCCTGCTGTCTCAGCAGCATCATGAAGCCTTAGAGGAAGAAGACACTTGTCCTGACAGAGGTAAAGTCACACTCCATGGAGTTAGGCATCCCACCAATGCCTTCGTAGTCTGGAGCAGGCACTGCAGGGATGTGGTGGGGAACTCTGGGGAGGTCAGGTTGCCAGGAGCTTGGCTCACCCTCTCCACCCACCCCTGCAAGGCCATGGTTTGGGAGAAGACCTTCTGGGCTGCTCATTCCCTGCTGAAATTGGGCATCCTTGCATGGGGGGACATGGCCCTGTGGGAGCCCAAGGCACCCCGGGCTCATGCTGGAGGGATGCTTGCCAGGAGCAGCTGGGTCCTGCCCAGAGCCTGAGCCGGTGCCTCCTCTGCCCCTTTCCAGGCTGGCACCATGGGAGCTCAGCCCTGCCCATGGAGCAATGTGAGCCAAAAGGCCACCTGCGCAGAGTAAGGAGCTTCTGAGTGCCAAGGCAGGTGTGGGGCCGGGGTCTGCCTCGGGCCCCGTGGAGCAGGGAGCAGGGCTGCTCACCCCTGCCCTCTCTGCTCCGGCAGAACCACAGCACCTTGCTGCTCCCCAGGCTGCTCAAGCGCATGAAGCGCAGGATCCGCCAGCTGCGGGCACTGGCCCATCAGTGCTGGTGCGTGCTGGTGGTTAAGGAGCCACCCAGACTCCACCCAGCTCCTGCTGGGGACATGCCCAGGGGCCCCATCACCCCACGGCTCTCCCCAGGTGGCGAGAGGGGACAGGGGTGCTGAGACCCCCCTGTTCACTTGGCTGGACAGAGCAGGACCAATGCACTTTTCTGCTTGGCTTTCCGTTTAGGATATGCCACCTTGCGCTGGAGGCTACAGAGGCAGCTGCCAGCAGTGCAGATGTGGGGATGGACATGGAGATGGAGGTTGAACTGGGAGGTGGAGATGGAAATGGGGATGGACCCAGCAGCACATGCTCCCCATCCACTGCCCACAGTGAGGGTGGGTCTCCTGCTGCCAGGCTGGGGCTGGGACTTGAGCTGGGGTGGGTGGTCCCTACTGCAGGAATGCGGCACCCGGTCCCCCCATCCTGTCAGCACAACCCCCACCACTGCACTGCCCTGAGCACCTGTCTGCTTTGGGAAGGGAGAAATTTCTTAGGGATAGGCAGTGCAAGTCTAGCCCAAAGCCCAGCTGGGGCTTAGCACTGGCGGCAGAGTCCCACTCTCCCCAGTGTGTCCCTGGGCTGTGTCAAATCTAATGCCTATCAGGTTAAACCCCGGCCCAAAGCAGCTGCTGCCACTGAGCTGGCTTGGGAACCCCCAGCTCTGCTCCACGAGCGCTGCTCGTTAGCCAAATGGCCATGCTGCTTGCTTTTCTGCCAGGGACAACAGAGATGTGGGGAATGGCAGAGTTGGAGGGGAACTTCCAAAAGGAAGATTTGTAGTTAGTTCTACTGAGTCGTTTAAAATTATCATTTAATTTGTTTCTGTAAATAAAGAGATTCATTTATGTTTTTCAGATCCAGGCTCCCTGTCTTGACATTGCATTTCTTTGGGCACACATGGCGTTTCAGAGATGTGGTCTCCATTTGCTCTGGGTTCCCGGTGCTGGAGGCGTCTGGGGGTGCTGGCACGGCCACCCCGGGGGCAGGGGGTCCCTGTGCACAGTGGGGGTCCCACTTGCAGAGGTGACGGCACTGGGCACCAGCAGGGTTCATGGGCTGCTGGAGAGCGGTGTCCCCATCAACAAAGCTGTCACCAGCAGAGTGAGCTCTGAGGTGACTGACCCTTGCCGTGATGCCATCAAAGCAGCCAGGAAACCTTCTGCTTCCCTTTTATCTGGAGGAAAGTAAAAGGAACTCATTGGGCAGTAGCCAGGATCAGGCCACAGGGATGGAAAATGCAGAATCTTTAAGGCAGGTGCCTCCCACCTCCCTGCCCCGGCCTGTCCCTGCCCTCCGCCCCGGGCTGGGGGTGCTGGTGCTGGGTGCCCCAACTGCCCCTGCATCAGCTTCCTGCCCTGGCAGAGTGGTGCTTTCAGGCTCTCTGCAAACACAGGCAGGGCTGGGCATGGGCGAGGGGTGGCATGAGGTTCATGTGTGTCCTGCGTGGAAGTGGTAGCTTGCTGTGCCTGGGTGATAACGGCACTGAGGTGTCCCAGGGGTGGCCAGGTCACCCTGGGAGAGAGGTGCACTCCATCCTCAAAGGTCGGGGTGCTCATGCTGGCCCCCTCGGCTGGCAGGGCACCTGGCCAGGCGGCTGGCATTGGGCACCGCCTGTGTCAACATTTACCAAGGCTTCTCAGACTGTGTCCTCAAGCTGGAGCAAAACATGGGCACGTTCAAGGAGGCAGATGGCATCAAGCTGCAGGGGTTGCACTGAGTCTGTGGGTGAGTATGACCCACGTCAGGACCCCTTGCATGTCCCACCCTGTGGGACCAGTCCCCAGAAGAGGGTCTACTAGGTTCACTAGGTACTTTCAGCATCCTAGTCTGTTATTTTTTTAACTGTACCAAAACTCTCTCAGCACATGAAGGACAAGATCATAGCAAAGGGGCATTTCCTACTGAACACAAAAGACTTTCCCATTGTCATTTTTAACCTGCAACAGTGCTTGACAACTGTTACGAGAGAATAGACCCAGCTAGGTGAGTAAATCAAAACATTCAATATGATATTTCAGAAATAATTATAAAGTGTATATTATGACAGGACATGGAGTTCTATTTGGAATGGTATACCTTTCTGACCTACTTACACTGTCAAATTCTTCTAATTCTCCCATCCACTTTACAAAGGAAAATGCTTTAGGTGGAAGAAATTCCACCTGGAAAAATGAGGAACCTTCCTGTTCCTGGGTGTTTGCGCAAAATCATGTGAGTAAACCACCTGTGAGGGAAAGCTTCTAAGCACTGCTGATGCATAACAATCAGCGAGTAGAGAAAAAATAATTCCACGGGATGCCCCCGTGCTGTCATGTCTTGCTGTGTGTTGTCTGATAATCCACTGAGTTCATGTTATTTATGATATCCTATGTTCTTTTGTCTAATAACAGACTTAAAAGCACGACATATGAGAAGAGAAGAATATTTTAGTGGGAAGGGACCTACAATGATCCAACTGCAACATGGCATAACCTTGTTGATTTAGATAATTGTGTGAATCATATCAAATGAGTTGTGAGTTTATTGAACTATTTGCATATGCAAAGCACACTAGTAACATCAAAAATCTACTAATAATATGACTTTCACATCAGATTACTCTTTGTGGTACCTTAATTTGCATAGCAGAATGGTGAGTAACACGTACCGCGTATATAGAATTTTCCCATGTCACCCCAAACAGTAACGTACCATTTTCACTCTAGTGGAAAGAAGACTTAATGCTGCATCTACCTTACCTTTCCAGCACATCAGATGAACAATGTATTTCATTACAGATTTACATCTATGCTACCCTGGTGCTTTCAAGTGTGAGTGTGATCAGGAAAAAACTAATCTACACCACCACCACACCACAACCTTAATTAGAGCTACATCTGACTTTTTTTTAATACTATAGTTGCAAAATGCTGCTGAAGAAAAAGGATCATTATAGGTGGGTTTGGTGTCCCGACAATTAACTCTTGCTGCTTTTCTTATTTGTCACATTTGGAACGTTTTTCTGCTCTCAGGAAATAAGAATTTTTATCACATTTCATGCTTGCGGTCCCTGATGGAATTGCTACCCATAAATTTGCACAGCATACACAAAATATTGTGCCATCAGCATTTCATATGACACACATGAGAAGAGTATAACACAACAGTGGAGAAGAACTGTTGTTTATAGATCAGTGAGGCAGATGATAAAATATTAATTTCCCTAAAATTTAAAACACAGTATCGCTGATCTGGCATACTGAATTATTTTATTATTACATAAATAACAATGAATGGAATCAAGGGAAGGGCAAAGTCTGAACAATGACACTTTTCTCATTGTTACCAGATTAGCAGCAGGGATTTTTCTCCAGTGAAAATAGGATTAAAAAAAGACGGAAATCAGATTAGGCAGTACATGTGCGTATGCGCAAGCAACATAAAGGACAACACAAATCATTCCCTGAAACTGAAGACCAAAGTCACTTAATATATCTAATATATTACTTGTTCTTTTTTTCTTTCTTTTTCAAGGGCTTCTCCGAATAGCTATACAAAACAAAATTCCTACATTTTCACACAAGTGACTACACATTTTTCCCTTCCACTTCAGAAGTGGAAGAATTTTCCCTTCCATTACTTCAGAAACAATACTCCAAGCTAAATTAATTAGTACCAATACTCATATGACAGATATTTCTACTGTACCTTACTAAAATACTCCTTCTAAACCTGAAGTTGGTCTTTCCTGCTACTTCATAGTCTTACTGCCACAGAAACGGTGATAAGTTTTTTCAATAATTTCTACAGTAAGGTGAGTAGTTTTTAAATAGAACAGCAAACACTGCACCTAGGAGGCACATCCAGGGCATAAGACTATATAATAAGACTCATGGTCCAAGCTGGATCCTGTGACAGACCTGCCCATGCTTTTGACAAGTCATGAGACTGAATAGCAGAACTGTCTTCTCAGCCAGGATCCACCTCTCCTGCTGAGGCCCTGAAATGAAGTCAAGGACAATCCTTAGGAAAAGCGGCAGGGACACACAGATGTAAATTTTTGCAGAGGTAATACATCCCTTTGAAAATCTGAATTAAAAGGAAATGATCGCTCTTGTCTATCTTTTGCATTCCACTTTGCACAAATTTCTATGTATTTTTGATGGATACTTAAAAAGTTGCTTGTACGTTGTGCTTATGTCTTGAAGTTGCAAGCACTTGCAGTGTTGCTAATGTTGTTGCTAAGTTAGTTGGCTCCTACCACTTAGGTGTTGGTGCATTTCAATGTTTTTGCTCCTGTACAGCTTGCAAACATTTTGAGGAAAGCAATCCTGATGAGAGAAGCTATGCACTAGTAAATGTCAAGTATTTATAAAAAACAGCTCGATATCTTTGCTCTCTGACTTTAATTATGCTTCAGAATTAGATGCTTGTTTATAAGCACTCTGAAAAAAGCCGAATATGCCAGTCTCAGTATCTGACAGAATGCTACTATTCCCACTTAGAGTGGCAAAATCCATTATCCTTTGGGCCACGCATTTTAAAGTACCTCTGCTTTTTGTTCATTATGCTGTTCAAAGAGATCTTCAGTCTCCCTGGTTTAACATTAAAGGCATCTCGTAGTCTCTTATTTGATTGCTGTCACCTTGATAAACACTTTTTTAGGATCTCATTTGAAGTCTAGTTAGCAAGGACAGTTGTCAGTCCCATGTGGACAACTGACTGTTGGTCAACAGCTTCAGTATTGTGATGTTCAATTGTGAGCACATAAATTAATTATGCATCAGGAAACACATTTTTAAAAAAGCCTTGAAAATCTGCAGTCCACCCTCTCATTTTACAATTAAACACTTACCTAACAACTTACGCTGACCTACTGTGAGGACAACAGCTCATGGAGAGTTCTTCCCACAGCTGAAAAAACCCATCATTGCCAGAAATTAATACTAAAGGTATGTCTCTGAAAGACAGGAGTCCATAACCTTA
Source organism: Rynchops niger (assembly GCA_013400035.1). NCBI lineage: Eukaryota > Metazoa > Chordata > Aves > Charadriiformes > Laridae > Rynchops > Rynchops niger. The sequence continues at coordinate 182,916 of VXBH01001558.1, read as the reverse complement.
TCCTATACTTGTTTTTTTTTTTTTTCACTGGCAGACTGTGGGTTGCTGTTTTGTTTGTTTGGGGTTTTTTTGCCACAGAAGAAGCTTTGAGCAGTAGCCAACCCCCATACTCTTACTACTTTTTGCAGGTCACAGAGTTTGAGAACATCTGCATTTCATCTTCAGTTTTGGCCAGTCAGACCAAACAGGTCTGACACAGACAGGTGGTGTTTTTATGTGGAGGGTTTATATTTTATTATATTTTATATAATTCCTTATCCCACCAGTTATTTCTTTTAAAGTACAAATACCCTACCAAGGTGAAAAACTAATTATTCCTATCTAGACTATTCGGTCCTGTCAGGAGTAAAATATCCTATCGGGACTAAAAATGTTGATAATGAATTTGCTGCTTCTATAAAATCTCTGTCGCAGCAGCTGCCGAAGTATGGTACGTAACACACAAGCCATTTTTCACAATACAGAAGTAAGACCTGGTCATGGCCAGGGATATTAGTGAGTGCAACTACTGACGGTGGCTATTGCACGCGCAAAAAAAGTTATAAAGCTCTGCTCTAAAGTCTCTCCTTAATTTTAAGGCAATATTCATAGTTGTAGAGTGAACTGCAGAAAATATTCCTTTATTACAAAATGTTTAGAGATATCACAGGCTTCTTTTTATAAATATATTTGAAAATAATTTATACCAAGTGAAGTCTTCATTTAGTAATCTGAAAGATTCATTACTACATAACTAGAAAAGGTTGTACTTTAAATATAACAAGACCATTTACTTATGTATCTAAAATGCCATATTCGTAGTAAAGCATGCTGGAACAGGTCCAGAGAAGGGCAATGCGGCTGGTGAGGGATCTGGAGAATAAGTCTTAGGAGGAGCAGCTGAGGGAGCTGGGGTTGTTTAGCCTGAAGAAAAGGAAGCTGAGGGGAGACCTTATCGCTCTCTACAACTGCCTGAAAGGAGGTTGTAGAGAGGTGAGGGTCGGTCTCTTCTCCCAAGTAACAAGAGATAAAACAAGAGGCAAAGGCCTCAAGTTTTGCCAGAGGAGGTTTAGACTGGATATTAGGAACAATTCTTACACTGAAAGGGTTATTAAGCGTTGGAAGAGGCTGCCCAGGGAAGTGGTTGAGGCACCATCCCTGGAGGTATTTAAAAGACGGGTAGACATAGTGCTTAGAGATACAGTTTAGTGATGCCTTTTGTCAGAGTTCGGTTGATGGTTGGCCTAGATGATCTGAAAGGTCCCTTCCAACTTAGGCAATTCTGTGATTCCATTATTCTAAACTATCTAGTAATCTAGTATACTTCAGTGATTTATTTACAAATTCAGTAAATGTAAAGGAAGTTTTCCAAAAGTTTCCTAAGGACATTTCATAGAAGACCATCTTAATGAAAAGGTTTTCTTTCTTGTCCTTGGCTCTTGGGGAGGTTGTGGAAGCAGCTCTGTACTGTAGCTGCTAGAACTAAAAGAGAGCATGTCACTGAATGATACACACACACAGGCAAAAATAACAGGCTGAATTTTTTCTAGAACACTCGTAAGGTTTCACACTAGATAACTTCAGAAAACTTACAAATAGTTCGTGTTAGCCCCATACCCTTAACGTCCCTGAAGATCTCTGTGGAATGACAAGTAGATTCAAAGACACTAATAGCATTCCATACCTGAAATGTATTAGAGGAAAAAAGACCACATAAATTTGATCCAAATGACTAAGTTTAGCGACTGCATGAGCAGATCAAGATGACATGGTAATGTCATTTCATTAAAAAAAGTCATTGTCTTGACATGTTTAATTCAACCTACAGTAACCTGATTGGCCTTTGGAGTGTAGAAAACCTGAAACTGACTTGGCTTCATCTGTTTTGGCGCTTAAACTGTGTTTTAATTAATGATGTGAACTTTGAACATATAAGGCAGTTTTCATCATACGCTAACAAGCAGTCTCATAGTGTCACTTCATCAACACTAGGTTCATGTTCTACTTCCACAACCTTTCCAGGCATTTTGAAATGACACCCTAGGTTCTTAATTCTTCTCCAACTGAACTTTTTTCCCCCACTGGGACCTGTAATGAGAACAAGAACAAATAATTAGAATGTTTTGTCACTGTTGACAAATTCTTAGAGCTTATAATTGTAGAGGCTTCCAGCAGTAGTGTAAATCCATTCAGTTTCAAAAGCAATACTATTTGTAGGAACTAAGAAGTCACACAAATGCATTGTCTCAAAGTCCTCATGTACTAAGTTTATAATGGACTTGTGTTGTGGTTCACATTTTTTTTTTCCCATTTACACATTGCATTGTAACTGCAGAGCTCCTGCTTGTCCTTTAACTCCGCACAGAAACACAACTGTGAGGATGTAACTGCTTTCTAACAGGGTTCTTATTGCTGTGGCGTATTGATGTGTTTAGATGATTGCATCCACGTTGACAGGCTATCCTGCCTTTCATAATTTCACAGTTGTGTAAGCAGCCAGATGAGAAGCTTTTAGAGTGTGCATCTTCAGGACTGAAAATGTAAAAATATCCTTTTTTTTTTCACAGAAACCCACAGGTGTTTCTCAACTGACCAATACAGAATTCAGAATGGTATGGGAAAGGAAGGTCTGTTGAACCAAGGTTTGTCCAGGTTATGTCCAAGAAATCTTCTTACAGTGTTTAATCTTCTGACAGCTGTGCTCCATAGAACTGCCAGTCACTATGTTGACAGTTGTACCCTAACAGTGATGTTTTAGTAACAGATTTGCAACTCAGACTATTTTTAAAAAATAAATTGGAATAACCATCTCCTTTAAAGCCATTTAAGCCACATGCAAAATTCATTCCTCTGACATCACTTTTCTGTGTTTCAAAAACACCAATGTATATGGTTACGGTCTCCCTGAACGTTGTAGCATGGACAGTCACCAAGTTGCTGATCCAGCCTGCGGATCCCTTGTGCTTCTAAGATTAGTGAGCCCGAGCAGCACTCAAGACACTGAATTTGTGTCTGTCCTCTCCAATACTGCCACAGCTACAAAACCAAGACTGCTGCAGGAAACAGCGTAAACCCCAAGACTGTTTAGGAGCTTAAACGTGCTCCCTCATGGAATCTCTGCATTGCAGAACTCTAGGTTTTATGGTTGGTGAAGTAGTTAGCATCACGCAGGTAACAAATGAGTAATATAAAGCTTTGGAAAGACAAAAAAATCCCCCTTTTTTTTTTTTTTTTTTTTTTTTTCAGTCCTTGTGCAAGAAGAGAAGAGTAGACTTCAGGCCTACTGGACCAGGTCACCTATGCCACAGAGAGATTTTAGTTCTTTCTTTTACTCATCCTATTCTTTCCAGTTCAGTTTTTCATTTGTCAGTAAATACTTTCCTCTAAAGCTTTTTTCTCTGATGCTGTGTATTAAGAAGACCTTGCCTCATGGTTTCTAATAGTAGTAGGGCAATGCTGTTGTTTTATATATAGTTTCTAGTGCCTATTCAGTGCAGGGATGGGAACCCGACAGATGCATCCTCTCACCTTGATAACAAGAAGGATGATCCAAGGACACAATGAAATATACTTAAAGATATACTCATTCAGATGCTTTTTTAAATGAAATGGAAGTCCATTTCCAAACTAAACCTAAGGTTCACTAGCTGAAAAGAATATGCACAAATTAATCGCAGTTTACCAAACCAAACCAATGATTCTTTGACCTATAGCTGCCTTAAAATCTTATTTAAGGAATAGTGGCATTGTATTATTTCCTGGAGTTACATAACTGAATGAGCTTAACTTGTATACATAATTTTTAGAGCCGAATGGGCAATCATTGTTTTTTGGAGAAAAGCTGAAAGCAAAAAAGATTTAATTTCTAAGTTGCTTTTAGGTGCTTGTCCTCTCTTCTAAGACATTCCATACGCTGAAATGAAGCCATGTCTACCTCAGTGGATCCAACTCAGATTCATCCGGTTAATCTATATCATAAAGAAAAATGAAGGCACGAGACAATATATGGGAGCTTTCACTGCATATGGAAGAAACATATAGAATCAACATACAATTTTCCCACATTTCCAAAATTTAAGGTATCAGGCGTTTTCATTAAAAATCTTGTGAAATAAGTACTTTCCAGGTGTAAAATTTCATTTAGGTCAAACTGTGTTTTTCTAAAAGTTTGTGAGGAAGATTTTCAACCAAACATTTCTGACAACTTTACTAATTAGCCCCTTCATTCTGCTTTTTGATCATTAAGTGACAGAAAACACCTTGCTGTGAATTATGTCAGTGGCATTTGTAAAGTAAGGTGACTGACTGTATTGCATTTATGTTATTTTTTAAAACTGACTCAAACCCTTATGGAAGAGAATTAGAACCTTACAGAAATGCCAAGACTTAAAAAGCAGGGTGCTGTCTGTATTCCCTTGACCTGCGCCACATTAGCATTATTGATTATTTTACTAAAGAAAAGGAACTAGAAAGATCAGACAGGACACTCCATTAGATAAAAACAATACACACACCCCTGAACTCCAACATCCTTTGTTCTGATTTTTTATTTGCTCCTTACACAAAGGACTTAATTTAAAAAAAAAAAAAAAAAATCAGTTCTTTATTTTCAAATACTAAAAAGTTTCTTAAGTTCTATTTTCTGTTCCATTTTTCAGATTATAGTAGGATAAAAACCAAGGTTCCACCAGAACAATTTTTTTTCCAACCAAGCTATAACACCCCTTTTAAGAACTGACTGAAGTGTTTCCACCTGCGTTGAGTGCTGCACCTGAAGCCTGTGTTGGAGGTTTTATCCTGCCAACATTTATATGCTGATTACTCCTATAAAACTTGAGAGTAATTTCCCCAGCAGCACCTGGAATAATTGCAGAGTGACTGGCAAATGAATCATGAAGGTACTGTTAAGTGTGCCAGTCACTCTGCAGCTAATAATTCTGCAGAATCAACATGAAACGTCAGTGGATGACCTTTTGCTTTACTGCAGCCCTGTTGTTGTACCCTTCCTCCCTTCATTTGTTTGTTGCTGCATGTAACAATGACAACAAAAGGAAGGACCATCCACACTGGATTCTTTTCTATGAAAATGAACTATGTTCATTAAAATGAAGAATGAGTGTAAAGGCTGCTAAATCCAAAGGGCCTTTTATCAAAAAAGATGACTACTTATTGGCTGGAGATACCCTTTACATTGACATGCTTTAGTTTTTCTGCGCAACAGCGGTTAGTTAAAGGTGTAATGCACTTTTAAAAAACAGGTCATAACTCCTCATTGTATGAAATGTGGATCCTAAATTCTCAAAGAAAAACACATACATAATACATTCACCAAAGCTGCTTTTCTGATTAACTTTTTAAAAAAGATGTCAATGTGAGTACTACCTTGCATCTGGCTTTTTTCGTCTGAGAAGGAAAAAACACTTCAAAGATATCTTTCATCCCTCCATATCAACAATGCCCTCTTAAAAGAAAAGTCAGGCTACTTAGTTTAAGATGCTAGCAGTCTGTGATAGTTTACTTTTGTATCGGGTTTGTATGGCAAGGTTTTGGTAGCAGGGGAGCTACAGGGGTGGTTTCTGTGAGAAGCTGCTAGAAACTTCCCCCATGTCCAATGGAGCCAGTGCCGACCGGCTCCAAGACAGACCCACCGCTGGCCAAGGCCGAGGCCATCATTGACTGTGGTAGCGCCTTTGGGATAACATATTTAGGAAGAAAAAAAAAACTGCGCAGCAGCAACTGCAGCCAGAGAGAGGAGTGAGAATATGTGAGAGAAACAGCTCTGCAGACGCCAAGGTCAGTGAAGAAGGAGGGGAGGAGGTGATGAAGGCACCAGAGCAGAGAATCCCCTGCAGCCTGTGGTGAAGATGATGGTGGGGCAGGCTGTCCCCCTGCCGCCCATGGAGGTTAACAGTGGGGCAGATATCCACCTGCAGCCCATGGAGCAGATATCCACCTGCAGCACCTGCAGCTCCACTCCAGAGTGCATGGATGCCTGAAGGAGGCTGTGACCCCTTGGGAAGCCTGCGCTGGAGCAGGTTCCTGGCAGGACCCGTGGCCCCATGGAGAGAGAGGAGCCCACACTGGAGCAGGTTTGCTGGCAGAATGTGCGATCCTGTGTGGGACCCTCGCTGGAGCAGTCTGTTCCTGAAGGACTGCACCCCGTGGAAGGATTCATGTTGGAGAAGTTCATGGAGGGCTGTCTCCTGTGGGAGGGACCACAGGTTGGAGCTGGGCAAGACTGTGAGGAGTCCTCCCCCTGAGGAGGAAGGAGCGGCAGAGAAAACATTTCATGAGCTTACCACAACCCCCATTCTCCATCCCCCTGCACTGCTGGTGGGGAGGTGGTAGAGAATTCGGGGTTGAGGTTGAGCCCAGGAAAAAGGGAAGGGGGTGTAAGGGACGGACTATAAATTCCCTGACGAGGGGCAGAAGGCCCTCCAAGCCTTCAATGGAATGCCTCTAACACTCGCAAGGAAATAAATAATGCAGGCCTGGCCTTCAAAGAACTGAGAAGGCTAACACTTCTGGCGCCTGAAAGTGTGGAAGAACTGTCTTGTGAAGACAGGATAGTTCTGCCACTGGTGTGGTGAGCTTGCTAGTTCTCAGTTCTCAAGGCCATTGTGTCTGATGAGTGACCTTTGCTTCATTATCCGCAAAATGCATATGAAAGCACACACCCTGCATATGCTAATGAAGATTCATGTATGACTATGGCACTCGTCTCTCCACCCAAATCATGCTACACGTCACCTGGGAGAAGGGAGAAACCTGAGACGAGGCTGTCCTCAGCAAGGGGGGTGGACCGTGCTAATTCAGCAAACGTAAAAGGGGAAAATAAGTGCCCCTAGGGGGGAACAAAGAAGCAACAATAGAAGAAGATAGTGCCTGGGAAGATTCTTCCCAAGAAAGAAGACCATGCCTGGGAAGATTTTTTCCAAGAAAGAAGATTATGCCTGGGAAGATTCCCTGAAAAAGACGCTGGAACCAGGACTGGTGATCTCTTTATCTCTGTCTTTTTCTCCGTTTTTTCCTTTCTCTATCCCTCAGTTTCTCTTTTCTCTTAGAATTGTTAAGTAACAGTTAGAGTTGTTAAGTGACGACCTTAAGTACGACCTTAAGTACCGCTTGCCATAAGTTGTCCTATACCTGTTGTTAAGTAACACAATGCATACCTCACCACTTGCCATAATTTGTTATATACCTAACCAATTATTGTGGACTTGTTCAGACCTATACTAACCATTTTGGTAAGCTAATAAATGTTTCTATACGGACCTTGAGATTGATCTCACCTTAGTCTGCACCGTTGAGAATTTACCAATCTGAAGTCACTTACCCTCTCTCTTTACTGGGAGTGGGATGTGACAGGGGGGAAGGTATTTTAAGATTTAATATTTATTTCTCATTGCCCTGCTCTGATTGGATTGTCAATAAATTAAAGTAATTTTCCCCAAGTTGAGTCTGTTTTGCCTGTAACGGTAACTGGTGAGCGATCTCTCCCTGTCCTTATCACAATCCACGAGCCTTTTGTTATATTTTCTCTCCCCTGCCCAGCTGAGGAGGGGGACTGACAGAGCGGCTTTGGTGGGCACCTTGTGTCAACCCTCCACATTAGGGGTAATAATGTCTAACAAGTCCAGGACAGTCACCTGATATGAAGAAATCCTAACCAGAGATGTTTCGGAATATTTTGACAACATGTTTAACATTAGAAAGTAGTGTCCTGAAAACAAAGTTTTAAATTTAAGAATATAATCTTCAATATAAAGTAAATTATTTCATAAATACAAAATTTGTTCATGAGAGTTAAGTATGAGGTTTTCCCTAGGGACTCCCATATCCTTTAGGTGCCCTAAATTCTGAGCTTCTGTTTCCTTTGCATTACACCTCTTCCTCTCACATTTTTCCTGCTATTTCTGGAAGGGTTTGCTTTCATTCTAATGCAGGATGAACAGTTTTACAAGTCTCAAAAGTATCTGAAAGATAAAAGTTTGATATTTTTCATAGGTCCTGATTTAAAATAGTGTTATAGAAACAGCCAAGAAAATAATGTGGACAATCATTTATGATCGCTACAGAAAGAAATGATGGCAACTGTTGATACCCCACCTGTAAGTCTTGCTCTATTTTAATGGGAATAAGAGCTGAGGGTTTGGGGATTAGGGTAATATAACCAATGTTAGACCTAGGATGTAGCTGAATGCTACACAAGAGAATGGTTTCCTCCTATTATGTGTTTGTAATGGGACTTTGTGGCTTCAGAATATGTATAGCACATAATTCTATTGCAAGTGGAGGATAATCATATTAGGAAAATATAAATTATGTAGAATGCTGGGGTTTTTCACTCTGTTAATCCTCAATTACAATGATGCCTAAGAGTAGGGCAGTTACCACAACCATAATTAAATGATCTTCCTTTGGTTTACTTGGCTGATAACTGCCAAAATGTAGAGGATAATAAATATTCTAACAAACTGTGAATCCTGGAAGCTTCATCAGTCTGAGTATTTCCGTCACTGTATTTCACAATACTCTCTTCCCCCTTCCTTTTCCAAATGGACCACGTCCTGATGTTCTTCTCCCGTTTCCTCTTCACTCACCATAAGGTCCTTCGGAAGAATCCTGTCTCGTGCTGCACCTGAAGCGTTCCTGATGCCTAACATCCCCCACTGAGAAGGAGCCGCAGGAGGAGAGCAGCCACTGCTACAGGGTCCCTACTGTCCAGGTAGGGAAAGGTGTCACTGATCGTGCACTATAAAGGCACCTCAGGGAATCACACCAGTCCTGGAACTGGTTCTGAAAGTACATAACTGTAATTATCCAGTTACTCATGGTAATCTCTGCTTTGTTGTGTTAATGCTCCTAGCTTCCTAAACCCTGGCGCAGCAGGATTAAGCCCAGAACTAAGAACCAAGATACATTTGTGTGTGCCAGTTGAGTTGAATTAATGGTGCTTGTGTTGTTCGAAGTTGTATAGAGCAATTCTCACATATTAAAGGACAGATACTTTCACAGCTTCATATGGTCTACTGTCACGTTATTTAAATCATCAATTTTACAAAGTTCATGAAATATGCTGTAGTTTAGGAATTGCTTCTCTGTTGTATGCCTTTTCAACTTTCTGAGAGACAAGCCATATCTTTAAGACCAATATTTATTTCCTCTTTGAATGCTTTCTCTCTCAGCAACATCAGAAAGTGCCCCATGTGAAAAATAGTTCTCATTACGTATTGTGGCAAACCTCTCCTGAACAAGACAGGCAGCGAAAAGAAGTCTGAACTTCATTGATAAAAAATGGGAAGAGCAAATGGGTGGCCTTTTGACCAACATAAGCAGACTCAGTATAAATTCCACATCAAGGAACTTTAGAATTTTTAAAATGTGCGCAATGTGGAAAACAGAGGAAGATGTCCTCAAACCAACAGGGAACAAGTGTTTACAGCTTAGTATATGTGTGAGACTGGAGGTAAGAAAAGGGAAGCTCATATCCCCTACCTGTCTCTCTGAGTCTAAAGTACACTCCCCTGTCTGAAAACTCATCTGCAGGATATTTGGATGGGACATAGAGGCTATGTTTGGCACACAGGTTATTGCTTTAAAAATCTTGCTGTAGAAGATGCCAGTGTGAATACAACACTAAGTTGGTATTTCCTCTTTTACTAATACAGTATATCTACTACTAACAGCTCTTATATGACTAATTTATCACACTGCCTACAAATGCTACCGAAGTTTCCCCTTCATAATTAAATGTTCATATCTAGTACCTAACTGAAGTTTACTATTAGAAGAACTGAAGATAAAGAGCAAGGTAAGCATTTTCTTTCTTAGTTCATTAGGTAAAATATTTATGTATTCGTGTAGTTGCCTGGTTTAAGAGGTTGTCATAAATAGGCTGAAGATACTAATGGCAGCCAGTCATTCATGGAAGTTTTAGAAGCTCCTCCGTCTTCCAAGAACAATCGCCCAATTAACTGCTTCAACATGAAATGTGAAATTCCTAACATGATAATACCAAGAAGCACAACATTTGGTGAAGATATTTTGATATGAACAGAGCTGGTAGCAGTAACACAACAATAATTGCTGGCTCATTTACGGGCTATTTAGCTCGTGCAGTGAACCAGATGAGAACAGCTAATGAGCACAGCTTCTTACTGTAATTAGTAGAACAGTAGTGGCTCACAGACAATTTACAGTTTGCAAAAGTCAGTGTATTTACTGAAAAGCTTGTGTTCTCTGTGAAGTGGTGCCCATATGATGACCTGAGGATACCATACTTTACTTTCTAATAAGCATTAAGACTGATTCATAATGACCTCAGAATTCAAGTAAATCTAACAGAAATACAACACCGAAGATTTGTGTGTGCTGTCTCAGCCTGCATCCTAAACTATCAGAACCTATTTTGCCAGTTGACGTGTTTCCTTTCGTTTCTGTTGTTGCAGAAAAAAAATAAAATAAAACCCAAATGGTTTAATTCTTGCCCTACTGGCAGAATAAAGACCATTTTCTGTTGTGGTAAATCACAGAAATATGTGCCCTGCACAGCTAAAATTCAAACTGTGATACGGGCTAAAGAAGGGACAGAAAAATAGGGAAGTAAAATGTTTGCAAAGAAACACTTGATCAAAATTTACATCACTGCAATACTGATATTTATAGACCCCTGAATGAACAAATAGATACCTTTGAGAGAGGTTTAATTCTCTTCCTTTCCTCAGCTATGGAAAGGACTGCTTATAGCCAAGAATCCAAATAGAAATGTCAGATAGCTATACCAAAAAGATATTTACTAAATCTATGCAGAAATATTAAATGTACTTATGAAATGTCCAGCTCAGTGTTGCAGATTCACAGAACTGATCCAGAACTAAGGCTGATCTAAAGTTTGTAGAACTTTATCTCTGCAATTATTTTTATCACCGCGAGTGATGCTGTTGTTCTAGAGGCGTAACAACTGAAACTGTACAACTACTTAGGCCCAGTAAAACCCTAGCAGAGGCTTCTCTTTAGCTTACCTCTCTACACTTGAAATCATACCTCTAAGAGAAGACATAAAATCATGCAGGTGGGAAATAACAATAAATTACGATGGTAAAAATAGCATGTGATTTACGAAATACATTAATAAACTTTTTCATTAGAGAAGAACAGGGCTTCTGAGTAAAATATACTTCTGCTTCAAAACACGATCAAGACAATGAAGTTTTTCAGCAAGTTCAATTCAAATTTACTGGTCAAGTTCAGAGGAAACAGAAGTGACACAGCACTTAAATTTGAAACACGCGCAAAAGAACTTTCTAAACATTTAATTTTCAGAGTGTAATAAATACTACATGATAGTTCTATTTTACTGATGGTCGTTTGTCATTTATTTAAACATCCAATAATTAGATCTCTTACATGCAACATGGAAAACCTCAGGTCCTTCATGAGGGTTTCTGAGTCTTCATCAATACGTTCTATCCACTATATTGTACTGTAAGGACACGGTCATCTCATTTGCTCCTGTTGACCTACTTGCTCTGTCTTGCAGGTACTACTTAATTATTTAATGGTTAGAGAAAGGGAATTCAAATGAAGACATTTGACATACTTGGAATGTACTGCATTCACTGCCTTATTCAATTGCACTCAACAGCTCAAGAATATTTTAAGTGGTGAAAAGATCACTCAGTGCATAGGAGACACTGTAGTACCTCCTAATTCAAATCGAGCTACTTACAGTACTGTCCTAGTAAGTCAGTAAAATGGCTTTGAACACCTTTATGCGGGGAGAGCAGAATACACTTCTTCCAGATTTCTGCTTGAATGGGGGAGGTCGGACAAGATGATCTCCAGAGGTCCCTTCCAACCTCAACCATTCTGTGATTCTTAGGTCATATATGGTCTTTTTTTAATTGTGTTGCAAACAAAGAATAAGTATTTATTTATAAAGCTCTGACACATAATGTTTTATTTGTCATCTTGCTGGCTGGACAATTAAAAGTCAATTAGCGATATAAGACACTGCAAAAAATTCACTAAGCAAAATTAAGTAGCGTAGAATCATGAACAGTAAAAGAAATTCAGCATATTCTGGTTTGGTTCTTTACATTTCCTACCCACGCTTCTTCACTGCTTCTTTTGCCTTTTCATTGTATTGCAAGCTGGAGGGGAATTCTGAAACATGATAAAATGTCATTAAAAAGTTTCAGCGGCAACTCCTCAGCAAAATGCTAAGTAGGAAGTAATGATACCCACAAGGTTCGCTTAGAGCAGGGAGGCGTTATCAGTGCCCGAGTCTGCTATTACAAATCTGCTCCAAATTATAGCACTTGCCCGTTTCTAGTTGGAAAGAGTTTTCAGGAAATTTAGCAACTATTTCATGCAGAGAAGTTGAATACTTTGGCTAGCGAAACAGCTATCCATAGGATCACAGAGACTCTTCTTGCTCTTAAATATTTCTTGTCCACTGGTTTAATTTTCTTGCCTATAGCCCCTCAACACCATGATTTCTTTCGCGTTTTTATGTCTTTTAAAACGTGGAACAGTGCATTGGTCTTTCTCCACACAATTATTTCCCATTCCTATTTGGAAACTTGGGTCCCTTTGTGACTGTTTGTATAATGAAAAAGGCTGTCACAGTCAAAACTCAGAAATCTCACTTTTAGCTGCTGGAAACAACCATCTCAGTCCCAAACCCGGCTGAGAATTTTGGCTACAGAGCGTGACTAGTCTCTCCTGTCTGACCTAGTGTACCCAGATGCATTGATTATGTGCTTAAAGGTAAACAAGGAAGAACGGTAATTTTGTATGAAAGCTGCACAAAGGCAGCTTCCTGTTTACCAGCAAAACCCCTAGGTCTTTTCTGGGTTTGTTTTGTCAATTTTTCTTTTCCTGTCATGCCTTTAAATTTATCTTCAGGACTGTCGTGAAACTGTCCATTTAGAAAGTGAATACAAAGTTGTCCTTGTACAGACTTTAAGAACTTTTGTCTGCAGAATTTCGATGACTGAGATTTTTCACAGATTTAGCCACGAGCTGGATTTGAGTATATTTATATATGGATGGTGAAAGTCACCTGTCTTTTACCACACTGACTGTCACCACAAAACTACAAGTACATACAGCAAAACTGTGAGGAGCTAGAATTTCTGAGAAAATTATGTTTAAAAGATGAACAAAAACATCTTCTGTGAATGTTGTTTTTTCAAACCTTACCCAGGGTCACCGTTTGGCAAAATCAGAAGAAAAATTGAAATGTGGCATTTCATTGGAAAGGTAAACACTATCAGCTGTACATCCGATACTACGATTGTGCGCTCGTTATTTTCAAATATAAAATTATTAAAAAGAAAAAGGCTTTTAGTTGATGCTGATAAACTATGCCTTGAGTTACTACAAATCTGAAAGAAGTAATAGTAGTTGAACTTTTAAATTTAGTTCTACTCAGAGAAGAATCTAAATTACATTGTGTAAGATCACATTTAAGGAATATGTATTATATTTTATTAAGTTAGTCCAAACCTACAGGAGTAGAATGACGTCAAAACAAAGCGTGATCCATTACAAACGAAGCGTGTCTCCCTGGATCTTCCAATTTTAAAAACATAAAGATAAGTTTCTTTATGCATTTCTCTCTGTTTTGCGGGTTTCTTTGCTCCATTTACACTGTCACAGACATCTCTGCAAGCTTTCTGCTATCGCGCTTCTGTAAATGATAAACCACACCACAGCGGCAAACTGCATAATGTTCAGGAAATCCCCTAAGCTGAAAGGATTTGCAGCCTGGGAAAGTATAAGCAGGGAATTATGCCTATACGTGCTTGCCCTGTTATTTTTCCCCAGACATCCATTTATAGCCAGGCCTTGTTTTCCCCTTCAGTTCGGTGGGCCTCTACCAGCACAGGACAGCTGACCCTGGGTGTAAAGACTCCTACCCTGCTCCTGGAGGAGCAGCCCACCAGTTCGGTCTTCTAACGGTTGATATTGACTGGTCACGGCTTTTGGTAGGTGACTGAGATCTCTCCTCAGCCTGGCCTGGACTCGGCAGCAGGCTGGCTCTGCCTGAAACCCCAGTCGCTGTGCAGGTCCAGGCAGCAGCAGGAAAGCAGAACTAGGCGGAACTTTCGTCTGAATCCACATGACCAGCTTTTCAATATTGTCTTGAACTGTGCCAATTAGTTCTGTGCATGGAATCCGACATTTTTAATCTACCTGTCGTCTCAAAAAGGCACAAAAAATTATCACCTAATACACCTGAGTGTATATCTCAAATGGGAGGGAGTAGGAGGAAATCTGAGTAGTAAGAAGGTCCACGTTTCACCTAGAGTTTTCGTTTGTATCAGCAGGTCAGTTTTTAAGGTATACTTTAGAACATTAAAGAGTAACAGTTTTTCAAATAATGTAGGATTGTTTTTCAATTCACCACTGAAATCTAAGTATTAGCATCAAAAAATTTAACTTACTGTCATAAAAATACCAGCTAATTTTGATACCTCTTCAAAGTGTGAATTCTTTCTGAACAGTTGAGTGATATGTGAAATATCTTTGATATTATCCAACCATTATATATAAAATGTAAGGCTATTATTGAATGTAATACAATTTCTGTTTAACTATATAGATGAGATCACGAGTACGTTTGTGCTAAAGTAAATTAAAGTAAATTATAAATAAAAAAATTATGTAATCTGTAGTTGGAGTTGTACAATGAGAATTTAATTTACATTGAACACAAATTTTTAAAGAATTAAACATTTAAAACTTTGATATAGTTGCTGAATATTAAATGAAAAACGAATGAACTTTTGCATGTTTGCAACACTATGTCTTTTCTTTAAATTGCAAATTCTTTATAAACAAATTTCTGCAAGGAAAAAACAGGAACTCAGAGGCAAGAAAATATTTTCTTCAGACTTTGGAGCCTGAATACAATTGAATATGATAGGAATTGCAATTTTCAGATGTTCTTTAAGCACATATTGTTAGTGCTGGCACAGGACAATTAAAAAGATGCTATATACAGGTGTATTACTACCCACTCTTCAAAATCAGACATTATTCATCTAATAAAAGTAGGCAAGAAGAGTCTCTGCTTTTTAAAAAATGTACTCTTTGAGAGGGGGGAGGGCCTCTCGTGCATGAGTTCCCATAAATTCCTTGGTCTTTCTATCACATATCAGTGAAAGCATCTCTTGGAGTTAGGTATGTATACCTTCTTCTACAGACTTGATCTATTTGACCCATTTTTTTGAAAGAAAAAGAAATTGTAAAATTCAAAGTCAAGTATAACTTTAAAAAAGATAATACAAGCTAAGAGGCAGCATGGTGTAGGGCTAGTGAAGGACCATAGATCTCCAGTGATAAGATAGCAAAGCAGGTACATCTGCTACCAGAGATTGCTCTGGTTACTGCTTTGCTATATATTTAGTATGTATTGTAATGTTTATAATACATTATGTTGTGAAAGATCATTTTTATAACCTTAGAATAAAGGTTAAATATGTTATATGAGTGCTGAAAACGTCATGTCTGCGAAGCAGTCATAAGCAAGGAAGCTTCTACTAGCAATGGTATGTCCTTTTGAGCTTTCTTAGTTCACTATTTTATCATTTAGACAATACTGCTGTTAAGATATTGCGTTTGGATCCTTTTCAGAAGAGAAATCTAGGGATGAATGAGTTAGGGCTTAAAAAAGAAATCTGTTTTCTAAGATGTGTCAAAAGGTGCGCTCGTTCAGGTGGAGGTATTTTCCTCTAGAGATGTGCTTGCTAACACCTGGATTTCAAATCTAAATAGAGGTATCCAAATCCTAAAATGGGTGGCTTTGGTATTTCTTACTTGGGTTGGAAACAAAAGCTAAGGAAAGAAGGTGGCAGAACTTTAAGCAGCACCTTTCGTGCCTGGAGTTGCAGAATAATGTGCATAATGATTCCACAAAGTGTTGCACAGTATGCGACTTGGAGGATACATGAGTACATTCCACTTAAAGTCACATATGCACAACAAAACAAATAATGAATAATGAGATGCTGAAACTGAACTGTCACTGAGGTAGCAATTCTGTGTGTCTCATTTTTGCTTCAGTGACTCTTTCCTTTTAGCCTGAGACACAAACAGAACAAACAATTAGTGCGTAATTGATGATCTGTGCCTTCAAAGCTTGTGGTGACCATGGTCATGTTTTATAAGTCTAATAATGCAAACACCTCTTCCTTGGGATTAGCATGTTGCCTGTTGTTCACTGAAAGTGCTTGGGAGGTACACCTGTGTCAGACAAAAGATTTTTATCTGCCTTTTTCGGTCAGTGAATCTGTAATAAACTGATCTTCTTTCCCTTGCTGGTTTTGGATTCCAATTACACTTGTTGCTGTGTGAAATGGTGAAATGATTACACATGTAGCCCATTTTCTAGAACCTAACCTTGCCTTCTGATGGGGCTGAGTTGTAGTTGATTGTGGTATGTAAAATAATGCTGCGGGTATTAAAAAACTCTCAAATTTTATATATCAGGGTTAGTTTTTCTTGAGTTACTCAAACACTGAGGTTTCTTGAGTCAGATTCTATCCACGCCAGTCTGGTAAACTTTTATTTACAATAGAAAAGGCCCCAGCTTTTTAAAAAGCCAGCAAAAATCAAAGATCTGTAGTCTTAGGATGCAGCTTTCATCACTAAGTTTGAGGGTAGGATGAAATGAAATTATATCATATGAAGGAAGAATAATTAAACTGATAAACAGCATGCCATTTTAAAAGCTTTGCAAGAGGGTGTCTTCCGTAGTATATTAAATTCCTTGATTTATAGATTAGGATAAGGTAGGAATTAGTCTGGAAAAAGTTTCTGGTGGTCTGAAACCATTCTACAATTAGATAGAAATGTAACAGATTGCATGCAGAGTACTATTCACCAGTGATTTCAAGCCTCTATAGCACATATGCCCTTGCTTGCCAATACTTCCTATACTCACTTGCTTTTATATTTCAGCTAACAGGTAAAATAAATCTTAAGTGTAGTCCACATTGCCAAACAAGAAAGTGAGGCTGCGCCTATAATCTTCTAGTCTTCTGGAATGTATAAAATAAAATACTAGTGATATTCACCTGACCCTGTTTCACGTGTATCAGTTTTGACCTTTTGTGTATGACAAATCTAAACCAAAAAAAAAAAAAAAATCTGCCCTTTTTTCAACAGGGGAATCTCCCCACTGAACCCAAGTAAACACTTAAAAAATGCTTCGTTTATTTTCAGGTATCTAATTTTTCATACTTCTTTAGATTTAGAAACATAGCAGGAAGCCTAAAAGACAAAAGGCTGAGATTCTGTAGTATCCCATTTTCAATTCTGCAAGACTTCATTCTGATAGAAAGTGTCACAGCTTTAAAATATCCTACGTGAACAGCACTAACACCGGCAATTCAGGTATTTCAAGGCCAGGCTTGATGAGGCTCTGAGCAACCTGATCTAGTTAAAGATGTCCCTGCTTACTGCAGGGGGGTTGGACTAGATGACCTTTAAAGGTCCCTTCCAACCCAACACATTCTGTGACTCTATGATTTAGAGGTCTCAGCGTTTGTGACGAAGCACAACACACAATGCCAACAAAGCACTCTGCAGTTACTGGATAGCAAACACTAAGTAACCCACTGCAGGTACAACGACTTCAGATCTCGGACTTCTGGATTGCAAGGGATCCTTCCTGGAGTTTCATTTTCTTCCATTTGCCTTTTACAGTTGAGAACTTCATCATCCTTTATCTACATACACACCATAAATTCCAGTTCTTACCACATTTGGTGTCGCTTAAAAGGTTGTTCTAAAGGTCTGTCCCTAGGCATTCAGAGAAGCTAAAAGCTTCTCCTAAAAATCATCTGATTACTGATCCATGAAACGACAGATAAAATGAGATAAGATTTATAGCCATATAAAGTCAGCTCTGCCAAGAAATCCACCCACACAAATGCAGATGTGTCATTAGTGGGAAACACAGCATAAAAAAATAATCGTTTAGTGTTACATATACCATGGTTATTCTGGTCTTATTAGTGATAGGTAAAATCTTATGCAGTATCATCTTAAAATAAAGGGAGAAGTTGATGTGAAGCTTGGGAAACAGAAAACTAAATGTCTGTCCATAAGACTAAGTCTGAACTTACCTTTCAAATGTTTTTTCTAGCATTTTTCCTTCTTTGACCATTTATACATGAAACAAGAACATTATACAACAAAAGATTTTCACTGCAATGTCTGTCATGATACTCAAGCTTTTCCTGAGTGCTTACAGTTGCTTCAGAACTCAGTTAAGCACTTGAAATTTTATTCGTTTTATTCTTTTCAATGCTGTTTCTTTGCAGCAAATTAATCTATTACCAACTTTGCAACATTTTGTGTTTTGCTTTTGTCACATAACTAAATATCTTCCTACATAAATTGATGCAGAAAAATTCCCATTGCTCAGTTTACACAGAAAAGCAGATTATTTATGCTCTGACACATTGCCACTTCAACCCCCGTTGCTCTCATTTTTTATCTGCTTTACAACCCTTCTAAAAAGAAGTCTTTGTGGCTCAGAACTGTAAATTGAGTTTAAATAGATTGAATCCAGCCAGAAAAATCTCTGAAGATGTTTAGCTATAGATGGTCAGTCAAAGAAACAATTCTCATACTCTGAAAACACGAAGACGAATAATATTTAATCTATTAAAGATTCAAAAAAGTCTGCGCAGGATTCAAATGCAAATATGGCATATAAATGCACATGTGGCACACAACTATGCAGGATCGTGCTGGGTCCCTATCGCAGCGATATGGAGGACAGTTGGCAAAACAATGGCTTAACAAATGTGTCAGCTTAATGCAATTGTCAGAGGTCCTGTTGTTAGCCATGACTCATAACAGCAGCAAACATGAAACACCTCTTCTGTGCAGCTTCAGAGAATTCACAGCAGTTTTTCATAAGAGCACTTCCTCATTATCAAGCTTGCAATGTGTGTAGCTTGGTCGCAAAGTTTTTGTTTTGACAGATGCACTTTGGTCTCCTAATTTTGAAATCCTAGCTCAAATTTTCTGATGTTTCAAATATTCTTCCCATCATGTAAGCCTTGCAGAGGAAGAATAGTTGATGACACAAAAGGAAAATGAACTGATGTCAAGATGTGACATTTTGAATGCAAAGAACTTTATTAAGCACAAAAGTTTGCACAAAAACTTCCTAATGCTCTTTCAAGGCCAAACTCAGATTCATACTTTTCCATTGACAAGCTGAAAGTATCCTTGAAACCCATCAAAGCCAAAGCCTCTTACACTGATTGAATTTGAACCTACTCTATTAACCTTTGACAGGAGCGAATATTCAATTGAATAGAGGCAGTTTTATTGTGCTCGGTGCATGGTTACAGCAGAGCACTCAAAAAAAAAAAAAAAAAAAAATTTCACANAAAAAAAAAAAAAAAATTCCCACCAGCAAACTCTATCTGCAGCATAATAACTTTTTGCTACAAAAATTCTAATGTCCTAAGGTTTTCTCATGTTTCTTAAATTCAAGAATACAATGTACCAGAATTACATTTTTTACTGCATTGTGGAGACTTTTGCTTACAAAATCTTTTAGATAAAGCAAGCACAAAATAAAAGCCTGTAGAGGTTGGTTGCAGAACAAACATGATTTACTAGACCTTGAGTCTTCTTATTCACAGGCACGTCAGATACTTTCAACATAAATCAGAACATTCAAATAATGTAGCAAGACTTTGTACTACTCTTTGTACCCTTTTCTGAGAATCTACTGTAATTACGCTTCTGTTACGCGTATGAAAGACTAAAAGACAACGTAACAGGCAGATGTTGAGTTGTCATCTGTTTTGCTTAATGGCCAAAAGTTGCAAAGGCCTATTTTACTGCTTCCTTGCATCCCTTTAAATGACTTCCTGGGCCAGCACCCACTGTTTAGTGTTCCCACCCAGGTCAAGCTAAGTAACTGGCAAGATGAATGGCTTGAGAGCAGCTCTGCTGGGAGGACTTGTGGGTACTGGTGGATGAAAAGCTGAACATGAGCCGGCAATGTGCACTCGCAGCCCAGAAAGCCCACCGTATCCTGGGCTGCATCAAAAGAAATGTGGCCAGCGGGTCAAGGGAGGTGATCTTGCCCCTCTGCTTCGCTCTGGTGAGACCCCACATGGAGTAGTGTATCCAGCTCTGGAGCCCTCAGCACAGGAAAGACACAGGGAGCAGGTCCAGAGAGAGCCAAAAATCCAAAAATGATCAGAGGGCTGGAGCAGCGCTCCTGTGAAGACAGGCTGAGAGTGTTTGGGTTGTTCATCCTGGAGAAGTGAAGGTTCTGGGGAGACCTTCTTGTTGTGGCCTTTCAGTAATTAAAGGGGGCCTACAGGAAAAACAGGGACAAATTTTTTAGCAGGGCCTGTTGCAACAGGACTAGGGGTAATGGTTTTAAACTAAAAGAGGGAAGATTATGCTAGGTATAAGGAAGAAATTTTTTACAATGAGGGTGGTGAAACACTGGAACAGGTTGCCCAGAGAGGTGGTAGGTGTCCCATCCCTGGAAACACTGAAGATGAGGTTGGACGGGGCCCTGAGCAACCCGATCCAGTTGAAGAAGTGCCTGCTCATTGCAGGGGCGGGTTGGACGAGATGACCTTTAAAGGTCCCTTCCAACCTAAACTATTCTATGAGTCTATGATTTTATGATCTGTTCAGGTGAGTGGAAATCCAAGATGTGGCAGCTCTGTCCAGATGTGCAAGATAAAAACATTTGATAAATACATCTGCTGCATCTTTCAGCATAGAAGCAACTAATTAGTATCTAAGTAATCCTTATGAGAGTTCACAGAACACCACGTTAATTTGTACGGGTAAATGTGAGACTTCTTTCAGTGCTGTTGTTTCAGTTAGACTAGGATAAGAACGATAAACTTTTTGTAAAGGGATAGTAGAGTTTCTTGTCAGCTGGGGATGAATTCAGGTTTGCTCTCAATTCCTAGTAAAATGCTTTCAGACATCAATGACAAGCCTAGAGATTAAAGGAAGATATCAAACTTTGAGGCTTTGTTACTATCTTCGTTCAGTGCCTTTATGTCACATGCACGATCCTTGTGAGAAAAGGGTTCCTTCTAAGAGTTACAGTTTTTTTCTCTATTTTTTCTTTTCCTGCTGTTATCTTTTCTCAATCCTTTCATGTTTGTTTCTGTCCTAATTTAGTCCTTCCCTCTATATTTTATTCAATGAAAAATTCTTAATATCTCCCAACAGTTTTACCTCCTTTCCTTCTGCGGTATGTAGACTAAAATAATCACTCCTAAAACCGTGAATATGGTTGTTAACAGAACATCATCAGGCTTTAGAGCTAAATATCACAATGAGATTAATGACAGATGGGAAATGCTCAACATTGCAGTCATGGTTTCAGCCTGTCTGCAAACACAGTTTGCACTACTTTATGGTTTGTTTTGAAAGAACAACAGCTTGGGTTTCTTTTCAAGGTTAAGGTTAAAACCTATGAAATCTGAATATACCATTGCATCAATATTGAAGTAAAGCAAAGATGTGTGTATGTCCTGTGGGAAGGGTTTCTGATTTTTCTCATCTGAAAGCTCAAGACAGAAACACAGGGCACATTGGGTTTTGGGTTGTTTTTTTTGTTTTGTTTTTTTGGTTTTTTTTTTTCCCCACAGTCAGTAGTAGTCCAAAGTCCTTGGTTTACCACATTCATTTCAGATATATAACACTCCTGTTTTTCCAAAACACTGGAATTTTCCATCAGAGGCAGGCTTGCGTTCCATTAAGATACTTAATCTGGAACTTCTAGGGAGAGAAGTCAGGGACGAGCCTAGCTGCCTGACAGGAGGAAGGCAGGTCCTCAGAGATGCCATTGGCACTGTTGTACTCAAAGCCATCCATATCGCTTGGCCTGCTGTGCTCTCCACAACTTGCCTCAAGAAAGCTTTCATACCACATGTAGACACATAATAGCGCTGCCCTCCAGGCCACCTTCTCAAAGGTAACTTCTTTTTTCCACACTCGCTGAAGATGCCTCTCCGCATCTGTCTCTAACGTCCCAGTCCTTCCTAGCCTGGGTGAGAAGGATTTCTCTTGCTCTTCCTTTGTTCTGTCATCGAGCCTTACAGTAGGCAGCCTACTAATGAAAAATCCTGCATTTTACTGCTAAAGTTAGTCTTAAAACAGTCAGAGCTCAAGTATGTCCACTATCAGTAAGTGGAGTTAAAAGAAGTACACCAATCCTCCGTAGTGTTTGGTGACACACGATATGCCTGTTAACGCAGGACGTACTGCACTACTGTTCAAAAAGTGTGTGACGTGCAACAGATGCCACATACCCAACCCTCAGTAAACTTCACAAATGTCTAAGTGGCTGCTGAGGCCAAGATAGACCTATTCCTTTGCAGCCTTTGAGAATTGCTAAAGAGGTCCAAGATGACATAGCAGCTACTGGCAAGTGTGCATGGACTTAATGTTAGAAGGCAGAGCCTTGAGATAGGCACTCATTTTTCTGCAGAGTTCTGCTGGACTGCAGGAAAAGAGAATTCAGGTGAGTACTGATGACATGAAGAAGGAAAGAAAAGGCCAATATGTCTCCTTTAGTAAACTCCTAAAAGTTTTTTCTGCCTGGGGCTGTTGGAGTTTTATTCTTATAACACTATAAAGGGAATGGGCATATGGATTTAACACTCTTAGAAAGATCACAGGATGTGTCCAAAGTCATCAGGAGAGGTCCTTTCAGCATGTCTTACGTTCTTAGTCCATATTGCGGGGCTAAGAAACTAGCATACTCTGTCCTTCATGGCTACAGAGATCACATGGGTAGGATCGCATGGGCTCGAAAGCTGGCCGGCAGAAAAGGACCTGGCGGTGTTGGTGGACAGCCGGCTGAATATAAGCCAGCAGTGTGCCCAGGTGGCCAAGAAGGCCAACAGCATCCTAGCCTGTATCAGGAATAGCGTGGTGAGCTGGACTAGGGAAGTGATCATCCCCCTGTACTCGGCACTGGTGAGGCCCCACCTCGAGTACTGCGTTCAGTTTTGGGCCCCTCACTACAAGAAGGACATTGAGGTGTTGGAGTGTGTCCAGAGGAGGGCTACAAAGCTGGTGAGGGGTCTGGAGGACAAACCTTATGAGGAACGACTGAGCTGGGGAGCTGGGGTTGTTCGGCCTGGAGAAGAGGAGGCTGAGGGGAGACCTTATCACCCTCTACAACTACCTGAAAGGAGGTTGTAGAGAGGTGGGGACTGACCTCTTCTCCTTGGTCACAGGTGATACGACGAGAGGAAATGGGTTCAAGTTATGTCAGGGGAGGTTTAGATTGGATATTAGGAAACATTTTTTCACTGAAAGGGTTATTAAACATTGGAATAGGCTGCCCAGGGAGGTGGTGGATTCACCATCCCTGGAGGTGTTTAAAAAAAGGGTAGATGGGGTACTTAGGGACATGGTTTAGAAGTGGCTTTTGTCAGGGTAGGTTAATGGTTGGACTTGATGATCTTAAAGGTCCCTTCCAACCTCAGCAATTCTATGATTCTATGATTCTCCCCTCAAGAGAAATATTTAGTTCATCCCAGAATGGAGTTTGTGTGCACATTAACATCTATGCAACATAAACAATAGTGTATCAGGACCCTGGCATTAAACAGGGAGTGGGCCAATGTGACAGTATAAACATAACTTTTGAGTCTGCAACGTTCAGTAACATTCCGCAATTCTTCTCTTCCATCTTGTCCAAATGAGCTTCTCTTGGCCTGAAGCCACTTCTCCATGATAATGTCAATGGCTTTAGCAATGCTAAACAGGCTGTGCCTGTTATCTTCACATCTTTTTTTTTTCCAGTTTTTCATTGTTACAGCTGCTCAGCCAAACCGTCAACAATTTACTTCCTACAAGCTAAATTGAGCCAATAACATTGTAATCCAGTATAAATAGAGAAGCAATTGATTCCAATTAGGCAAAAGTTTCAGTGTTTCCAGGCTTGCAGCCAGTTTGTGGTTTATGAAATTTAACCAAGTAACAGCTTAATCAGTTTGCCACTAAAAAACACGTTCTAGCCAACAATATCCTGATGATAAGGGAGGAGCATGAGGAATGGATAAGAAGGTCTTAGTGAGGTTTTTTTACAGCAGCAATACCCAGCCATTGACAGTTAGGAATCACGAAAATAAGAATTCTACCATTCTCTAGGTGAACTGCGTTGCATAACGTCAACCAGCAGGCACTAAAAGTCACAAAGAGGTCTGTCTGGCTGTTGATCCCACTACTTCAAGGTGGAAAAGAAAGCAGCAAGGCAGACAATGCTCATACAAGTATGCTCTAAGGCTTGCCCTGTGGTTAAGGGAATCAATACATTTCGAAAGCTACGGCAGATCATTCAAATCCTGAAAGACAAGGAGGTAATATATTGGTGCTGGAAACCCAAGAAAAAGTGTCGAAGTGTTTAAGAATCAATAGAGATACAAATCAAATACGTAAACGGAAGTTTAATGTTAATGAAGTTAGGGAAAACTGAATGACTCCTCATGATACTCTTGGAGAGCCATAGTGTATACCAAAATGTTTACACTACTACAGAATACCAACAACGCTTTCCAGATTATAATATGGGCAACACTGTTGGCATAATGGCTGGGTACCAATTAGAAAGTATGAGGATTATACTCACAGAAACTTAATCATGATAACTTTGCTAATAGAAAAAATCCAAATGAAAGTGCTCTTCCTTCATAACTATTTTCCTACACACTAGTCTGGAAAATTATAAAAATATTTACAGGATAGGCTGTGTGAAGCTTAAAAGGGTTGCTCTAATAGCCAATACATTGTAAAGAATTTGAAAGTTTAGTCCAGTCAACCTCAACCCCTCTCCTTTTTTTTTTTTTTTTTTTTTTTTTTTTATTTGTGTTTTTTTTTTTTTTGTAGTTGTGCTTTGTGTTGTCCGTTGCTTAATATTCCTCTCTTCCTGATCCTGTTAATCTGAGAAAGACACACAAATGTTGGATCCAAAGTGGAACTCGACCATTCGGGACATTTGTAAAACGCAGACAGAAAAGGGAACCCTCAAGCCCAAAGACAAGATCTGTGAAGGTAATGAGGTTGCCCTGCTCTGTTCAGTGTGTGGTTAGGACTTCCATTTAGCAGACAGAAGACCTGTGGGATCACCCCTGCGTCTAAGCAGCCCACTCTCATTTCTGTTATTCTGTGCACACAGAGAACATGCACAGAGATTATAAGGTGTTCTGGGTCAAACTTTCACTGTGGATCAATAGTTTTGTGATTGTTGGACCAAGAAGAGAAAATCAGAAGGTTAACTCTATTATCCAGTGATCATAAGAGTTCACAGTGCCATGGAAAGTCAGGTGTGAGCATATATCCATATTACATCAAAAAAAAAGAAAAAGAGAATGACTGAGAGCGCTTCATCTAAAAAGCACCCAGGAGCCTCACAATTGTTCCATGTTCCAGAGACCTGTATTCCAAGTATTTATTCAGAGCAGGCAAAATGGAGATTTAAAATAAGTTGCCCGCTCCTGAATGCATCATTGATAATAATATAACATTGCAGTTCATCTTTCCTCATTTAAAAAAGGATTGATCAAATCTAAGCACCTCACAGCAGACCAGAACTCATATAGAAGCAAATATCTAGATCCAGCATGGCTCATAGTGTCCCAAAGTAGCCAAGATAAAGCCACAGTTGGCTTGCTGGCTCTTAGGAATCTGATACAACTACGCATTGCATAGGTCGCTGGTATGCTGAACCCGATCGAGAGCTAAAAGCTGCAATTGCCTAGGTCTGTCCTTCACCAGTGTAACTGTAAGTCTCATTTTCACATCCTATATCTCCAAAAAAAGATTCTGAAGGTCTTTGGCACTGGTGAAAATTATGATTAAACTCAGCAGGAGAAATGAGAATAAGTAAATGTGATGTAAAGCCAAAGACAGAAGAGATTAAAAAATAGCAAGAAAACTATTTCTGTCTACAAAATGAAATCAATAGCAGCCTCCGGCAGAATTTATAATGCTGGTTGGTGTGCATTTGTAGTAAAGGGCATATCTGAAAAATACAATTAATCATGAATTCATTCATTCATGTAACTCATCATAAAACTATTCACAAATTTATCAAACAGTTTAGCTAAAATTAAAATTTCACCTTAAATTAGTGTCGCAAGTCTAAAGGGCAGGGAAAATGGCCAGTCTGGATGAATAAGGAACTTCTGATGGAATTTAGGAATAAAAGGA
>VXBH01001558.1:123303-156464 GCA_013400035.1 Rynchops niger | reverse complement strand
GGGGAGGTTTAGGTTAGATATTAGGAGGAATTACTTTACTGAAAGAGTGGTCAGGCACTGGAACAGCCTGGCCAGGGAGGGGCTTGCGTCACCATCCCTGGAGGTGTTTAAGAAACGTCTAGAAGTGGCACTTCAGGGCATGCTCTAGTGGCAGAGACTGTAGGTTGTTTGGTTGGACTCAATGATCTTAAAGGTCCTTTCCAACCGTGAAGATTCTGTGATTCTATGATTCAGAAGCCTGATGAGGAGTGATGATATATTTCAAACAAAGTGACACATTTCCTTTGAGCAAAGAATTCATGTTCATCTTGGGGTCCTGGAGGTAAGAATGACACCATTAGCACTCTCCCCTCAATATCAATTTCTTCGTTAGGGGTGTGTGGTCCAGGCTGAAAAGCACCACCACGCTTGGGTAAGAGGACCACGTGTTTGGACAGAAATAGCATGATTGGCAACTCTTACATTCAGTGGCCAAGTTAACTCTGAAGGGAGGACAAACCTCACTTAAGTCTCTTAAAAGGCACAGAAAGTAAACTCATTGCCTTATTTAATAAGCCTACAATGAGAAACAGAAAGGAGAAACAACATAGTTTTTAAGCAAGCTTAAGTATTCCTTTGTTATTAGGACACAAAGCTGTTGGTGTCCATTACAACAGCTTAGGAGCACCCCCAATTTTCTCTCAGCTGGTCTTGCTACAGGAAACTCTTTGACGCCAAGAAATAACAATGAACTAGGTTTTAGTCATTCTGCCATGACATTTACCTCCTTTTTGTTTAGTACATTAATATATTGTGGAGGATTCATGAGTTCTCTCTAGTATGTTCTTGTTTTACCTGTATTGCAGTCTCATTATATTGAAGTAGTAATAGAAGGTTATTGGGCAACAGAGACTCAGAATTCTTTTAAGTAAATTTCTTCTACCTAAATCTACGGATTCAATGGGAAAGGATACGGAAGAAAAAAGACTAAACTTATAGGCAATGCTGGTATGAATTATCATTGTTTCCATCCCATTCAGAGCCCCTGTTGAGAAAGGTGCTGTAAAATTGCCACATTCAGCAAGAAGCCCTACAGAAGTCTCTTTGTCAACTACTGCAATGTAATATCTTATTTAACTAATGCAAACGCTGTGCTTGAGGTAAGGCTTGATTAATTAAGGGCTTTCTGATTCTTCCATAAAAGACGCTATCAAAGGAAAATGGTACCAGAAGAAAGCTCCTATCTGTACTTTAATTTAAAGTTTTTGTCTGTGTAATGGCTTCTACTGTGCATCAGCAATTTTGTAAATGCATTTTGAGTAAACATTATAAAACCTAAAAAGAGCAGCTGTTAAATCTCTCGACAACATCTGTAACACTTCTTTTAAACACTGGGAAACCTGCTCTGTCTCATGATTAACTTCTTGTTGGGTAATATTTTATAGGATGGATACACCAACCATTGGGGACTTTTTTGTTTTCAGTAGTTATTTCCTTTCCAGTTTAGTTGAAAAGTTTTTTTTTTGCCTTTGGTGTGGCCACAGCCTTAGCTGGGGTAGCAATAGTATATGTATTTTTCTTTCCCAGGGAAGTTAAAACTATGCTTTAGATATATGATTAGCCTTATTTACCATTGTATGTAATTATAATTATTCTAAACATTCAAAAAAGATCTGGGGAACCAGTGAATATATGGAAATAATAAACAGGGTGATACCAGTGCATTAATATTACCTTTAGAAATGCTTTAGATAAAATGACTGTTTATTTCCAAACAAAAAATTGTGTATCTTGAAAAACAGAAAATCAGAGTCCTTTTTGGCACAGTAAGTCAACACCAGAGTCAATAGCTTTGTTCTTCATTTCTCAAGACCTACCTCTCAACAGTGAATTATGAGACAATATAATAACTCTACATCAAACTGTCTTTACTTTTATACAAACTGAGTTTTATTGTGTCAGTCTTGTCAACACTGCTGAATATTAATGTGAATAAAGTTAATTGCTGGGTGGATAAAGGTCTGATGCAGTCAAAGTGAAAGAAAGCACCTAGCAGAAATCTGTCATTTATGACAAGCTGTAATTTATTTCTGCTTCATGATATGTACTGACAGGTTTCAAACCTTACTCTAGTCTTTACCATAAATTGCAATTATTATAATTCACAGCGACATTTGACCCAGAGGTTGCCACCTAGTTCACCACATATCAAAGACTTCACATCTCAGGGAATTAATTTGCAAACTCCAGCATGTATTTCTCATTGTGAATCCAATTGTTTGCACTCAACACTGAACGTGCACAGTAAATTTTGTGACTTGCACTGCTTAAAAAAGAACTAGCACATTGCTTAGGCTGAAACATGAAGTGTTTATGACAAAATATTTACAGATACTTAAAGACTAAGATTAAATTTCAGTATGACTGTACAGTTATTAGTAAGTTTTACAATATTAGGCACTGGTGACATATTAGTCTGATTAATTTTGCTGAGTATTTTTATACTCAATCGTCAATTGTTTTAATAAATGTTGTTACTGGTACCATCAACAACACAGCTGAAGCTAACTCAGTTTAGTCCCTGAAGTTTTGCTCATCTGTTACTCGGTACAGTTTATAAGAAAACTGTTGACAAGTATTCAATTCTTGGACGCAAGCAAAATTCCCAGTCTGACCGAGTTTATGGTGAATGTCTCTAGATCTATAAACCCAGGTTTGAAGTCTGAGTTTATTATGAGACTTGTCATTTCTTAAGCTTTATAAATGTAACGTACAAGTACAAAAATCTCTTTTTAAAATTATATCAATTTAGAAAAGATCACAAAGATTTTAAAGTTAATTGGATGATGCAGTGTGCTACTTCTAAAACAGACTTTTCAAGAGATTTAAAATTCTTCAGAAGACTCTGTAGTATATCATAGTAATTTTGTTGCTACATGTAAGTTTATTTCATATTAAATTAGGGCCCTACCAAATTAAAATATTTTCTAATTTGTTTTTTAAAGCTGTCAATCTTCCATGTAATTTTGAAAAATGCAGTGCAAAAATAAGTACCTATTACAGATATCTATCAGAAAGATGACGCTTCACTTAGGTTTGGGGTTTTTTTTGGTATCATATTTCCCCTTGGATGAAAGAACTGGAATACTGATCTGTATGTGTTATGTGCCCTTCACATTTAAAATACAGGAAGAGCGCCTGGCAGCTTTTTTTGATGTCTGTCTCTCTGGTTCATCCTTTTCCTTGTATTTGATGTCTTATCACGGAATTTCAGAGCTGGAAGGGACCTCTAGAGATCATCTAGTCCAACTCCCCTGCTAAAGCAGGAATGCCCAGAGCACATCACTCAGGACTGCGCCCAGGCAGGTCTTGAAAGTCTCCAGAGAAGGGGACTGATTTCTGATACTAGTAGCAGCACCTGTGAAAGAAAGTAGGACCGTGATTTATGTTTGCTGAATACACTTTCAATTAACTATACAGCTTTACTTATCTTAGACTGTACCTTTGCCTTCTCAGGCCCATAGTTTGTCACTAAGCAACTATCAATGTTCTTCCCTCCATAAAAGTACCTTTTTGCTAAACATGATAACCTGCATTCCCGCAAAAACCTCCAAATTCCCATTCACTTCACTGAGATCAGAATTAGTGTTCCCTTCCTACTTCTTCACGCAATTAGTTAACAGTCTAGAGACAACTTTTAGAGAACCATAAACAGAGAAAACTACCAAAAAAAAAACCCCACCCCAACCCCCCCCCGATAACATCGCTTAGAATAGCAGAGAGATACCTACTTCTCTCAGCAGAGCACATTTTTAAATGAACAACCTGCTTTGCTGAGAAACCGGTAGAGAGGTCCACAGCATCACACCAGGGAAATCATACATGGAGCACCAGATTAAGCTGAGATATTACATGGCTTTTGTTAGCAGGCCTTTGGGCTTTCTGCAGATTGCTATCACGGTGGAGCACAGACTTGTAAGCTGAAACCATTACCAACAGAGTGCATAAATTGGCGATGAGTGACAAGGAGTGGTGTCTGAGGAGAGAGGAGTAGGAGTGCTGTTCTACCAGCCACGTGGACTAAATATAGAGAAGAAGTTTAGGGTTAGCAGAGGGAGGGAGAAATACAGAACAGTTTACCCTGGTTTAGATATAACTTGCTGATATCGTAAGATTTGTTCGATAAAAACTCTAAAAGGAAGGCCTATGAAACTAGTGCTGTCCCAGTGTTAAAAAAGATTGTTAGCCAGCACCCTTTCTGTCATCCATTCCTTATGTAGCTATTAGTTCTTTATTGATAAAGGAAAACTGCAAAATAAATGCTTGAAATGTTTAAATGCTCTGCAAACTTTTAAATAGATACAGGAAGAGGATCCTGATTTGTTTTCTCCGGTTGCATGATAAAGAATACTAGCTTTTGACAAAAATACAACGGAATAACATTGTGGTGAAATTATTTTGCCTTAGTGCCCACCTCTATTGTGCATTTCTCCACGAATTTTATTTGAAATGCTGAAACTGTCTTACAACAAAAGGCATTTGAATGCTTTTTTTCACATACTCTTTTTCTAAGTGGTGCTAGACCTATTAAGAATGAAAAATTGCATATTGAAGAATTTCAAGGTTTACTCCGTTATTTGTAGACGTATAGAGAACAATAAGAGGAAAGAAATACTGTAAAGAAGACAGCAGGAGAAAATCCATATGTGAAAACTCAGATTCATATATTTTAAAAATAATTAGGTATTCCAGGAAGGATTCTACATTTCATTTTAAACGTCCCTATTATTTGCACTACTACAATCCATCTACAAGTTTACCAAATGAACAAAAAGTGGCGACTCAGGTAGCAATGTGAGAACAGTAATACCTAAAAGCATTTTTTCTTTGGTCTTTACAGAATAAAAAGTAATCTACAAACCAGCCTCTGCTTTCCTGAAAAATATTAAACCTGCAATTTAGAGCTGTGGCAAACCTTCAGTGGAAGGTGTGTTATATCCTTTTTAACATGCCATTTTGAGTATCCTTTGTCACAAGCAAACATTTTAGCATGCAATTAAGCCTATGTTTCCACAACCTTTACCAAAGATACTAGTAAAACACATGCTAGTTCCCTACGGCAATCAAGCCAAAGCAGTATGTCACAGAAATAATACTTTTCACATGCTCTCCCTTTCTGAATTACTTCACTTAAGCATGCATACACTTTCTGATATCCAGATTATGTATACTTAGAATATAAGTGCCTGAAGCGTTGTTCTTCTTAGCTAAAAGTGTCTGAAAGAAATGTTTATAGTTGATTCTTGCTTAATCACTATGACCTGAAAACATGTTGTCAGAGGCTTGTTATAAACCCCTGCCCATAACAAACCCAGTTATGAGAGTTACATGGCTGGCATTCAGGACCTCATCCCACTGCCTACTGAGAATATGTCTGAATAAAAAATGATGATAAATTATATGTTCGCTAGAGCAATGGTATGTCGAAGTCTGGACAGATGCAGCGTGTAACCCATCCTTTCCTCACGGGTTGGCCTTTCCAGCCGTGGTTGTGAAACTTGCTTGTTGTAATAAGGCAAAAGCACCACCTTTGGTCCTGAAAAGTGTTGTTACTAAGAATTAAATTACACAAGACTTCTTTTAATCAGAATTTCCAAGCACTTACAAAACTAAGCAAAGCCTTCAGCGCTTGTCCATGGGATCAAATCTACTATACATAAACACCTTATAAATCTGCCAAAAAACATAAATCTGAACAGCAAGACCTTTTTTTCCTAGACATATGCTATGCTTTTAATAAGGACGTGGCTCATTTTCAGGATTATCTTTTTGTTAAGGCAGAACTGAAAGCAAAAGCCTTGGAAGTAGTTAGAAAAACAGTGTAATCACTAAGATACCATTATCCTGTCTCTTGTAGCTTTTATATTTGAGCTTCTCAAAGCTACGGGCAGCAAATTACTCATTTGATACCTGAGCTGCATAAAGAAGATTGAAATCCGGGCTGTTAATGATCTTTTCACTCTGTTTGGGAGATTCTCTGTAAGAGCTCGTGTGTAGCACAGGTGCTGGCTGCCTACATTATTCCTAGGCACCCAAGAAAATACAGAGGTGGAGAGTGTCATTTATCCTAGATACACTAATGCTGAAAGAAATCTTATTTCTGTATGAAAGCTGTTCTAAAGAAGGAAATGGTTTTCTAGGAGACCAGATATGACTTGGAGAAAAACATCAGGTTCTTTTTCTACTTTTTTTTTTTTTTTTTGTGGTAAGTGACCCACATTACTAGATATCTTAAACGAATAATCAACTTAAATGAAACAGAAATTTTGCCTAGCAACTAAGGTACTGAATAATAAGAGTATAGACAAACAAGTGATTTATTCAAAACAAGATTATCCAGGTGGTATTTTTATGCCTAATCTTTTAAAAATGCTTTAGACTGAAATGAAGTGTATATGATAAAAGTGCACTTTCTTCTTATTTGGCTGAAGCCACAGAGCGATTTTTTAATTTTGGTTTGTCATTGCTACATAGAACTTCTTACCACAAAGTTCCCCCAGGAACTCCGGGAAAATATGAAAAATATCGTCATTGCTGATGGTACAAAGCTGGAGCATATGAAAGATTAACTGACGTGCTCAAAGTCACACAAGTGTGGGAGATCTGGAAATTTGGTTTGGGCATATAGGCTTCATGCTGTCATCAACACATAACCATTTGTCTTCTTCCCACTTCTCTTCTTATGCTCTATTATTAACCAGGTAAATGCAGTGGTTCCAGTATGCCGTTGCCAGTTCCAAAAATCATTCAGCATATCGTTCATGTTCTTAGATCCTTTAGCACCCACTCAAGTTGGTGAAATGTGTACATGGAATTAATATGACTTTGCCCTTTTTATCGCCTTATAGATGGCACATACCAGAAAGAGGTGCAGTCCTCAACATCTGGTTGTGAAAGGCCTCAACAGGGGAAGTAATACTATCTTTATCAAAGAAAAGGCTGATCATATTCTACTGGGCACCTCAGGAAAATAATCTTTTCTCTGGAGTCAGTCCAGAATGCTTACTCTGCAGGCATAACTAAAAGGCCAAAGTCTCATTTAAGATATTGCAAATTCCTTTAATCTAGTTCTCACTTACATACAGGTTTCTCACCAATTTATGACTTTTTGAATGCTTACCCAACTCTTTAGGGAATACTTTAAAAACAGCATTTCAGATTTATTTATTTTTTTAATTGACCAATCTTAGTTTTAAGTATCTTTTGGTATTTTCTTAATTTTTAGAAAAGTCTTCAGTGAAGGATGAGGAAAGGAGTCATGCAGTGCAGATAGCAGAGATCTCAGCAGTGTGCTCTTAAAGCTCCTCCAAGCATTCCAGTTTATAAAAATAGTGTGATCAGACATTCCAGCAAATACATAGTTCCTTCTAGTAGAAAACCTTTATGAATAAATTAAATTACAATTTTTAACTTCCTCTATTTTAAAGCACTTTAACGAAATAATTTCCTCTCTTTCTATCCTGCAAAGACTAAATGCATAAAATCTTTGAAAAAAATGGTGGATTTTCACTAATTGAAATAGTTAAGGGAAAGTCCCATTACGCTACCTGAAATTCTTTTTCCAAGAAAACAAGTTTAACATTGAAAAACCTCTCTGCTGTGCTGATAGCTACGTTAAGTAATCACAACATTAATTTAGTAAGTGCCATTAGACAACTATCCCAAACAGAAAGAAATCTAAAAAAAAAGTTCATCTATGATAAAAGCAAGCTCAAGAAATCATACTTTTTTTTTAAAGTCAGAGGTAAAGTAACTTAGCAAATTCCATTGATAGAATTACGGTGTTAAAAGGAGGCATCACAAAAATGAAACCGTGTGCTTTCTTACCATTTTTTTTTCTTTTTCTAGAATCCAGATCCAAAGTTACTGAAGAAGAGAACCTGGGATGCTGAAAGGAAAGAAAAGAAACCATTCACTCAATGAAAAGAAGCTTATACAGTTTAACTTTAGTTTACTTTAGTTGAGTTTAGTTTAGTTCATAGGAATTAAATATTTGCATGCATTAAGTTAATGTTTTCCTTCTCTTCTGATTTTAATAAATCTAACTGATAAGACTCTTGCGTGCTTGGGAACATCTCACACAGTATATCTCCATAATGAAAAAGTAACTTCAGGGGTTTATAGGACAAAGAGATTACAGAACCTTAAAGTAACATTTGGGGGGGAATCAATTGGGTAGATAGCGCTGAGATTTTTCCTATCAGGTGGCACTAGATGAACATCTGTGGGGAAGCCAATAGCAATAGGAAAGACGCAGAAGTTTGCCTGACATAAAGTAAAAGAGCAATTCTGATGGGGATATATAGAACGAGCATATGTCTGCTCCACATGGATATTAAACTTTGGATGACATTTTCCTTAAAAAATAAAAACATCTTTTAATATTTCCGCTTTTGCTGTGGACTATCTGCTACACCGTTTGTAATAATTTGGGAAACATCCTTCAGGCACCACTTAACCTATCTAAATGCAGAAAGATGAATCTGGAATACTATCAAAGCACATATTGAATAAAAGGAGCCATTCTGCTTCAGCAGCAACACAAGAGACCTGTTTTTTATTATGCATGTGAAGTGTTTAATTTAAACTGTTAATAGTTAACCATGTCTGGCCTAGAGCTATGCCGATCTGGGAAAAAAAATCCATAAACAAAACCCCCTCTACCTCCCTTCCCTCTTTCTTCTCTAAGGTCAAAGTGAGAGGGAAAAAATAGTTTTGGAAAATATGAAGATTGCTTATGTGAAATATCTTTTTCCCAGAATGTGCAGAGAAGGAAGGCAAAAAGTTTCTAGCTCACACTGAAAAGCCTATCATCAGCCTTAGGGTTACCTGTATTAAAATGTCTGGAAAACAGGAATACCTTACAATAGAGTTTGAAGTTGAGCTAGAGGTTGTCAGGGGAGCACAAGCAAAGCATTTATGATAAAGGTATCCGAGATGCCTGTGGTTTTCAGATGTTTAGATGGATGTGGTTAGCTTTGCACAGAGGAATCCCCGCCTCAGCATGGAGCCAAACTCCATCTCTCAGACTAAGTGAATTCGCCATTATTCAAAAGTAGTTTTACAGTTTTTATTAATAAATGATGTTAACAAAATACATTTATCATTCATAATGAATAAGTTTACTTTAGTAAGCAAAGAACTATTCCTATATTTAAAGTTTTCCAAAAAATTCCATTCGGGGGAAAACACAAATTACCTCTTTTTTTTAATCCTGCTTTCAAAAGATTCCAGAAATTTTATGGGTTTAGACTTGACATTTAATTAGCTAGAAATATGGGAACATAATATACATACCATAGTAAATCAATTTTAAATTCGATATTATAGAATCCAGACCCCTGTGTACTCTTCCATAATTAAACTAGCATATATACAGTTCAAACAGAAGGCAAAAGTTCAAGGTCTTTGCCTAAAGCATTTATATTTTCCACTGAAAGCAACTATTGTCCAAGGTTGACTGTTTTTGGCATAGAGATTTCAGATGATTCCTAGTCTGGTGAGACAAAGAAGAAATTCAATTTTAATGAGAATGAAAATGAATTTCACTGTCTAATCATTCTTTCTCTAGTACAGGGATAAATATGTACTAACAGATGTTAATAAACTAAAAGAAAGCAAACAGAGTAGAATAAATATAAAATTTCTTGCTTAGCAACAGTTCTAGAAAGGGATAACAATTTTAGCCATAAATTGCTCAGAATATAACACTCTGAAAGTGTCTAACAATGGACAATAAAACCGACGCTGAGTAGTACCTGAAATTAAATGGTATCCAGTCTTATAGTCTTGTAAAAGAACCTTCCCAGGGCTGAAAACGTTTATTTCCACAATAATGTCTTAGGAATTCAGCAATACTTCCTTGATGAGAACCGGTGACTGACTTTGTTTTCCTTTTAGGCCTGTCTTGGTTTGGTTAACAATAGATTTTTAAAAGGTAAATATACACTTAATTATTTCTCTTCCTTTTCACAGTTTGATACGATGAAAACCTAGCTTACCAAAGAATCTACATTAGCCTTTGCTGTTCATACACATAAAAAATACTGTTTCTCATATCAAAGTGGATTCTACTGGATTGTACGCAGCCTTGGGAATTCCTATCTCATGACAGCCATAACTAATCATTAATTTTTTTTCTTCTGTTGCCAAGTACTTTTGGATTACTAAACCAAATCAAATTATATTTAAGTCAGACTGTCCCAAATCCAGTGGCAACATGTTGCCACTTTATATGACTTTGTCCGATTATTAATCAGTCCAAATGACCATGCTGCAATGAAATTACTGTGGTTTATGGGACTAGAACTGAGTCAAGAAGAGATGAAAATGGACCTAAGGTAAATTACCAGTCCCTTAAAAATGAAAAGAAAAAAACTTTAACAACAACAACAAAACCCACTTGCTTATGTAAGGTGTCATTTTAAAATACTGTAACTATTCTTTTCCAAAGAAATAAGCATCTGAAAACTTATTTGTCCATATACAGTTCGCCCCTACTCCTGACTGCAAGTTGCAGATTCTGCAGATCCTTAAAAATGAATGGTCATGTACAGCAAGGCAGAAGAACAAGGCAAATTATTTCTTACACTTGATTCTTAACACTTATTTAGATTTTACTATGGGTTAATTAAAAATCTGTGAACGTTGAGGAGCTGAAAACTTGAATTAAATTTTAAGACTGCCACTTTAAAATAAAGTAAAAAACAAAAGAAATAATGCAGGCTAAAGTTCATTCCTTTTTTTTTAAAACAGAAAAAGTTAGTTAATAAAGTAGTAAGATAACAGATGTTATTAGTTGAACAGTTAACATAATACAACTTAAATGCATCATCCTCGTACTTCCAGTAGATGGCAGGTATAGTACTTCAAACTTTTAAAAACTCAACAAAACTCTTTACTTAATTTTTTGAACGAATAGGATGCTATCATCTGGGAAATTTTGCTTATAATATAACAGTCTTTCCATATACATGTATTTTTATATTTAGTATCATTACGGAAAATATACCAAGAAGAATAGGAATGTTTAATACAAACACATTACATACTACATGTACCACAAACATATTAAATCCTTTTAGTAAAGCAAATTATAAAGTAATAAAACCAGAAAGAACACACTCAACAACACTCACAGAGACTGGAATGCTCAGAGTAATATTCACAATAAAATAAAAGCTACAACGGGCAATCTTAAAATAGGAATTTTTAAAAAGACGCTTTGTATTTATTTCTCTTTTTCAGCAATCTGCCTCTTTTAAAGGCAACAAATATATTTTTTTCTATAGAGGAACTTTGAATTTTCTGTTACATGTCACTGAAAAGAACCATGAAATGACAGTTGAGCATTTACAAATCCAGAGATTTCAAGCAGTAAGGTTGTCAGCTAAACCAAGATCAACATACACTAGAAACAATGATTTTTTTTTTAACTGCAAGAGTGAGTAATAAAATCCTACTTGCAGCAGAGGAGTCCCCCCTCTCTGCGAGTACAGGGTAGCTAATATTCAGTTGCAATTAGGGACAAAACCTTTCATTTTCTTTCCATTGTTGAGTACGCGAGCCCATGCCTTGTTCACTGTGCACTGCTACAACTTCAAACCACTCTGAGGCCTATCTTATCAATTTCTCTAAGTGCTTTTTTGTGGGTTCAACAGTCTTATAATGTCACGAATGCTACTTTATCTTGCCCAAGGTTTGGTGAGCTGACTTTCTGATATCATCTCTGTCTTAGAAAGGGGAAAACAGAGATGTTCTGAGATTAAGGTCAAAAGTATTTGCAAATGTTCATTGAATTGTCTGACGTTTTTTGGCGATGGTGGAGGTGCATGTTAAGTGCTATAGCATTAAAAATATGTTAAAACCATTTTTCATTTTCATTTCAGTCATGAGTGCAACTTGAATGCAAAAAAAGACAACTGCACGCCTAGTAACAATTTCTGACAGAAACTGCCACTAAAATCACCATCTAAATACAATTTCCAGGCAGGTTTCCCCATCCTCATCATGAAACCGTATCTTGTGCTCTTTCTATTCCAAGTCTTATTCCAGTTTCTGCACAAATCAGAGTAGAACCTACTTTCTAGTTGGTTTCCGTAGACATCCTCTGAAGGGGGTGGAGTCACCCCACAAGTGTGTTTACCGTTCTTGGTTTCTCTGCTCAAACTCACTGTATGAATATTAATTATTCCACTTATTTCCTGTCTTGCAGCTCACATCCCCCAATAACCCCTCATAAAATTCTTTGTCCTTAGTTAACCCTTCTGTCCTCTAACCAATATTGGCATTCATTGGTTTTCCTTTTTGTTTTCTTTTCATCCAATCTTCTCCCTGGCTTCTCATGTCCACACATCTGCCAGAGTATTTCACTTCTTCCTCCACATTCTAAGTCAGGTCAAATCTTCCTCTGTAGTTCCTATCCCTCCTTCAACTTTTCCTGAAGAAAATACGCTGGTATCTTGTTTCAGTCTTCCTACATAATCGGTTTTGGTTTTGGTTTCATGGCAATTCATCACCCACCTTCAGTGTTTCACAGTTTAGACACCTGATTCCTGTCTTCTGCCTTCATTATTTCTCCTAGACTCAGGTGCTATGAGTCCCTTCACCCCAGTTCTAAGACACCAGGCTGGAATGAGATGCTTTCCTTTTTTTCTGTTGTTTGGAAATCACAAAACAAGGTATTATGTCATTTAATGAAAAAAAAAGTAACAGATGACCACGAACACATCAATATCTATTATGCTCTTTAGTCCAGTGCCTAATATTGACTCTCTCCCTAAACAGCGACGCTTGTGCAAGGAAGCCTGGCTTCTGTCACGTACTCTGAAGTTTGCCTGCTCACTCCCACTGTGAAGATGGCAAAAGTCCAACCTTCTCAGTAATAAGAGGCGCGAGAGACGCAACTGATGATGGAATCAACATTGAACATTATGAACCAGCTACTGAGCATGTACAAACTGAAGTCTCCTAAAGGCCTATTACCTGAACAATTTTTTGGGTTTTAAGGAAATGGGAAAACTACCATAGGAATAGAAAAGTTGCCAAATCTCCCTTTCTGCTTATAAATATGTGAATTGTAGAGTTTTTCAAGGAAGAGAGCAAGAAAGTTTTTTACATGCTAATTTATTTCCCTTGGCTTCACTCTTGGAAACCATGCAATTAGTTTTGGCTGAATTAAAAAATAAAACAAAATAAATTTTCATGCAGGTGCCAAACATGAAAGACTTCAGCGAAATGGATAAATTCAATAAAGTTGTACGCAACAGATAATAGAAAAGTAACCTTAATAAAAAGCAGGAAACTTTAACAACAGCTGATGATACCAGCCCTACATTTAATATGTGTTCATACAAAGCAGATGTGGTAGCAATAGCCTTACAGAAAAAAACACTTCTCATAACTTTCCCAGTGTTTCATCTGCACTCTGCCTATTTCCCGCTTTGGTCATTGCACTGAGGTCATAGTTTGGATCATGAGAATTGGTTTAGTTTGAGTAGAAGAGGAATTTCTAGTGAAGCCAACTATGTCTTTAATGCAATCTTATTTATTTATCAAAAAAGTACAAAAATCTCTTTTTTGTACACCGAAGGAATAAAATAGGAGATATTATCTTTGTGTATGTTGCCATGCTTCAGTTAGCAATCAGAACAAAAAAGCTGCTCCCAAGCTTTTTTTTTCTTTGTGGTTCAGGCTTCTGGCATTTCTTTGGAATTCTGTAACACTCCATTCTTTGATTCTTTGTGGTACTTTTTGCTTCTCCTTTCTCACGCACATAGACATAACATGCAACACAATCTCTTCATTCATCCACCTTCAGGTACATTTTTTAAAACACATTGAGCAGGTTTCCTCTAATTATAAATATATTAAAAAATATAGACATTAATTATAGATCAGCCTGAACTGTTTAAGTCTTCAGCCATTAGCAACTTTTACAAGAAATGTGTTACTAAAACAAGTAACTAAAAAGTCCCTAAAAAAAGCTTTTCAAAAGTGGAATTTCTTTAGATTAAAAAATTGAGTTTGCACAAATCATTAAAAGTTCTAGACAATAATTTTTCATTTAAATGGCTTACTGCATATTCATGTTACATACATAGATGCTATGCAAGGTAAAAAAATGACACCATACGCATGTGAAAAGGATGATTATCTTTTGGGATAATAAAGATGAGTAATGCTGATGAAAATACATGATTTTTCATTAGAACTGAGTAGCACTATTAACCTCAGCCATTATTGTATTTTTGGACACTTCTTTTCACATGGGACAAATAATCTTTCCTTGAAAGTGTAGAAAAAAGGTAAGCAATAAAAGAATAAAAGACTTCCGGAATAGGCAAAAATAAACAACCCACCCATAATCCAGGAGGAAGTAGTCAATGATCTGCTTCTGCACCTAGACACACATAAGTCTATGGGGCTGGATGGGATTCACCCAAGAGTACTCAGGGAGCTGGCGATAGAGCTCACCAAGCCTCTCTCCATCATTTATCAACAGTCTTGGTCAACAGGGCAGGTACCAGGTGACTGGAGGGTGGCTAATGTGATGCCCATCTACAAGAAGGGTTGGATGGAGGATCTGGGAAACTACAGGCCTGTCAGCCTGACCTCGGTATCAGGAAAGATCATGGAGAGGATCATCTTGAGTGAGCTCTCACGGCAAGTGCAGGGCGGCCAAGGGATCAGGGCCAGCCAGCATGGGTTTAGGAAAGGGAGGTCCTGCTTAACCAACCTGATCTCTTTCTGTGACCATGTGACCCGCCTTCTGGATGCGGGGAAGGCTGTGGACGTTGTCTATCTGGACTTTGGTAAGGCCTTTGACACCGTCCCCCACAGCATTCTCCTGGAGAAGCTGGCGAATCATGGCATAGACAAGTGTACTCTTCGCTGGGTTAAAAACTGGCTGGATGGCCGTGCCCAGAGAGTTGTGATTAATGGGGTGAAATCCTCTTGGCGGCCGGTCACCAGTGGTGTCCCTCAGGGCTCAGTTTTGGGGCCGGTTTTGTTTAATATCTTTATCGATGATCTGGATGAGGGGATTGAGTGCACCCTCAGTAAGTTTGCAGATGACACCAAACTAGGTGGGAGGGTTGATCTGCTTGAGGGTAGGAAGGCTCTACAGAGGGACCTGGACAGGCTGGATCGATGGGCCAAGGCCAACTGTATGAGGTTTAATAAGGCCAAGTGCCGGGTCCTGCATTTCGGTCACAACAACCCCAAGCAACGCTACAGGCTTGGGGAAGAGTGGCTGGAAAGCTGCCCGGCAGAAAAGGACCTGGGGGTGCTGGTGGACGGCCAGCTTAACATGAGCCAGCAGTGTGCCCAGGTGGCCAAGAAGGCCAACAGCATTCTGGCTTGTATCAGGAATAGCGTGGCCAGCAGGAGCAGGGAAGTGATCGTGCCTCTGTACTCGGCACTGGTGAGGCCTCACCTCGAGTACTGTGTTCAGTTCTGGGCCCCTCTGTACAAGAGGGACATTGAAGTGCTGGAGCGTGTCCAGAGGAGAGCTACCAGGCTGGTGAGGGGTCTGGAGACCGGGCCATATGAGGAGAGGCTGAGGGAGCTGGGCATGTTTAGCTTGGAGAAGAGGAGGCTGAGGGGAGACCTCATTGCCCTCTACAACTACCTGAAAGGAGGTTGGAGAGAGATGGGTGTTGGCCTCTTCTCCCAAGTGAATAATGACAGGACCAGCAGAAATGGTCTGAAGTTGCGGCAGGGGAGGTTTAGGTTAGATATTAGGAGGAATTACTTTACTGAAAGAGTGGTCAGGCACTGCAACAGCCTGCCCAGGGAGGTGGTTGAGTCACCATCCCTGGAGGTGTTTAAGAAACGTCTAGAAGTGGCACTTCAGGGCATGCTCTAGTGGCAGAGATTGTAGGTTGTTTGGTTGGTCTTGATGATCTTAAAGGTCCTTTCCAACCGTGAAGATTCTGTGATTCTATGATTCTACAAAACAACGTTCACTACTTAATAATATTGCAAGACTTTGTCAGCCTGATTCCGTCCAGAGTCTTGAATCTATTCCCTGTGAACATATTACTGTTAAAAAAAGACAAGAAAGAGAGAATGGTGTTTTAACATGGCACTCTGCAGTCAGTTTGTTTCACAAGTGTTGAAGACTAGTTGAGAAAGTGGAAAATTTTTGAAGATCTTGTCACATGCTCCAGATATGTGAAACAGACCTTGAACTAAATCTTCAAATGTGTATTTAGGGATAACACTATATAACAATAACTTTTTTTACACTTCTCTTGCAGCATGGTAGGAGTGAATGTATCCTAAATGCTCTTCCTTTTTTGCCACAATTAACTGCAGAATATTCCTGAGGAATTAATTTCCATCGCACGTTTTTTCTTCTTTTTCACATTACCACCCAGCAGGACCACAACACAGAAAATTGCAGGAGGATTTTCCTATAATGCAAATCTTCAGTATACTACTATTATATAAAGCAGCAAGCCCCCAAAAGATACATAGTAACACATGACAAAGACTAACACAAAAGAGATGAACAGGGAAATCTGAATTCAAAATAATTTCTGGAATATCCTGTGTACTTCAAATTCAATGTAGATATCCTACTATGTGGAATTATCAGTAAATCTTATCACATGAAATTATTTAAATATTGTTCTAGTAATACAAAGTTCCTGAAAATTGAAAAAAAAAACCCAAACCAACAAAAAAACAGAAATTACCTTGTTTGTGTAGTTTCAATAACGTGCGCTGGGAAACTGTCCAGTGTTAGTAGCAGTCTAGGAACTCCCCCTCCTCAAACAACAACAAAACCCCAAAAGGAGATCCAAAAGCCAAAACCAATATCCCCCACAAATCATGGTTGACAATATTTTGAGGCATTTCATTGAAAAGCTGCACAAACAGTTGTACTACCTTATTTCCCCTGGCATTTTCAGTTCATTCTTTTGTCACCTGTTCTGTCACCAGAGGATAATAAAAACAATGTTTTTTTTGTCCAAACAAGATCTGCTTTAACTGAAATGCTCCAAGCTGCTCCATGCGTGTAGTGGAAACAAGGCCTGACCTAATCAGTTTTCCTCCTCACTCAGTGACAAAGGTATCACCTCTGGAGGCTCTGCCCAGACAGAGCTCTAAAGCAGCTCATGGCTTCTTGTTTACTTGTAGATGTCAAAAGCAAGTTTCCTGTTCTCTA
Source organism: Rynchops niger (assembly GCA_013400035.1). Taxonomy (NCBI): domain Eukaryota; kingdom Metazoa; phylum Chordata; class Aves; order Charadriiformes; family Laridae; genus Rynchops; species Rynchops niger. The sequence goes on along the minus strand of VXBH01001558.1, from coordinate 139,249 downwards.
AAGGCTTAGGACAAAAATCTAATCACAAACACATGCATGGAAGTGGGAGCCATTAGTCTTAGGAAATTAAGTCATTGAACTATGAGGAAAAAAGGTTTGAAGTAGATGTTTACTGGAATTTTCAAAATCATTATTTGAAATACAGCAGCTAACTCTCTCTGAAATCGCGAGTGTGACTGGACTAACAAGACCATTTTGAAAACACCATCAAAACTTTTTAAAAGCATGAAGGCTGGCACAAATTCCCCAAATAGCAATAGCAGAACATAGGACTTGAGAACGTGTTTACTTCAGTGACCCTGTACAGACAATGGAGAGAGACAAGCAGCTGCAGAGGGTAAGTCAGCTCATAAAACACGCAGAGGTGTGTATCGCTCACCTCTGACTATCTAAGGAACCTAAAATAATTCATTTGTAGGAGCTCTGCTAAGTGCTTTATGAAACATGGGATTCATCTGAACTAACGGACAAGAGGATCACTAGTTTAATGAATTCAAAAAGTTCAGGGGGCAGGATATAAAGTTGTTCAGCATTACTGTGCACCAGATACAGGATTTTGGGTGACTTTTCAATAGCTCTGGAACAGAGAAGGAACACTGACACGAAAAATTAAAGACAAACTAGCTTAATGTGCATGGATATCTAAGACCTTATTAATCCAATTTTACTTGAAGTCAGTGTCAATCTTTTTCAGAATAGAGACAATTTTAAAAGGGAGAAGAGAAAAATAATCATTTTCTTGATATTACAAGGACTGGGATTTTAAGTGAGAATGAGAACAAACACTCTCAGTCCCCTTGAAAGGTTTCAATGGTTTTCTCATATGAAAGAAAGATAACAGAATGAAGAAAGAAGTGTACATTTGAAGCGATGATGGTACAAGCACCAAAGATGATCCTGGCCACGCATTTATTCTTTTGAGAATAGAAAGCCTACTTGCCTTAATCATCACATCACCATGGATCCATTACTGTTGTGGAACGTATGTCAGCTTAATTGTCTCTTCAGTACTGAGTAAAACTAGTCTAACTAAGGAGGTGATCCTGGTAAGAAGGCCTGGTGCAGAAGAAAGAGAAAACAATACTTTCAATTTTGAACTAATTGCTTGTAAAATAAAATAAATGAAACTATTTATCTTCTTACATTACAGTCCAATAAATTGTCTGTAGGTCATAGTACTCTGACGAAAACCTAGAATCTGCAAGTTTTGCACATAAACTAGTCTATATAATTTGTCTTCACCTCATTGTACCTAATTTAATTCCCAGTTTTTCCAGGATAGTTATAGCCAGCTGCCATGCCTTGTCTTACATGAAGGTAATTCTTGTAGTGAAGCATGCTAACAAATTCTCCTGTGTCTAATAGTTTCAGGTGTCAGAGACTGGGGTGTGACATAGCTGAATATTTCCAATAAAATGATTTGTCAGTCCGCATGTTTCAATGCTGGGCCATTGTTATGTCTCAAAACTGGGCCAGATCACAATTTGTATCTTCTGTTTTGCTCTGGTTGTAGTCAGAAAGAATAAAAAAAAGTCTTTGGTCTGTTAATAAAGACTTGCATGCAATAAAGAGCTGAGTGTTGCAAAACAGATGACTGATTTGCCTTTATTATCATATCACCTTATCCCTAACCACCATTTTCCCCAAGGCAGAACTACACAAGTATTATGAAGATTGTGTGATGCTAAGCAAGCCATGTATCAGACTTTGATCAGGAAACATGGTGGATCTTCCTTTCATTCTGGAACTCTGATATTTAATTCACTGCAAATTAAGCAGTAAATGAAATCAATTCACTGCAAATTTAAAGGAGGACAAATTGCCAGACAAATACTATCCTGAGTAGGCTGTTCCTTGCAATATGTACTTTCGAATCAGAAAAAAAGGTCAATTGCATTCAGAAAGAATGTTTTAGAAGTTTTTTAATATCAAAAGTGGAACTGTACGATGTTCACAAATACCAGAAACTTACTAGAGGAGAATCGTGTTGGTATAAAAGCTGCCGTTTGCAAATGTAGAGTACGTACAAGATCTCAAAGAATTATCAAATTATGGTTTTTTTTTTTTTTTTCCCAGACAGTCTTCCGTCAGTGGAAATGTCTTTAAACAGATTACAGTTAAACCCAATCCATTCTTCAGCCAAGATCACCTAAGGATTCCTTTCAAACTACTTTTTAAACTTCTGTTTATCATGAACAGACATTAAAATTTGCTATCCAAACATCTTGTTTGAGTGTGATATCTAAGATAAACCCTAATTGGATGAATTTATTGTAATTTATATTACATGCACATTTGACTGTGATTATTGAAGTTTATTGATTTTCTGTGAAGATTTTTGTCAATAAAAATATGTAGTACTGTGGTAAAAGAACAGAATATGCATGCATATGAATGAAAATTTGTTTATTTAAAGTTTAAAATATATTTAAGAAATATTTTTGAAATCACTGACAAGAACTTATGTAGAGCTTTCAAAGTTTTAATAAGACGAAATGAGAATTAAAGACAGAGTCACTAAATGCAAAAAGAAAAACTAATTCTATAGACCCAGGTAATAATTTGAAAATACATTTTCAAAATGTTCATAAAACCATGTCTGCAAAGAGCAATCTGTGGGATAATGTTCATGAACATCACGGGATTCCTATCCCTGCAAATATGTGTTAATGTATTCCTGAAAGGAATAAGGGAAGCAGGCTCAGACCTTTGCCATGGAACTCTTCAGTTACAACAGCTGGACTTTATCGCAGGCAGAATAAACTTTTGACAAAGAGTTCTGGCGGAAATGTTGAACATCCATCTTCATGAACAGTATACAGGATAAGTGATCCAAGTGATCTTATTTCAAGAAGCACTTTGTGAGCGTTAACTAGAGAATTCAGAGCTTAATCCAGCTTCTTACCATATATTCAACATAAAGATTTAATTTAATCTAGTGTTATAGATGAAAATTTAAATATGCCAGACACAGGAAATTAAAAATGCAGGTTCTCACAGCCGCTGGGATTGAGCCCCTTTGCAGAGATGTAAAATTTTATTAGAACAACGCTGAGAGTATATGCTGCTGTGGCCTCGGTGCAGTTAAGTGACAGTTGCTGTGAAAAACATAAAATTCAATTTCCCGACTTCTGCACACTGTTCACATCCTCTTGAATTAACATAAATATTCATAATGAATAGAATATTTGGCATTCCACAGTGAATTGTTTTGGCTTTTAGAAATACAGATGATTTTTCATTGGAAAGCACATATGTAATATACCAACTACTGACTCAGTCTAATGAAGTGCTGTATTTTAAATGTACTTCAAACCTTTAAATATATTAATAGCTGATATTTTCAGTTCATGGTTTGTATGTTTTGTCTATTGCAAAACGTCTAAAAAGGTAACCTTTTTGAGACTTTAACTGAAACCCCTGGGGGAGGAAGGATTGACTGAAATGAGAAAAAAGTATTTTCTGATCATTTGCTCCTCTTTTCCCTCCACAGTCCCTAAAGAGTTTCCAGTACAGCTTTGTGCTGGTACGATTTGTATTTGCTTCCTTTGAGATACTGTGTTGCTGGTTGAAGACTCACATAATTTATGAAACTTAACTGAATGTATTTGACTGTTTTGGTGAATACAGAGAAGGAAGCTTATGACGAGGAACAGCTGCAAGGGTCTGCAAAGCATAAAGATCAATCACCCTAATATTAAAGATGTGAGTCACTGGAGTGCTGATAAATATAATTAACTATTTCCTAGACCATATCACCTGAGATTAGGTCAAAGTAATACAGACCGGCTGTTCCGTGATCCCCTGACCCCAACTGTCATTGCTACAATTAATATGGACCAGACAAACAAGACCACCTAGGATTTCAATGAGTCAAGCTTTAGACAAATGCCTGCTACACCTATGAGGACTTTCACATCTCAGTGTCCTAAAGAAAAAAAGACATGGAGTTACCTAAAACTATTATTTCATCAAATTTCTTCAAATAAATCAGATTTATGAAAAAAAAAACAAACCACCTTGTAAGACATTTATCTAGACATTTATAAAGAACTTTCTGCAATGCTGTGTCCTCAAGTCTGAACCGAAAGAAGCAGTTGAAGGTTTGCACCAACACACGTGCATGCACAGTCTCCTCCTCAGAGGAGAGCATATTCCTTCTTTCTTTGCAAGAGGCAGGTGGGGGGCAAGTGCTTATTGAGCTAATTTGATATTGGTGATACCTGAATTCAATTCCCTGCACTATCACAAAACAATGTGGTCCATAAAATTATGAGACATTGTCTCAGCTGTAAAGCACAGTGCACTTGTATGAAATTAAGCTTTAAATAAATTAATTTGTGTCCCTGTAGCTGGCTAACTGCAAAGTAGGGAGCGTATATCTATACTAGTTTAAAGCAAGATCGCATAGCTTTTGTTTCACGAAGTATCATGAATTACAAATGTACTTCATTCCATGACTCTCAATATGTGAATAATAGTTCTGCTCTGCTTTTGCAAAGCTGCTATAAAAATATACTTCAAAACAGCGAGGTATTCAGATAGCATGGGATGAACACTTAAAAAAATTCTAATACATTCCTACTGTAATACCTGCTAGGTAGCCAGTGGAAGTCCACTGATTTGTGTCCTTAGGAAAGATTTGTTTTCAAAGTAGGTCTGAAAAACATGAAGAAAAAGGATATTTTTTTCCTTATTTTTAGAAATATTAAAAATGAGTCTTTACCCTGATCCATAACTACAATATGAAAATAATGTGGTGGCAAAGGCACAAACAGTATTTAAAAAAAACGTATTGCCCATAGTCTGGATTAAATCACAAAGATATGTTATCTGCCCACATCACAGAAAAGTTCGAATCCCTATTTTCAGATTGTCCCACTTACAGTCCTTCTGAAAGCAAAAATCCTTTTCCAGCTGTACAATTCAAATAATTCAACAGTTGCTGAATTAAACCAAAATAGGAAGTGGCTTTTCTTTAGAAGTTTTGGACAGTTTCCTGAAGCTGTATTGTGTGTTGCTTTCATAATGCATAAAAAATAACCCTAACATCACAAAGGTTATTGAAGACTCTTGTTAGTCATGATCACTAATACAGAAAAAAACTAAATCCTTCTTTGTGCTGTATGCTGCAAAGCTGGCTACAGTTTGCTCCTTGAAACAAATGATCTTTAACTAATAAATAACATTTTATTGTGCCAGTGCAACCGACCCCTATGCACCATAGCATCATTCCTCTGCAAGTGCAGCATTCCATCATTATGTTTTTGGTATTAGGGATATATATTTACAGATATACGCTTGTTGATTCATGTACATGATGAGTTTTTAACTGGTTTTCTTTTCCATTTTAAGTGACTAAGAAGATTTTTTTTTTAAACTGAAGTTGTTCAGAATCAGGTTAAAAAGGGAAGAGAAAGAAATCTGAGATACTAAGGTGAAATATTTAGCAACCTTTTCTTCACCTCTAATGTCTTACTACACAGCTGTGCTGACACTGTCAAGGTATAGTGACACTGGTGGTACCCTGAAGATCAGATTTTCTGATTGTCCATAGACATGCACACACCAAGTTCCAGCTCCTACAACCTATAGAAAGGAAACTGCCTGAGTTAGGGAGATACTACTAAGCGAAGGAGTAGAGCAGCCTGCATCAGGAGCTAAAGCTTTGTCATTGTTCTTTCTGTACATACGTGCCCTGGTACCCTGCAGAGTCTCACCAAAGAAGGCCTCTTCTTTGCCTTATCGGCTAAGCCTCCAGATTAAGATCAGAGTTGCTCCAGTAACTGTTGTACAGAGAACAATATAGACCAAGTTTCCCCTTGAGGGTAAACACCATACTCAAAATGGTACTTGTGAACTTCATTCATGCTGGGCAGAAGGAACAGATTCCACATAAGGTTATATTAAAGGCCAAGTACCTATCTAAGTTTGTATTAAAGTACCTATCTCGAAACCAAATAAACACACAGGGGTCAGTACAGGCAATGGCATCTCTGTAGCTCATAACATATTTTGTATCATAGTAATGGCCAGTCTACTCTGCTCTTCTGTCTCAGTGGTACAGAGCTGCAGACAGTCCTATTACCCATTTAAAAATGGGACGGCTATTAGGAAAAAATGAAGGAAAGGAATGTAGGGGAGCGAACGCAGTGCACAGACAGAGTTGGTCACTGATGAACACCAGAGGTTTGAGGGACATGATGACATCAGATACATGGCTGTGCATAACAATTGTCATCAATGCAGGCTGCAGCTGGTCAATGTCACCTCAGAATCTGATGATACTGATTGCTATTCCAGCACTACCTCTGGCTGGAAAAGGTGTAGCATCTTAAAATACTTGAAACATAGGTTTGCTTCAGGTGACAACTAAAAAGCACGTCTCAGAATCATAAATTCGTATTAAGTTCTTTACTCTGTCTCAGTTTAAGATTGCATGGAAAATTCTCTGGGCTCTACAGGCTCCTTTTTATGCTTCCCTCTCTAAGAGATGTGATCCTCAAAGCCTTTTCAAATGTGCTCACAAAGAGTCCAGTGATGGTCTTTCCTAGTTTTGCTACCTGTGCAAAATCAATTAGAGGACTGGGTTCTATACTTGGAATATAATAATAATAAATTTTTTTGCATTTAAAAGACAAAATAGGTGGTTAGAGGTGATTAGAAAGGTATACACTTCCAAGAGCTTCAGACTCACAAAGAAGAGCAAGTTAAGTTGCCCATTTTTCTCTCCTAGTTCTGGAGGTATAAAATTGTTGATAACAAGTTCTTGAGAAATGAGAAACAAATTTGTCTTACAGACCTCTAGAAGAGAGATTTCAGAGATAAACATATTATCATGTCTTGACAACATAGACCCAGAACGTTAGCCTGATACTTTCTTGTTGAACCTAATAATGTGTAATACAAACTGTACAACTTTTAGAAAATCATCCACTTGTGTTTGGAAGATATTCACATGAATTTCTCCACTTTCTTTGAGAAACAACGAAGAGAAAGATGAAAAAAGGTGCTTTATTTCTGTAAGTTTGACTTCAACTTGCAGGTTTTTTTAAAATGTCATCTTTTTTCTAAAAAAATCCTTTATCCTTGGTAATATTTAGCATGATCAAGATCATATTCCTTATGTTTATTTTTATATTCTCCTGTTTGTCTATCTATATTTCTATGTAATTTCACATTGTTATATTCTCTTATATCCCTGAAAGACATTATTCTAATCAAGTTATTTTTAAGACTCTCTTCGCATGCTTCATTGTGTCAAGATCCATTAAATTTAAGCATAATCAAACACAGTTAATTTGTTTGAAATGTCTTCCCACTCTATCTTACAATTTCCTTGTTTATATAAAAGGATGACAATGCTGCAGCATTCTGTAGGTCTTTATGTTGAGATGTTTGTCTACTATGACAAGGAAAAGATACATTTTTTTTTTCACCTGTGATTAAGCCCGAGTTTTGGTTGAAATGAAAGGGTATTTTCTTTTATTACTTAAGGAAGTATTCAGCAATTAAGTCTTTTTTGTGTGTAGTTATTTTTCCTATCTTGGAGTAAGGCACAGGAACAGAGGTTTTGTTTCCTGTGTGTATTTAGTTCTATGAGGTTATCCTAAATAAACATATGATGCAATGGTTGTGAGAGTGAACTTTCATTAAGTTATTTACAAGGCTTGTATGGAACAACTTTTAGTGTTCATATGGTTTGTAGCAGGTGGTTACATGGGTTATCAGTCTTTTATTTGTTGCGTATGAAAATGAAATGAGATGTTTCTTGATTTGAATTCCAAACTGAAAAGGTATGATAAGATGAAGTTAAGATTGCAAGACAGTGACTGTAAATGGAAGGAAAATATAGTTCTAATTATCTTAAAACCCAGCCTGTTGAATTGTTAAGGTTGAATTTTTAAATACAAACATCTTCAAGTGAGACACTGTGAGGCACAACTGTAGTACTCCTTGCAATAAATTCCTTTCTTGGGAATCTTCCCTCTTTCCACTTTTACCTGCCTCCCTCCCGCAGGTTCCCTGGGATCCCCTGCACCATTCCATTCCTTTGTCCTCTCCCCTCCTGTGTAAAATACTAGTTTTCCCCATAACGTTATTCTTAGCTCTGGCTTTACAGTTTCGTGCAGTGAAACCAAAGCAGCAGCAGTAACCAACTTCAATAAACATTAAAAGATCAATGACAATTTAGGTAAGAAATCTATTGATTCCTTTTTCCTATGGGCAATCTCTCTTAACTCATTAAATCGTTACAAGTAAGGCACAAAAGAATAGAGGAGCAGTGTTTATTGATTGTCTTATATCTATTGTCTCAATAATCCCACTTAAGTATTACCTGGGCATGTATGTGGTCTTCGCATTCATGCAACAATCATTGAGTAATTTAGGTTAACCATAATTTAATTTATTCAAATTATATTTTTCACCAAGTTTTGTGGATAAAAATATCAAACCACATAAAATTATGGTAAAACTAGTCATGGTGGGACTACACATACATATCTGATTCTGCGTCGGCAGTACCCTCATTCCCAGGACCTGCAGTGTTTTTCGAACTGCCAAAGAATTTCAGTGGAAATGAAATGGAGGCCTGGACAGCAGCCACAAAAATATTAGTGTGAAATAACAATATAACAGGTTCCTGATGTGTAAAAGAACAAAGTCTGTAAATCGGTTATGCTCCTATGTATTAATAAGCGAACAGTACTTCAAGAACTTTGCTATAATAAAAACCAAATTTAACTGAAATACAGTATAACTGATTTTCAATAGCATACCTATCTTACTAACAGAATTATCAATCTAGTTTCAAGAAAATTACCAAAATACAGCAAATACACTAGCTGCTTGTTGAAAATTATCCCCAGTTAAATAGGGAAAATCACGTAATCACTTCTGAAGAGGAAATAGCTGTTACATACTATTACAAAGTCTGACTCTCAGACCCAGAAATTTCAGAATTTGCAGCCCAGAATTCTGTTGAATTGTATGACAGTGACATTCAGGAGACTGGTTAGTGAAATCATGCTGTGTAAGCAATAAAAAAGTGTCCTTCACACAGAATACACTATTCAGAAATCATCTAAGAAGTAGCATTAAGAAACTTCTGAATAAAACCTGTGCTGTGTCTTCTTTTAAGGTACAATGACTACCTTATTTCCAGTATCCTCAGAATGGGAAGCACGTCTTTCAGACAGCAGTTTTCAGCAGCAACGACCATCTTGTTCCAGAAGTATCATGCTCCTAAGAATCAGAGAGCTAGTGAGCACAATTTGCACAAACAATGCCAAGATACTCATGCTTATCTGAATGCATCAGTTATTCTATCAGCAAGCCATAACAAACATCCTCAAAGCATACTTTGGGATAAATGGAGCCTGTCCTATCCCAGAATTTTTCAAGTATAGTGAGGACAGTTTGGAGCACAGAGAAAAAAAACTCAACACATCAAAAAACATCTTCCATCCCAAACCAGCACACTTTTTTCTCAAAGAAAAGAAACAGCGTATGCAGACATTTGACATAAGAGAGATTCTACTGTAATGTTAAAGTACATTGTATGTCCATGGTAGGTTTTCCCAGAGGTAGTCTTACATAGACAGAAAACAGTTTTGCCAGCCTAAATCTGATTTTAAGTTCGGTTCACAAGATATTAAAAAATGTGAGGTTTTTTGTGATCCACTTATAAAAAAATACTACATTGAATTGTCTCAGATTTTTGAACTTGAGTTTTGAATTTTAAAGCCTAATGCTTTAAAATGTTTTGTCCTAATTATCTAAAACATTTAGCAGAAAGTCATGGAAGATAATACTCCAAAACTTTCCTTTTAGAAATGCTGAAGCAATTTCAAAAACTGGAAACATTAAAAAAAATGCCAAAACAACAAAACCAAAACAACAAACAAAATAATTTGGGAGATTTACTGACAGTATTCACATCAACCATTTAGATCTTAAAATGTTATCATTTTCCCAGGGAAATAAGTAACTCATCAGGAAATCCCTAACCAGTTCTACAGTTAACATCTGCTTCTTCTCTCCAAATAAACACCCAGGAGCTCATCTGTAAAACTATTTTGCTAGTATTTCAGATGACAGCTCCATTTAACTTACCATTTCAGCCCCTAACACAATATCAATCCCAGATCCAGTGACATTTGCATTTCCAACTCTAGTGTGCTTTTACTTTCCATCAGAGTTTCTACATTTCTTCCCAAATTTAATTGCAATGTATTTACCAGTCTGGTTTTTTTGCACTTCCTTGGTTAATTTTTTTTTTAATGCTGTGCTTTTGAACCAAACAACTTCCTCCTCAACAGCGTCTGCTTCAGGAGAGAAGTTACAGGAGCATGCAGCTCACTTTAAACATCATTTCAGCATCTGAAAACAGTAGCAAGAAAAAATGGTTTCACTTTTGCAGACCTGTCTTTAATAAAGCATTTTTTGCTGCTTAGTAAGAATGCAAATACCACAGTCTGTACTCAACTGTACAAACAGGAAAAGTTCATATATTCTTAACATAAAGAGATTTGGCTGAAAGTTCAGTGTTAAAATCTAGGTCTATATAAAGAAGATGTAAACCACATCCAGATGCGAGAGCTACTCCTTGTAAAATTTGAGGCTTCTGCTCAAGTCTGTTAGTTGCAATAGACAATACATTATCTCCATTTCACAGATCATAATATAATGAAAAGGAACTTCTGGAGATATTGATCCACTGCCAACAGAAAAGATATATTGGATAATGCTGTCATCCATAATGCTTTTTTTGCAAGCATGTGGCTAGCGCAGTAACATTGTTAATAACAATGAAAACAATAAATCTAGTAGGGGGCAAAAGAAATTATATTTAGCTAATTTTTTCAAATAGTGTCTGATAAAACCTAGGGGTTTATTTAAATATCTCACTGAAGCAATCACAAAATTATAAATATTTGCCTTTGAAGATTAGTAGACGAGTGAGATATCGGAAGATTCAGAGTAGAAAAAAAGTATCTAGGGCATTACTGATGTGTGAAAGTAGCCTAGAACAATACAAAAAATGTAAACACTGGAATACAATAATAAAATCAGTATCAGGCCAGCACTGATTTGTTGTAAAAGACAAATCATGCCAAACTAATCAAATTTCACAGAATCATAGAATGTGTTGGGTTGGAAGGGACCTTTAAAGGTCATCTAGTCCAACCCCCCGGCAGTAAGCAGGGACATCTTTAACTACATCAGGCTGCTCAGAGCCTCATCAAGCCTGGCCTTGAATGTCTCCAGGGATGGGGCCTCCACCACCTCTCTGGGCAACCTGTGCCAGTGTCTCATCACCCTCATTGTAAAGAACTTCTTCCTAATGTCTAATCTAAACCTACCCTGCTCTAGTTTAAAACCATTGCCCCTCATCCTATCGCTACATGCCCTTGCAAACAGCCCTTCCCCAGCTTTCTTATAGACCCCCTTCAGGTACTCCTCCTATTACAGAGCATAAGCAACAGGTGTGATGTATTCTGACTGATGAGGTTTTTGACAGTCTCATAAACCAGTCTTCTGAGCAAACAGAACAATTCAGGTTGGAAAGAAAATATTATAAAGTGGGCAAATAACTAGTTGGGTTATAATACCCAAAGAGTATGGGTGTGATGGAATTCCATGGGACTCTGTACTTCATCCTCTTTTATTCAATCCTTCACTAATGACTTGAATAATGACTATACCTTTTAAACTTGTGGATTATTCAAAAAGGAGACAGACTGCAAATGCTGTGGAAGCATTTGTGATTAAAATTCAAATGATTTTGACGAATTGCTGTAACAGCCTGGAAAAATAGGATGGGTTTCTATACAGGTATGTGCAATGTAGGATGCTTCCGCAGGAATAATCAACTTCAGATATAAAGAAGTTGGAACAAAATAATTACTTAGCAGGAAGAGATATGGAGCTTATAAAGGACCGTGCTCTGGATGCAAGTCAATATGCCAAGAAGCTGGACTGTTTGAAAAAATGGCATTGGGATGCCTGATCAAAGCCGTAAGCCTAGAGGCATGTGTGTAGTTCAGGAATGTGTGATATTAGGGAAAATGGTAGAATGCAAAAATCTGTATCAGCCTGATTCAGCAACAAAAATTGTCTTTGCCTACTTTAATATTTGATTTGTTGTTCTAGGCTGAAGGTGTAAATTTTCAAGTATAAAAAGCTGTTGCTATCTTCATCAGTGGCTTGGAAAAGCCCCTCTTCCACAGGCTCCTGCTCTACCTGTAACTGCCTATGGAGTTCAGCAGAGGTGAACAAGTGGAAGTGACCTATGGAACAAAGGGTTTATACCAACTCACTTTCTTCCTGGACTTCTTCCTGCCTTCCTTCTGAGGTAGAAAAGATACATTTCTTTCAAGGGAGGAAAAAAGATGACTATCTTTACATCTTTGAATTCATATGTGCTGTCATAGATAACAAAACATGCCTGTCTTTTTTGGATCCCACTAAGAACATAATAAACAGATAAAGGCAATTATCTTCCATTCTGACCTTGGGAAACACAGAAGTTACCACTGTACTGAGCCCAAAAAGCTTGTGTGTGAGTAAACTCTCAGTCTAAATTTGAAAGCATTAAAAAAGGTTATCTGTAACTTTCTTTGCATATTCATTCTAATGACTAATCATTTTCATGGTTAAAATTTGAGCTTTATTTCCAGTCTCACTTTCTAGCCAGCTTCCAGAGGCTGTTTCTTCTCACTGCTTTCTCTGCTTTAGTCCTATTCTTTTCTCCTTGCCAAGATACACTATACTATTGAGTACACTGCCAAGCAACCTATTTTTCAAAATACCGATCCTAGAATTAGATAGGATATTCCACTATCTGCCTCACAAAACCAGTAGTAATAATCTCATCGTAATCACCTGTCTTCTACTCTCTACATAAGCACATTGGAACTAAATTTTAGGTCAACAACTTTGACCTAAAAACTAACACCACCTGTGTCAAAGAAACTGCCTCATAGAATACCTCCCTTGTTTAGACATATCCTGCATTATTCTTTGCTAGGTATTTGGTTTTTTTTTTTCTTGAATTAAAACATATCCAACATATAACCACTTGTGTTAAAGAGCAGAAATTTAAATGGATAACCAGCTGTTCAAAAAGGACCAGTTACATCACAGACATAAAAAACCAGAAAGCAGTAAAAACTTCACGAAGGGGATGTTTTGTATTCCCAATGAACAGAACAGAGTTCTGTCTATACTGTAGTAAGCTGAAAGAAAAGAAAGATATCAGTTTCAGAAAGGCATCTCAGTGGAGGGTCAAGCATACAATCCACGAGAACACAGAAAGAGCACCAGTCACCCTTCATACTGTAGTAATACAGAGTAACTAGAAGTAACATTACAGCAACTGTACCTTGGGGGCAGCTGGGAGAGGTTTTCATAATGTGATGTTAGTGACATCCTGGGCTGACTGCCCTCTTCCTGTACGTAGCTACATGCATAAACTGTGCAGCCATGCGCAGCAAACTCATTTTTTTTCCTCCTGCTAGTTTGTGTGGCAGTTTATGGACTGCTTAATTGAGCTGTACAGGTGCAGTGAAACCACAACTTCCAGCAGTTTTTAAGACTGTGCACGTACAGATTGGTTTAACCAGGCATACACACTGTATCAGGTCACAGGAAAGAGAAAGGGTTGCTGTGGACGGTCTTTTCCCCTCCCTGGCATCAGTGCAATAATTCTCTCATCTGGAAGGATCATGAAATAGGTGACATTTCAGTCAGTACAAGAGGCCAGGTTGTACTCGGGATCACATCATGTGACTTCACTAAATCCTTTTATAAATAGCATTTGTATGTGGCTGGCTGAAGCGCTGAAGTCCTGCCCCCATCTATTCAGATTACAAAGGTGTATTCAGCATGGACGATATGCTAATCAAACAACTCAGGAACCCACAACTTGTTAAAAATACTGTAATCTTTCTTTTTGAAGAAAAAATTGTTACCATGTCTGCACAGAGGATGTGGATCTGTGGGCGAGTCACAACCTATGAGTTCTATCACTAAATTTCACATATATGAGAAAATCAAGGATATATAATTCTCAGCATTGCCACTGCTAGCTCCCCTCTTTGGTTATTTTAGGAGTTGCAAAAGAGTTGTAACACAGTGTATAGTAGCTAAGGTGATAAACAGCTGTCATTTTTCTACTCTTTCCCTTGAAAGTAAGTATCAACAAGTGACTCATGAAATGCTCAATTATGTGACCCTGTAATTAAAGATGTCAAGGGCAGGAGAGAGGAGGACAACTCACCACCTCCATTGCCATCAGAACCACATCTGCTTTTGCCACAGTGAGCTGCAAGGAAGAAGCACTCAGAGTAGCTGATGACACTTATGACAATTTACTGAATTCAAGGATCACCTGAATAACGAAGCAAGGCTTCAGGATCTTCTAGTGTGCTTCTTCCAATAGGGGAGAAGTAGAAACTACAGTGCTCCGAAAAAAAATCTACCACCAGCTGGCTACCTGATGTGGCTCTGGCATTGCATTTGCATTTGAAATTAATGACAGCCATTCAGGGATGGACCTCACACGCCCTCCCTGCTGCAGATTCACAGCTAGACCTCACAGTTCTCCCATGCTGACTCCTGTATAGAAAAGCAGCCTGGGCCATGGGATCATAGGAAGCTTGCAGTAGTTATAATGCCTCAGCAGGCTTTGATCGGGCAGTATTAACGTACATGGTCCAAAATATCCAAGCACCAAAACGTCTAGTATACGGGGAGCTGTTAGGAAACAGCCTGTCACAATACTAACCAGCACAGCCAGGGTACACTACTGTACTGGAACCAATTCATTCCTAAGGAAATACTGCATACAACAGCAAAATTAAGCATGATTTCCAACAGCAAAGCCAAAGAATATGGCTGAAGATGATTATTACTCTTCATGCGATAAGAAAAAGTAGTAAGTGGGACTAGTAATCATCTCATTTTAGAGGGGCGACATTTTCAGCAGATTTGGTAGTCTGCAGAAGCTGGAAATTAAATGCAACGATTTCAAAAGAAAATTCACCAAATAATAAATGCATTCAGAAATTATATAGACAGTAAGGTCTTCTGTGTGCGCAAATCCCAGGTGGGAAACAAGCTGACAATAGTAAAATGGATCCTAATAAGACAGCTGATCAAAATGAAACAACGCTGCAGCTGTACATTCGGCCAAAAAAGCAGTTTGTAAAGAAACAGGTTGTAAATTCGATCAACCACTGCACTCACAAATGTATACTTAGTACCGCCATCCTTACAGGTGCCATAGGCATAGCTTAAGAGTTTCTCTGTTCACGGTTCCATTGCCTTCACAGATTTCCAGGTGGAGGTTAGGGATGGGCTCTTCAGACCGCTCACCGTCCGTGCCGCTGGCGCGAAGGGACGAGGCTCCCACCGATCCCGGGCGCCGGGCAGAGACTAATCCTGGCTTTCGGTGTCAGGGGGCTCCTCCTCAGCACAGACCGTATCTGACACTGGATGCTATTTTAGGGAAGAGATGGGTGCGAGCTGCCCCTTGTTCCTTCCCCAAAACCTGCGGGGGCTGCCGGAGGAGGCGGCAGGGTGCCGGCTGGGGCCAGGCCGCAGCTCCCGCTCCCCTGGCGCTTCTTACCGCCCTGCCCGGGAGCGGCCAGCGCGCTGCCCGCCAGCGAGGGAAAACCCCGGCTCTCCTCAGGCTCTGCCTCCACCTGCGGCCCGGGAGGGTGCAGACGACGAGGCCAGGCGGGATGAAGGCGGCTCTGAGGTACTGCCCGGCGGGGGTGACCGGGGAAGGGGAGGCTCTCCTCTCCCCAGCACCGCCGCTCACTCACTGGGCTGGGTGAGAAGACCAGAAGCGGCTGAGGCGAAGCCCCGCCGCAGGTTGGGGAAGGGACCGGGGACCGGCCGTCCCCGCCCGGGCTGTGCATGGCCCCTGCCGCCTGCC
>VXBH01001558.1:71880-122445 GCA_013400035.1 Rynchops niger | reverse complement strand
AAAAAAAAAGGCAAACAGCAACAAGGAAAAAAAAAAAAAAAACCACCAAACCCAACCCCGAGAGCCCCAGGATTCAAAGCGGCGCCCAGCGCTTCGCACGCCTTCCCGCTGCCGGGCAGCCCGGCCGGGGCTCAGCGCCACGGTGCCCGGGTAGGGGGCGAGGGGTCCTCGGTGTGGGGCGGCGCTGGCTGCCAGCCTTGGCAGCTGGGCAGGTGGCCGCGGGGCGAGAGGGGACAGGCTGACAGCCTCCGGGCTGCGGTGGGTCACTGGTCGGGAGGGCTGGGAGCCGCCGCCGCGCTGGCCCCGGCGACAACGGTGGTGGCGCCGCCTGCGGGGGTGGCACTCGCCGCCGCTCCTGGGACGCGGTAGCATCGCCGGGCGCAGTCCGCCAGCAGGTTGCTAAAATCGGCGCAACACGCTGAAATCCACCTCGCTCTGCGTCTGGCCCTCCGCTGTCCTTTGCCTTTGTCTGTGTTTTGACAGTCTTGGTGTTGAGCTAAAAGTTTTACTGTGTCAGTGGTTGCTGGGTGAGACCCACAGAAAAGTATCATAGTGATTGCAAAAAAAAAAAAAAAAAAAAAAAAAAAATAAAAAAAAAAAAAAAAAAAAAAAAAAAAAAAAAAAAAAAAGACATTCAGGACGGTTGTAATGGAAAAAGTTGGTCTTCCCCTGCACCCCCCCCGACGTTTTTATTGAGGTAAAATAATTTCAGGCAGGGGTTTATGTATTTATTTATTTATTCAAGTTGATAGCTTTGCCTTATGCCTGTTTGTAGATCCCATCAGTCAGAACTTTACTACTAGTGAAATTCACTAATAGTGGCATTTACTTTTTTTTGAAGAGCAACTAATCAAGTGTTTTCAAAAGAAGTATGAAATACACATCTTCATTTCTAAATTTTGTATTTTTCTTAGTTTAAGGAGTGGTTACCTGCTTTATTAAACTTAATTCTGAAGAAAGGCATACCCTTTTGTTTAGCTGTATGTGCTTTCAAAGCTAGGCCAACACTCGTAACTTGGTCACGTATATGTCAGACACAACTTAAATACTTTTAATATTTCACCATTTTTAAGTTATTCTGCCACCAATAATGGAAGCGTTAAGATTTTTACATGTATTTTTTTATATGTTTGTGTTTGATTAGTTTATTCATTTCATGGGTTTGCTATAAACTTGAGTGTAATCCTAATTTCCTACCTATGTACCATTGTCTAAAGAAAACTAAAGGTGTTGGCTTGCGCTCAAAGAGTCAGAGTTATTTGAGTAAGTACTGACATAAAAATTTTGAATGCTTTAATTCGTTGCAGTTTCCTGATTACATAAAAGAGAGCATCATTTAGCTGCTCCGCAGAATGCACTTGAATGAGGAACTTTGTCACAGTTTGTCAGAGCCCAAATACCTGCTTTTCCAAGGCTGTTGAGATGGAAGTGTCTCAAAGAAAGGGAAAACTGGAAGAAAGATAGGCTTTAGGTTTGTTTTCTCTTTCTTTTCAGGTGGTGGCCTCTATCTCCTCTGCTTTACAGATTAATTTGTATGTTTAGTCTTCAGAGTCTTTGTTTTAAGCTTAAACCTGCAAGTATGTCTGTATATGTGACTTTGTTGACACATGTCCTTTCACTAAACATGACAGGATGATAACAAAGTAACTTGGCATACTGGTAGAGACTCTCTTTTAAAGAAAAATTACATGGTATCTGGAACGGTTGTGAGGTAGCTTTGTGCGTGTTGTAGATTCAGGGTTTTCTCTTTTCTTTAAATGATTTGAAGCATTGCTTACTCGTGATTTTATGAGGAAGATGTATTTGCTCATCAAAATCAAGCAGGAGACTATACTGTAAAGAATATTTTATTGAAATCTAACACTGTTTTCAAGCTTCTTTGGGTCTCTAAAGTAGTGGCCTACCAGGTAATAGTTTTGTCCCAAAGTCTCCAGTTCGGATTGTTTAATCAACATAAAAACATGAGACAGTGTGATTTTGTATTTCTCTTTGTCTGTTGTGTTAGACTGCTAAAATCAACTCTGTCTCTGTGGTGTGCTGTTAAATATTTAAGCAGTCCTCTTGTACACAACTTTATTTTTAGGATTGTGCCAAATTCTCTTCAGTATCAGTGTCAGATGATCTGTTTATAGAGAGCCTCTGCCATGGTAATGTGGGTATACCTGAGTCAAGATATTTATGACCCCAACACCAATTTAATTTAGTGCTGCTCAAAATTTATGTTAAATTGAACTAAGCTTCTCAAAGTGTGCAGAGTGGAGCATATTTAGGCTTGAGTACGTTGTTAATATAGAGGGTGTGTGTGTGTATAGTTGTATTTATGCATGCATGTGTGTTCACATATAAAACTATCGTATTTCTGTGTCTTTATAAGTGATTTTATATATTAAACAATATATAATATACATTGCATGCACATATATAAAACTGCTATTGCTATGTGTAATTTGGAAGTTTATATTTAGATATAAACGTGTTTGCATATATTTGCACTAGTGGACTTTAAACAGCATCTGAAGTGCAAAGGCTACGTTTTTAATTTTGGTAGAGTATAATTTCATTAATAATGTAATGCATATGATGTGAAAACTGGAATGAGCAAAGTGTGGTTTTTTTTCTCCATTGTCCATGAGAGGACTTCTTTCAGGAATTTCATCCTGAGATAACTGTATGGAAATTTTCTTAATAAATCTTTAGACGATACGGTACATACTGGTCTCAGGCATAAATTCAAACACATTTAAATCTGTTAAGAACTGCTCTGAAGACAAAAAAAAAAATATTCCTTTGAGTTTGTGTATTCTTAGAACCAGTGACTTGAAAACCTTGACACTTGTTCATATGGGGTTATTTTTTCTTCAGTTGAAAAGGAATTTTAGCATTTGAACGATGATGTGGTTGATGAGAAATGAGAGTCAACTGCAAAATGAGTGTTAGTGTTTGACTTCTAGGCCAACTCCCCCACAAGAACAGTGGGAGGATATTGTAAAATACAGTCGTTGTTTTCTGAAGATAAATAGTTTGAATTACTGCCCTTTTTGGGTTAGCTGTACACAATAGAACCACTTCTCCAGGGCAAAAGTGTAATGCAAAGCTCACTAAGTAAGGACGTGGCATATTTTTAATTGTCTGGAAAGACTTTTTCTTTTTACTGGCAAAAGACAAAGGAAGGAATCTTTATACAAATTTTTATACAAATTCATACGATTTAAATTCAAAGGGGAAACTAATTATTATTTATATTTTCTGTTTATTGAAATTCTTTCTCATTGTTGTACCTCACATATGATGTGTTGGGCTACTATAGTGGCATTGCCAAGTTTTGAAAACGTTGAGTTCTCAAGTAAATATATGATGCAACGTTATTTGACTTGAGAATGTGGGTTTTATAAAATAGTCCTTAGGTCAACTGTTAAGATGAGATGTTGGCCTGGCCTTCAGCATTTGAAGGCAGAGAAGTAGCTAGGAATAGGAAACACAGACAACAAATACAAGAAACAAAATTTGATCTGAAACAGAGGAAACAAAATTCGATCTGCATAGGCCATGTGTGGTTCAGACTGATTTATAAAAGTAGTGTTGTAGATGGTTCACTGGTTTGGATAATTCTGAAATTTCACTGTAGGGGAAAAAAAAGAAGTAATAAACAGAAAGTAGGCCATTTCGGGAAGGGGAAAGGGCAAAAAGAAAAGTAATAAAAAGATTGTTCAAATGGCACACTGCAGCTGGAATACTGTGCCCAGATTCATCTTTAACATATTCAATGTTAAATTAGGAGAATTGTCACAATTCAAACCAAGAACCTTTTAAAAATATTCCTGAGTATCGAACTAAACACATTCAGGAACAGGTGGGCATCCACTTATGCTTCTGGTTGTCCTTGGTAAGAGAAATCTAACTTATTCTTAAATAAATAAAATAGGAAAACCAAAATAACCTTAGTTTTGTTTTCTCAGGCAAGAATTTCCAAACTTGTGGTCTGAGCAAAGAAAGGAGCTTTTCTAAAGCTTTACATGAAAATATGCTTAACCTTTTCTGCAAGGGTTTCAAGCAGCCATGGAAAACATATGGGGTTTGTTTATATGGATCACGTATTTATTTATTTTTTTCCCTCTTCCCCCTCTCCCCCCCATCCCCCAATCTCCAGACTCTCCTAAAATAAACAAGAGCCTGGTGGTAATGAAATAATTTCCTTTGGAGTGGGATAGGGACTCAGGGTAAATAGTATACTGGAAAGATTTTTAGCCTCAGGATAAACAAACTGTTGCAGGTTTCTACCATGCTGACCTAAACTCATATACCTTCAATCAAACACATGGGTGTAGGCATTTTATATATTCACTACATTTTTTGTCTGTAGTCACAGACTTCATACGTTCTGGAAAAGTTAGTACAGATGTGCTGTTTATCTCTTAAAGTTACATTCTTATGGAGTCTTTAACTGGTGTAGACTGGTAACAAAATGTTAAACTTTCTTCCCTAAAGGGAGTCTTTCTCTTCATGGAATGCGTCCTTCTGCCTGTGTTGTGAAAACACCAAGTTGTTAAATTTCACTTGAGGAATGTGAGGTGCCTTGTCATTACGCACATAAACATATTACAAAGTGAAAGTACTTTTCTAATGATCTCACTCTTATAAACTCAAGTGAGACTTTTGATATTTACTGTTTAATCTTTTATGGACTTTACATTTATTATTCTCTGCCCTGGAAACTGTAAGTCAGCGTATGTAACAGTAGTTTGTAGATTAGTTAAAATTGCTTTTGGAGCATATGTGAGAAAACACTAGGAAGAGCATAACTTTGATGAAAGGGAGTCAGTCTGAATTTGTTTAAAAAAACCTGTGGGTTTTTTAAGAAATGCTAACTTTGTTATCTATCCTGTCTGTGATCCAGGTGAGGAAAATTGGTCTAAGGCCACAAACTTATCTAGAGCATTTGAGAAATTCCTTTCCAAAGATTAAAGGCTATCAAATGAATTCTTACAGAGTAAGAAATAAGATGGTGCTTTGAATAGAGGACAGGCTTGCAACAAAGCAGTTGACATTTTAATTTTTAAAGGAATTGTAAAAGGAGTCTTGTGTTGATCTTGTGTTAGTTCTACCGATGGTTCCCCCAGGAAATATATTATTTCCATAATGGTTTTAAAATAGTAGAAGATGAATAAGCATACGAGATGCTTCTCTCCTTGCCGATGAGATGAAGCTCTATTTCCAGAGAAACGATGGAATTTGTTAATGAAGTTGCAACATTTCCCAGACAGAAGCATATATGTAGACATCGTATGACACATGCTCAGTGAGTTTGAAATACCCGAGGGCTGACTGTCTGATACAAGACATACTTGCCATAAGCCACACAGTTGACCTGAGAACACACAGTAAGCCCAGCGCATCCTGAAGGTGTGGTGGGTTTACTCCTTGTAGGTAAGTGTTCTGTGCTGTGGATTATGTGTGGAACACCCAGTATGTGTGAAATCCTTGCACGGATTTGTACAGGTTTTGTCCACAGGTATTTTCCCATGATTTCTGGAAATCCCTCACAAACATACAAAACTATTTGCTCTTGTTATCTAGATGTTTGGTTTCTTTAATTTTTTTTTTTTTTTTAGTATGTTTAGAGAAATCTGGCTGTATGGTTACCATGTGTGTTACACTGTGGTTACCTGCAAGGAAACAAGCACACTTCTTTAAGTCTGCACGTTGTTACTTTTGGTTTCCTATTTTTACTGTATTTTGTATATGAAACTATTTTGATTAAAAACTTTTGCCAAATGTATGTTTGGGGGTGGGTTTTTTTTTTTTTTTTTTTTTAGTGACTCTATGCTAGCAATTATTTTAAGGACATCTGTAGAATTTTTAAGATACGACTGTGTGAAATTAAAAATTCAACTGGTAAAGACAAATTAGGTACAGTGAGACTGAGGGTTGTCCATTTCAAGCAACCTGTGATAAGGACATGCATTGTTTGGTTGGTTGGTTTTTTTTAAATATCACTTCTGTACAATGCTACAGGCCATCACTTAACTTCTTGACCTTGTCCTCTGGTTGATACCAGACAAGTTTATGTTGATATTATGTAATATGGCTGCACTCACACAGCTGCAATTAAGTATATAAATAAAACCTCTCTCCAAAGTTTTTATCCAAAGTGGAGGTGAATTCATTTGAGCTATCCAGTGCAGATTTCTAAATGCCGTTGGGAAATGTTTTGGTTTTGCTTCTATATACAGAAGCATGTGCCACAGGTCGATCTATTTTCTAGAAATATTTGATTAGTCCTCCCCATACAACAGGGCCACAGAATATCTGTCTTCAGTCAGTGCTAGCTGACTGCTAGTTAGACTTGTATTCGGCTCTTGCCACTTAGAGGAGGACTTCTCTTTCAAATTGTCCTCTGGAGCTTCTATATACTTCTCACATAATGTCGGATTGTCAGTTTTGGGATATATTTGAAATCTGCTTTAGGGTGTGTTTCAGTAAAATAATTGTTTCCTTTTTCAACATCAGACTTCAGTGTCTCTTACACAGGGTTGATGGCAGAGGTTCTGCTAGAAAGGCTACCTGCGTTTTGTTGTCATGTCTCATTAACTCCAAAAAAATGTGGCTTATATGAGAATAAAAAAATATATAAAAATCCCCATTTTGTTGAGATATCGTTTACCCCATCTTTGACAGGGATTTTCTTCCCATATGTGTTTCCATTCATTGTGCTTTACCACTTTGTGAGAGGTGACTTCTAATGCAATGCCTTTCTGCGCTTGGCTGGTGGGGCGCTCACTGGGGTAAGCTTGGATGCCCAGTATGAACTTAGTGCTCTGCCCATACAACAGCTTGTTTACATTCTCCTGGCTTGTGGTGTCCCTGTGAACGTCCAGGGTTTTTCAGACTAAACCAGATTTCTATGACTGGCTTTCAACTTTCTTCTTCCGCATAGAAGACTTTTAGTACTGCTAAATGATCTCTTGCTTTTGGGGACTTTTCTTTGCTTTTAAATATTTCTATCCATGTAACAGTCTAAGATGATGACAGACTTGATGTCACTCAAAAACTGTGTATAAGATTAAAATAACTTCTACATGTCTGTCTTGGACTTCTAAAGTGTAAAACCCTGAAGTATGCACTTCAAGTCAGCTACCTCATGAAGCAGATTTTTGCTTTCTAAATCCTTTTCTAGTTTTATCTGCTGGAACAACATGTGAAGGTTAGAAAGGTAGTGTAGTGTCTACACTATTACCTCTACATTATAGTGTGATACATATTACAGTGATACAGGCATAGACATGAATTTCAGTGTATTTGGCTGTCTTTTACTTTCTCTTCCTCCGTGTATTTGTGGGTTCCTTTTGCTTGTTCCTTGTAATTCTGTTTTCCTCTTCAGCTGTGGAAAACTTGGTCAAGACATATGCTTTCAGTTCTCCCACTATGCTCAATGTATAATGGTACTGTGATTGTCTCTCTCTGATAGCCTTAGTCTGCTGTCAGTACCTCTTCTGCATTCAGAACCAGCTCAGAAACAGTGTAATGACATAGCTGGTTATTTTGATGAAAATTTATCAAATATCAAATTTTATTCTTTTTCAAAAAAGTAAGAAACCTGAACATACTTCATCTAATCTGGATCTTGGCTGTTTTCTAAGACAAGAAAAGAGGCATTAAGAGGCTTTTATTAGTTGTTGGCATAAAAAGGTCTTTCCAGTGTAACTATAAGCACAAGATATGCAAAACTATAGGAAGAGAAGGTGCAAACCATGACCACAGTTACCAGCTCTAAGCCTCTATCTTGTACACTTTAAAAGAACCGTATCTGAACATGTCCTGTGCAGTCTCAAAACATGTTCTGTTTCTTCTCTCTTCAAGTTATAAAAAAAAGTCAACCTTGAGAAATGCTTTTTTTTTTTTTTTTCCAAGTGTTAGAAATAGTTTTTGTTAGCATCTTGTCAGTTGCAAAAGTGCAGACAAGACACAGCTGGGACGGGGAGCAACATTCTGGCTAGGAGGCATTTTGCCTAAAAGATGCTTATCCTTAAAAACAGCATCTTTCATATTGCCTTATCTTTTTCCTACCACCTGAGAAATCCTTTGACATAAAAATTGAAATTACTAATGTATGTGGACAATAATGGTAAAGTATACCATGGTCTCCCTCTTTGCAGCACCGTATGTCCTTATGTACTGTATGGATGCTAGGCTACGGGATGTATTCAGACTGAAAGCCCCATGGATCCTTGGTCCACAAAGGCTTGTTTATGTGACTTAAGCTTTTTAAATTGTGGACTTGATCCATGGGATGAGGGTCTGTGGGGTGAAGGAAACCCCACTGATAAGGAGGACAGTATGAGTTATCGACACTGTTTTCAGTTAGCTGTAACAATTTTCACATTTTCCTCTGGAGTTCTGTCCCCCTCTGCATCAGCTTTATAGGGTTGCATTACAGGTTTGCTCTCTGTTTACATGACGTGACTCTGGATGTGCTGACGATGCTAGCTAATGTTGTAA
Organism: Rynchops niger; assembly: GCA_013400035.1. Taxonomy (NCBI): domain Eukaryota; kingdom Metazoa; phylum Chordata; class Aves; order Charadriiformes; family Laridae; genus Rynchops; species Rynchops niger. The sequence continues at coordinate 113,949 of VXBH01001558.1, read as the reverse complement.
GTGCTGATCTTATCTGCCTGAGGATTTCATGTTGCCACCCAAAATTAACTACATCTAGGAAAATGTGAAAATTGTACACTAAAATAATAAAATGCAACCTTTGATATGTTTGCAGTATGTGTGAACTTACGCATTTGTTCTGGTACATTTATTATACCTACCTCTAAAAAGGAGAGATGCAGCAAAATATGTAGAATATGAGTAGGAGTCTGTCCAGTTCCAAATCCATAGTTTTCACTGCAATTTTCCCCAAAGAGTTGTCTGTCCTATAAAAAAAATATAGGAGGGGGGAAAAAAAAGTGGAGTGGAAGTTGAAAGAATCTGGTAAGAGTCTGTGTGTGTGCTTGTGTTTGTATTAGGTTAAGGGAGAGGATCTCTTGATACTAGACTATATGTTTCTATCTTCATTTCCCAAGTAAAATTAACCTTTGCTGTCTGTATGTTATGCTTCTCATGTATCAGTATGTTTGCTGGTCTGTTTGTCACAAGAAGCTTGATAAGTCATTGTAGCAGAAAGAGTTCAGGTAACAGATTATTAGGCACAAAATATGGTAAAATCAACTGATTTGGAAAATAAATATTTGTGCTTTATATTTAGAAACATGTCACTAGTCTATCTTCAATCTGTGTTTATGATCATGCTTTTGTTGTCATGCCATCTGTACTTGACCCAGAGAATAATACATTTTCAAACCTACAAACAAATGCCAGTGTTATGACTTTCAGTTCTTAACCTAGGTTAAAGGATCATCCAATGTAAACCTTCTCTTTCTTCCTTCTATTTGATTTCTTTTATTTGGCAACTGTCACAGAACCGAGGAGGTTCTGAGCCGTATTCTGGGGCTGAATTAGTTCTTGATGTGAACTAAGTTCTTTAAGGGGAGTTACAGAGGTGATGGAGCTAAACTCTTGTAGCCAATGACAGGGGGTGAAACAAAGAGCAATGACTGTGAATTATGGTTTGAAAGAGATTCAGATTGCACATTAGGAAAAAAAACTTCTTTGCTAGGAGAGTAATGCAGGACTGGAGCAGGTACCCAGAAAGGCTGTGGAAACTTCATCTTTCATTTTTGGACTTGGATTAACAAACCCTTGTGCTGGAGATAGTCCTGATGTAAGTGAGAAGTCAGACTGGATAAGTTCCGGAGCTTCCAGTGTTTCTGTGATTCTCAAAGTATGCAGTTCATCGTGGTCAATAATTAAACTAATATTCAAGTTAAAGTAGCGGCATTCCCCTGTCAGACACAGCTAAATTTTTTTTTATCAGTTGACACAGCCTATGTATGGTTTTAATCAATCTATGGTTTTTTTTCTTCATGCTTTATGTTGTATCTGTAGTCTCTCGTTTGTCTCTGATTTGAATATTTAAAAATGAAAAGTTATATCTGATAAAAATTAAAAGTTATATCTTATAGTTAAATATACCTACTAAAGAGGAGGTAGAAAAGAGCTGGAAAAAACTATTTCTAATAGTGCTTTTGAATCTTTGTTTATGTGTGTACATTTGTTGCATTAATGCCTAATAGATACTAAGCAGCCTGTATTATGATAGAGCTTTACTATATGCTACATTGTGTACAGGGACGAAGTCCTTCCCTTCAGTACTTTGCAGTCAAGGTGTACTGGACAGCTGGTTATTACACCACATCTTAAGCCACGTGGTATGAGATCTCAGCATTAAAACCAGCAGTTTATCAGCAGTATCTTTGAAGAAAGCCCTATGAGAAATCCATCTTAGGTTGTAGGCAAAAGCACAGAAATTCCTCATGGAAACCTGTGGTTAGGAAAAATGGTTAGTAAAAACGACCAGCCCTTTTGATATGAAATAAAGACCTTGAATCTTATGGTTTAGAAATTAAAAAAAAATGTTATGTAGGGAAGGGGCCTGCGGAGTTACCTCTCCTCCTGTCCTCCTGGAATGGTGAAGGCTTGGTCTTTGCAGAGATGAAAGGAAGAAATGATAAAACGCAGTAATATACCCATCTGCTGTAAAGATTGCTTTAAGTGGAACAATGTGTAAATTTTCAAGTAAGGAAGATCACGTACTGCTTAAGAAGTGAACTGATGAGGACGTGCTTGATTATCTGTCTTTGCAGGGAGGACACGTTCGTGTTAGGGATGTTCCGCAGCAAAAAAGATGCATTATTTAGAGCCTACCTTGCTGTTAGGGCTTAGCGGGAAGGCCAAGGTGACAACAAAGCTGAAGTTAGTTTTTGTCGTATTACTTCTTTTCCCTCCCCCTTTGCTCATTTTTCCTGTGCTTCTTAACAGGCTGTTATCAAATGGTCACACTATGTAACTTAGGCATCTAAAGTTAATATCCTGGACTGATAGAGAGTCATTGAGTAAAATAAGGACATACAATCTAAGCTAATATTTGGCCGCTGATTGTTCAATGTATCTTAATATGCTATGCATTCACAGAGGGCACATAATTGTAGGTGCAATTGTATGTGTAAATTTAAGAATGTTAACAATTTGGTAATATTCAAAATACTGTATAGTTTGTGTATTGTTTCATGTGGTCACATAATTTTGTTAAGTATCTTGGTTTACCCAGAATTAAGTGCCTCATGTTGTCACAAAAGGAAAAACAAATATGCGTCAGTTTTACTGACAGTTTGGCATGCTTCACTTTTTTGGGTATAACATAGACAAGAGAATAAGGGTGAAATGCCTTTTGAAGACTGAAGTGCGAAACAAGAATTTCTGAACTTCTAAAGCGTCTGAAAATCAGACCTATTTGTTCCAAGATGGCCTAAGAACAAAGAACTTCATACGGTGAGTTTAAAAGGTTGCCAAAGGTTCCTTATTTGAGCGGTAAATAATCAATACGTAAAAACTTGCAAAAATGTATTTGGAGATGCCTCAGGAAAAGATTTGAAGGAAAAAACGCCCTCATGGCTCTCCCTAAAATACTGTATGTATCTTGTCCATTGCTGATGAGCGAAGCTGCATTGTTTACCTTTAATTTAGGAAGCATATTTTTTCTGTTAAAAATCAATTTTTGAGTAATAATGTCACCATTTTTTTCTGCTATTGAGCAGTACAAGAGGAAGGTTCTGAAAACAACAAAAATCATTATATAGCAAGAGAGAGGCTTCACAAAGGGCAAGACAAAGCTTAATTTCTGTCTTTTGAATAGGATTGCATAAAAATCTTTCACTGGTGTGGTTTGTTACCCCCTTCTTTTCCCAACGTGTTTCAGTCAAAAATGAATGTTGAGTGTCACTTGCCATGCTGATACCATGCTTATATTAGTACAGATAAACAGTAGGACAAGTTTAAAAAAAATTGAGGCTGAACCTCATGATAATTACAAATACATTTGTAAAGATTAATAACTATTCCATTTCTTCTAATCCAAGGCAGATTCAGATTCCAAAGTTTGCATTCAGATCTTCATGAATTAAGTAATCAATCAGCTCTGCAACAATTTGAAAATACATGAAGCTTTAAATTAGAATGATCTGTATTATTATTCTTTCTCTAGAGAAAAAAAATTGCTTATGTATGTGAATGTAGCATTATGAGAGAACTTTTGATTTCTCTACACACACAATATTTTGTCTGTATTGAGGAATTAATCCTTTGTATTAGAATTATAAACGTAAGCACTAGTATTGACGTTTTGAAGGTCACATCTTTAGGTATATTGAAATCCATTGCTGTGCTGGCTTTATAAACTTTGGTATTAAGGGATACAGAAAATACTGAATCTGGGAAACGTGTATTTGATCATTTCTCTGACTCCCGCTGGCCATAGTTGCCACTGAACAAGTCACTTCCTTCCCTAACATACTAGTTTCCGTTTCTGAATGGCATATTGGTACCGAAGAGGACTAAATATGAATAATGCAGGATTTTGACTGTGAGTGATCTTAACAGAATTGATTACTCTGTAAAATATGTAAGAATTTCATATGCAGAAATTGATAAGTAATTTTTGATGAAGCTTAGAATTTACAGTAAAAGGATGTGTGTATACAACCAGAAATATTGATGAATATTTATGGAATATATCGTTAGAATGTTTCTAAAATGCTAGGATATGATGATTGTTAGTATATAGATATTTGCTAGTTGAAAATAACAAATAAGAAGGATTACAATGAATTATAGTAGTATAAACTACAGTGTTTATTAAGAATTGGTTTTAAATTGTGTGAGAAATCTGTATGGAGTGTAAAATATGCTTCTAGAAATCTTTCTGACCATGAAAATCTTGCTAGAATTCTGCTAATGAATTCTTGGTTTGAATACACATATTTTGTATGCAAATTCTAGAGTTGGGTCTGTATTTATTATCATTTCTTCTGGTACAAAGAAGTTACCCTCTGTTCCAGTATATTGTTAAATTTTTCTGATTTATAATTTCTTAGCATTATTCTTCAGTAATTTCCCCAGACACAGATACACTGTGGAAGGGACTATTTTTTTTAATGCATTTTTTTTGTAAGGCAGAAAAATGTAACTAAAATGTCAACCAAGCAAATGTCAACCAAGTATATCTTACCCCTTTCAGGTGTTTTCAGAACACTTAGTTTTTCTTTTGAACTGAATATTATGTACATAGCACTTCAGCGTACGTTTAACTTTTCCTCTATCAGTTATCTGACCCAGTTTACTGCTCAGGTGCTCTGAAAGGTCAACGGGGGAGTGGCCACAAATGGGAGGCGGCTGGAGTGGACACTAGAGAAAGAAACTAGATCTTGGTTTCCTAGGTCTAATAGTTTATAGGTTCGTTATTCTGTCATCTCTGACCTTCCACCCACCTGCCCCCTCACCCCCCTTTCTTTTTTTCCTCTTGGCTGGATTCAGTTACATTTGATGGAAGACTAGAGGTATCAAAGAGAATTTAGTTCTTCTGTCTTTTCAAAGAGACCAACATCTGGGTGGAACAAGGAGCCAAGTAACCTGACTGAAGGGAGGCTGCCCTGGAGCTCAGGCTTATTAGGTTGCAGAGATTTCATATGGGAGACAGACATCTCAACTGGTTTAGGCATAGAAAATTTTCCAATAGAATTTACAAACAATCATGAGACAAATGCATAGGAAATCAAGCTTTATTATTACTAGGTTAAATGGATGCAAATCATTGTGTATCCTTAGATTCTCTGTTGCCTTCTGATTTGCCTCACTGGACAAAATTAAAGGAGTTGTTTGTAGGTTGACTAGTTATATGTAAAGTCTTAAATATTGATAGACTATTAATGAGCTTTCTTAAATTAGTTATTTATTCTAAATGTCTTTCATCACACTGTCTCTCCTAGCATGCCATGATCTGGGCTATGACTCTTATGGGACAGGCAGATCCTAACTAGTGTTTTTCTTACATGAGCAAGACCACTTTTCTTACCTCTTCTAGGACAGACTGATATCTTGGCATCTTTTTGTATGTCCAAATATGCAATTTTAGATGGAAAATAATTTGTGTGGGTTTATTTTTTTCTTCTTTTTTCAGAAAAGCCCCCCAAAACAAAAAAAGAAAACCTCAAAAGAACAGACCCTATTAAAACTCTGCTACAAGATATTGTTATCTTTGAGATTCATAATGGCAAATTTGAATGAAGATATCCTATAAAGGACAGATGTGCATGTAAACATGAATTTTCAAAAAACAAAAATATCTATGGCACTTTAATAATTCATTCTTCCTACATGTATATATACAACCTCACCTGCTCCAGAAAACCATGGTTAGATTGGATTACAACTCACTTTAAAGGATGTTTTTACACTTTTCTGGTACGAGCTTTTTATTAGGATTATTTTTGTAAATTAATTAAAGCTTTGTTAATTTTAGAACATATTGTGTGTATAGCTTAGTTACACTGGAATAGAGTACTCCTTCTCATTTTAAATTCTCTTATTTTGTGTTGTAAAGTGATAATTTTTTATTTTGTGCAATGTTATTTAGGTATGAGGACAATTCTGTACAAATATTTATGTAGTTGGATTGTACTTTTGGGCTACTATGGATATTGTGCAGCCTCTCTTCCCTCCCTGCCCTCCAACATACTGAAATTCATAGGACAACTGTCAGATTTGTAAACATTACCTAGGTGGATTCTTTGACATTTTTTCCAAGAGCTTAATGGAACTGCTTTTGAAATAAAATTTTTAAACTAGGATTTTTTTTTGCCAATTTCCATTCTGGAATTCATTTTCTCTTACTGCTTGTAAAGTGGGAGTTTCAGTAATGGGAATGTAGGCAGGTACAGGGCTGCTATACAGAAAATGGAAGTGTACAATATGTTATAGAACACTTCAGGCCAAAGAGTATTCATAATGAAAGGTCCGATTTCTGTTCTTGCAGTTTCATGTCAAGACACAGTGACAACTTATGCTTTTTAAAAACACCACACAAGAATGAGTAGGTGAAGGAAAAAATCTTCAAGTGAGTGTTCCTCTAGACAGTAAATACTGAAGGCTGTTCTGCAGTGACTTGGGCCATGAAAGCTGGAGGAAAAAATGAAGGGCACCTAATGCAAAACTGCTGTCAAAGTTATCTGTGTACATATATTTTTGTTTGTAATCCATATAATAACAAAAACATGGCCTGAAGCGTATGCTAGACACATTCTTTTACCTGAATGGTCATTAAACCACTTATATCGTTAATGAAACATGAAAATTTGGGTTCTTAAAGATGACCTTTATGTGTTTTTTGTTTTTTTTTTTTTAAAGTTAGTGTGACGTGATTGCTAGAAGAAATTGCCAATGACTTCCCGCTATTCTAAATTTTCATTGCATGATTTTGATTTGCTAAGATTGGCTAAAAGATTGTTAGAACAAGGGACAGAATATAGTTAAAATGCATGTAGAAAAACTTTTGGAATGCTTTGAAAGTGCGTAACTTACCACTGATGTTATTTGTGCATTTTAAAGCTACATTAACATAGGATTCTTCTATGCTAGGCGTGGAATCATTCCCAACTTCAGATGTAGGTGAGTGCTACAGCTGCGTTCTTGAGGGCCTGGGGATACGGACTACCTTGGAGCACATCTGCCCCACAAAATATAAACTGAGCATGATGTCTGTTACATAGACTGATGAACTCAATGAAAAAGTGACTGATATCACCGAGACAATGAATTTGGGATATCTCACTCGGAGACCATGAAAAATGAAGTTGCTTTGCTGTCTTTTGCTGTGCACTTTTGACTTTTTAAAATTTTAACTGTAACATCCACAATAGTATAGAATATCCAGCAGAAAAAAATTTTTATGGTCAAAGAAATAATTCAAATATCCTTTCCAGAAGCTTTACTTGGTAAAGAAGAACAAGCATGACCGTATTTCTGTCTTTGTGGTGGTTTTTTTGTTGCTCATGGATGTTTGTAAAAATAGAACTTCAAGTAAGGGCATACATTTTATTTTTACAAGTTAGTTTACATCTCAAATAAAAGCCAGTTTTAGCCTAATGAAATGGCTGCAACTAAACCTAGCTGCAGGTAGCAGTTCCGCATAGTTGCTTAGTTTATGTGTTTTAAGTAGTACAGTTTCATTTGTGTTGGTGCCAAAAATACTATTTTTTTTTTTTAAGTTTTAGGGAAAATACTTTTATTTTCTTGTATACTTTATTTTACCAGAGTCATACAGAATCTCTGAGATTGGACATAATTTTTTTTAGCTGACATACCACGTTTTGATATGAGATTCTTGCGATTGCTCGTTGAAGACACTTGACAAATGCATTATATCTACTCTTTTGTGAAGTAGCAGCTGATAAGCTAGGTGCTAAGACAAATGTCTTGGAAGACATGGATTCAAACAATTGATAGAATACATGAAAACAAATTTTTCATGGGGCTTCTGTTTTCTGGGGTTTTTTTTTTGTTAGTTTTTTTTTTTTTTAAATAAATTTAAAAAAAACACAACAAACAACCTAACACTCAACCTCTAGGAATAATTTGTTACTGATACTTGTACATTCACTAGGAAATATGTATGCCTGTGATAAGAAGAGGGTTTGGTTAGTGATGTGCTATACTTGAGCTCACAAAAATACCATTTAAAAAAACATGAATATACTTTTGACTACCTAGTGTATATCTGTCAGGGTGCGAGATAGCGAGGGAGAGATTTACAGTGCTGTATGAAATGGAACTTTTTTTTATACGATGAAATATTTTTGATCATGCAAAATCTAACTAGATGTAATCAGTCTATATATTGAATAAATCGGGTATTTTTACAGAGTTGGTGATATCTTCCCTGGCACCCCAAGTCCTAATCCACAAATTAACTCTGCGTATTTGGCAGGTAAATCAAATAAAGGCCAAAACTGAGATGAAATCAACTGACTTTTATAATCCTCTCGGCTGCGAAGAGGAAGTTAATAAATGCTAAAGGTACCCATTTCCATGTAAAATTTTCATCTGTGTAATTTGGTTTTGCCAGTCTGCTGTTGAGTACAGGACTAAGATCTTTGTTAAACAAGCCCATGTGAATAAGGTAACATAATAGTTGCCCTCCAGACATGAGCCTGCATCTATTTCTTTAATGATTCTTTTAGAGGTGGAATGAGATGTCAAGAAATGGTTTTTGGAGAAGCAGCATCAGTTTTCCTACCATTATTCTTGTTCTTTTCAAAATTTATGTGTTCATTCATATTCAACATGTAACCCCTTAATACTTTTCTGAAGAAGTGCTAGTTAGCCGGTTGTTCTGCGTGCTTACTTTTCTCAAACTGTTTCTCCAGTAACACATCCCTGTAAAACTTCATCCTCTTTTCTTCAAGTCACTTCTCCATTTTTTTGAGATGTTTTTGAATTCTAATCTTGTCTCTTAATGCACTTGCTGTGTGTTTCAGTTTCAGTGTGAAAATTTGCGAAGAATTTTCTCTGGCCCTTCATCCAGATAGTCAATGAAATCATTGTAAAGAACTGAACCAAGATCAGGTTCCACTTTGGAACTTGCCCTTTCTGGCCCTCTTCAGCATGTCCTTGCTTTCTGAGAGTGCTAAGTACTCCATCTGGGTCTAGTTATCCCATCAGTTTTGTCTGTGTTTTAAGACAGTTTCAGGTAAGTAATGTGAAATTTACTTCTAAGAATGTCATGTCAAACAATATTTGAAGGCATATTGAAATTAAAACACATGGCTTCAGCTGCTTCCCCTTTAACTCTACAGCTCACATTATCCTATCAGAGAAGCTAGATGTGGTTTGCATTAACTTCGTCTTAGCATATTTAGATAGTTTGCCATCTCACCCCTATCTGTCTTCCAGGTTCATATAAGTAATCTGATAATTAGGAGCCAGTACTTCTAGGATGAAAGTTTAGCTGACCAGTCTGTAATTCCCCAATTCCTCCCCTGATTTTATACCTAATGGTCTTTCATTAAGTCCTACCTTACTGCATTCATCAATGAGTTTTCAAATGCAATTGCCAAGGGTAATAAAAATGCTTTGGATTGTTTTATGAAATGCTAGATGAAGTTCTTCAGAGTCGTCCTTTTTTGAGAACATCTACTTTGCATCTATACTCTGATTTCTTTTTCTTTGGCCTGGGTTAGTCATCTTTGTTCTGATGATGTTTTAACTGAAGCTTGATGAAGAAAAACATCTGAAAATGTTTTTGATATCACCAATCTCTCCACAGAGTAGCAGGCAAACTTTGATTATATGTCTAAGACTATACAACTGGAGCCAAATTATTACTTGCTACTGCTAATACTTTTTACTAATGCAGTCTCTTATGCCTTTTTTTTTTTTTCTTTTGTCTGGCCTTAAATGTTTATACTGTTCCTTTGTATTCAACCTTCTTAATTATACTAAGTTTCCACTTTCTGAATGTTGTCTTTTTATGTTTGAGGTCAATCAAAACCACATGATTTGCCTAGGTCAGTCCTTTAGTACACTTACTGTTTTTTCTTCAGCCTGTTTAATTTTTTTAATGGAACTGCAGGTCTGGGTTCCTCCTTAGACTTTTTTCAACTCTGAGATTATTGAGGACTGCAAGGCCATTGCTTTCATTTTATTCTTCTCATTCCTACCTTCTCTGAGGAATGTGAACTCTCTTATCCTGTAGTTGCTCTTTGCCAAAGTGCTTTTCACTTTCTCATTTGTATTGGTTGTATTCAGAATTTGAAGAGCCTTTTACTACTTTTTTCACCTTTTAATAATATTTACCAATGCATTCCAAGAACTTGAGGGACAGTCTGGTGCCTTAGTGACTAGTAAAATGCAAGGAGAAAGGAACCAGGATTTTATTTGTGCAGTCTGTTACACATCTAGGAGCATATGTTTGCATGGCATATTTATCACCTGTGGGAAATTTGCACCAGGTGTTGGTCCTAGGTGTGTACCACACGTTGGTGTGATGTAAAGCAAACTTCTTTACAGATTTGTGTGCGTGCATAGGGAGCATACTGCTTGGGGAGCTTTGAGAAGATACACTTTCATTCTGGTATAGTAGGTACCTTTTGTCTGCCATCCATGTGCAGTGCTCTTATGCACAACTTCAACTTTGGTTCCATCGGAGTGGAAGATGTGCTGAAGTGGCCTCAGGTTGTGCCAGGGGAGGTTTAGACTGGATATTAGGAACAATTTTTACACTGAAAGGGTTATTAAGCGTTGGAACAGGCTGCCCAGGGAAGTGGTTGAGGCACCATCCCTGGAGGTATTTAAAAGACGGGTAGACATAGTGCTTAGAGATATGATTTAGTGATGTTTTTTGTCAGAGTTAGGTTGATGGTTAGACTAGATGATCTGAAAGGTCCCTTCCAACGTAGGCAATTCTGTGATTCTGTGAATGCACCAGTGATGTGTTTCGCTGTGTGCTGTGTAGATCCAACAATGAATGCAAGGCATATTTGCACCTGAAAGAATCCTGTCAGGAGACCAACCACTAACCTAGGTATGTCTCTCTGTCCTGCCGTACTTTTCTCAAATCCCAAAGAAATTAAAGTTGTGTGCTTTGAATTAGTCTGCTGGCTATTTAGAAGACTGGTACAGCTCATTTTTAAGAGTTATATGAGCCATTTCACCAGCTAATAAAGTCTTAATTATGCATTAGGACATCCATGTCCTCTGGTTTATTCTCCATGTTTATGTATTAAGCTGTTTTGTGGGAGGTCTCTTAAGTTGTTTTCCTCCTGTAATGTTCCTCTGAGTAGCCATCTCTATCCTATTTCATACAAAGCATGTTTTATACGTGTTTTTGTGTTTAATCTTTATTGTGGAGTTTAGTTACTACTTCCCTATTTATTTTTTTTTAATAAACAAAATTGAGCCAGCAATGTGCCCCTGCGACATAGGCAGCAAATGGTATCGTGAGCCGCATTAGACAAAGCATTGCCAGCAGGTGAAGGGAGGTGATCCTTCTCTCTACTCAGTACTGGTGAGGCTGCACCTGGAGTACTGTCTCCAGTTCTGGGCTTCCCAATACAAGAGAGACATGGAGCTACTATAGAGAGTCCAGTGAAGGGCCACTAAGATGCTTAAGGGACTGGAACATCTCTCCTATGAAGAACGGCTGAGAGAGCTGGGACTGTTCAGCCTGGAGAAGGGAATGCTCAGGGGATTTTACCAAGGTATATGAATACCTGAAGGGAAGTCAGAGCCAGGCTCTTTTCAGTGGTTCCCAGTGCCAGGACCAGAGGGAATGGGCACAAACTGAAACACAGGATGTGCCATCTGAAGATCAGGAAACAGTCTTTTTATTGTGAGGGTGACTGAGCACTGGCACAGGTTGCCCAGAGGGGTTGTGGAGCCTCCTTGGAGATACTCAAAAGCTGTCTGGACATGAACCTGGGCAGCTGATTCTAGGTGGTTGAGCAGGGTGGATGGACCAGAAGACCTTCAGAGGACCTTCCAACCTCAACCATTCTGTGAAATAAGGTAATGAACAGGAATAGAAAACCGTGGCTTCTGCCATCCTAGTGGACTGTGTCAACTGTTGAAGTAAAGTCAGACTCCTGGAAATTTAACCATTTTGCCTGGACTCCTGAGAATTTTTGGAGTGTTTCAGTGAGCGATTTGTGTGAGGTATCCACAAATCTAATGGACTAATTTGATTTATTGTCGTGGGATCAAAAATGTTTGGAGTAGCATTTGTTTGCCTCCTTGTGCTGTGATTTAGTAACCTTTTTTACAAACTCTTTCTAATCCTGTCGAAGAGAATTGTCTACAAAAGAATTCTGGGCCACGCTACTGAGGGACCATGCTGCTACTCTGCCCAACTTTGCATATTTAGTCATCTTGTAGACTGGCTCTGTGAATAGTACACTGATACATAGATGAAAAATAACTTCTTGCAGCTTTCAATAGAGTTTTTGAGCTTTCTTGTGATAGATGCAGTATTTGGAAGTATAATTCTGAAATTAATTTATACTAATTGGAGGTATAGAAAGAATAGTTTATCAAATTAATAAACCACCTAAAAATAAACTAATACAGTAAATATTCAGCATGTAGTCTTGACTGTCAATAACTTTATCAGTTCACCAAAAGAAACATAGTTGAAGGCAACATATTTTTTTTTTCTACTTGTGGTTGCACTTCAGTAAACATTTGCAAGTGTTTTTAATAGTTATATCGGGAAAGCTCTGCTTTCTATCAGAAACTAGATTTTACTTACTTATGTTTGCAGAAACAATTTTGAATTTTATTAACTGTGTTTCCAGATACATACCCAGGGAAATTATTTACTAAAGACCTAATTTAGTAGTTTACTAAAGATCTAATATGCAAGGGAGAGTAACAGAGAGGTGCAAATTTTGAGTGCATTAAGGAAAACATGCTGTTCTACAGTTAAAGTTGTGTCATTTTTTTGACTTTAGTCCAAGTTAAGGTTGCAGAAACATAGGTGTTCACTTTGTGAAATAATAATAAAAAAAGACTTAAAGTTCTTTTCCTCACTTGACATTCCTTCTCTGGTCTCTTGTCTTTTGTGTAAATATACTGTGCAACATTTTCAGTTGGTACAGTCTTCTTACTTTTAGACCTTTTTTCCCCTACTAGTGCATTTGATATCTACAGTCTGATGTTCACTAAGTTTTGATTGTTTGGGGTTACGTGTGATGTCAAGGATTCCTGAGTGGTTCTCAAGTACCAGGTCCAGGGCTTCCAAGTGCAAATGAGGTGTGGTGTGGTCAGCCCAGGAAGGCTGTGGGCAGAAGTTGCAAGGAGGTAGATAAATGGTTGTTGAAGACTTCCCTAACTAGCTGTGTTACTAAAAGTGAACAGCATATTGGCAACTGTTTTTAGGTAATGATCAACTAATAATGTTTTTTAAATACAAGAAGGAAACAAAAAGCCATTTATGTAAGTAAAAAACCGGCGTTGGATTTCTTGGTTGAATTTTTTTAAAAAGTGCAACACATTTGTTCTTCATTGAATGGATGTGTTTGCTGCATGTCTTCAATTATGTGCCAGTTTGTGGTACAGCCACGTAAGTGAGCCACTATTGCTACAAAGACTAATTACAGCTAGGAGCTGTAGAAACAAGAACGTGACTTGGAAGGGGTTATTCGTCTTTCTGGATATTTGTTCTCTTCTGCCAGGGAAAAAAGTGAAAAAGTAAATATCTCTTTCCACTACTTTACCTGTATTTATTGTCACATTTCTGTTTCCTTGTGTGCAGACTCACTTATGTACCAGAGTTTCAGACTCTGTTTATCTTCCACCCACTGCTTTCTGAAACTACATTAATGTGCCTCAGCTGTCTTTGCTTCTGTCAAATCCATAACTAATGACAAAATGGTTCTTTAAAAATTAATCAGACTGTTTCTGGGGGAATGAAAAAGTGATCTGCATGTAATCACTTTATCCAGAGAGGAGAAAAATATTCAAACGTGTAAATTCATAGGACGTAAGCATAAGGCTTAGAAATGCGTACACTGCTGTATTTTGTTAAAGGTTCCTTATAGCTCCTCAACTCATTCTCCAGCACATTCTTGAAATGGACTGCTACAAGTGAATCAAACGTGACTCATAAATCTGAAGGCATCTTGGGTGTAGTTATGTTAGAACATTCAAAAATGTCTTTAAATTCAAATAATGAACTTCAAAGTGTTTATAAGCTTATGTAGCATCGTGACTTTCAAAATTAAATTTTCTCTTTTTCCTCTTTTCTTAGCCCCACTTAAAGATTTGTAAATTATATATATGTTTTCCTTTTTACCAGCAAGCACCAGCTTGCTACTGGTAGGAAATAAATGAGTATTTTATCTTGCATTATGTTTACTACTGAATATATGTTAAAATTTTTTAAAGTGTCACAATGGCCTTGCTAAGGCCCTATTCTTAAAAAAAAATAAAAAAAGCTATATTTCAACCCTAGTTGACCAAGAATCTAAGAAATTTAAGAAAATATGAAGATGATGAATTTTATATTTATCCACGTGAGTTTCCACTACTTGGTTTTATATTATGGATTCGAGTGAAGTTATGGATCGTCTGAAACAGTAGATTATCTTGTCTCGATTATGTGGACATCAGCTGTTGTTTCCCTGAAGGATGTCTGTACCTTACAGAGTATTTTCACTAAGCTCTGACAGAATTTTTTCTATATTAACCAAACATGAAAACATGCTATTTTTGCATATTTTTGCAATGGTAATTTGTAAAAACTCTATAAAGAGGTATTTTTTTAATAGATGGATGTAATTAGGATTTATCAATAGAAATCCATACATATATATATATATAAATTAAAAGGTGATCCTTCCTCCCCAAAATCAAAAAGTGTAAATCAAATCAGTTTTATGAACCTGTGAATTTCAGGACTACATGAAGACATTTGAGTGACAGTTTTTAATCCATCAATAATATTCTCTGTAGGAACTCTGAAGTAAACAGGATGGTTGTGGAACAATGCCTACTCAGGCAGCTTGACATCTGCATCCTAAAATTGTCAAATGTGTCTCTTGGTGATTCTAAGTGGTCTCCTTTTTCCTATCGGACAAGATTCAGGAAAGTTCAGCCATAATTTTTGCTGAACTATTTATGAAGTCTCCAAGATGAATAAAGCTTGTTGGGTTACGTTTAGCAATAAAGCAGCAGGCACAGAGATATTGCACATTGGAAGAAATACTGTATTTCAGTTGAAAATGTAGAATTAAATTTTCAGCATTTGTGAGGTTGCTTGTTCAAAGGTTGAAAAATCCTTCTGGTTGAAAGCAGCAAGATACTCGAATGGTTTTCTAGTACCTTCTGATCTAAATAGATCGGCATGTCTGAAAACATGGCCATTTTCTGCACATTTTAATAGGATAAATTGGCCCATGTTTCACTATCTCAGGCACCTTACGATACCGCAGTAGCAGTAGAATGTAAATTTAAGACTCTTTGTCATGTTATTTGTGCTTATAATGGCAAATCTGTTGAACAAAAACCAGATACTCTGAAGTTGTCTTCAAGTCTAGCATTTTGTTTTTATGATATTAGTATGCATGAATGCCTGTGAAAAGGAGCTGCAGCTGAAGGGGTGTGCTTCTCCTCATCATACACTAAACCTAATTTGGTCTGTCTTTGTCTCATGAAATGTGGAGGGAATCTGAACTAGGGTTCTAATCATTTCTGATTGCACCCATTTTTTTTCTCTCTGCAATCAAAAAAAGAATTACAATTTGCATGACCTTCTTGGGGTAACAGTGAAGCAGAAGCTGCGTTGCCATGAAAGGAGAAATCGGTCAGTTGAGTAAGCAGTGACCGATACAATTGGAATAGCTAACTTAAGAGGAAGAAGTAGGGAGCTGGATGAGAAAAAAATAGCCATGGATGTACGTATGTTTTGGGAATATTTATTTTACAACTGAGAACAAGGGTAATTTTTTAAACTACGGAAATATGGGTCTAGTTTAGATGTAGAATTTTGGAGCACATCAGTTTGTCTACATTGTAGTCTTTATGAAGAAGGGACTGTAGAAGAAGGATTCTGCAACAAAATTAAAGATTCCATTTATTAAATCAGGTTAGGTCAAGAAACCTTTAAAACTCAAGGAGACTAAAAGAAGAATAGAAGAATATCAGTTACATTTTTATTTACAACTCTTTTTGTTAAGAGGATGTAATTTACACCCATAGAGAAGTGTAAATATTAAGTTTCCTGGAATGTACAAGGTATAATTAAGCTCACAGCTAAAAAATGTGCAAGAAAATGCACGGTTTTAGTTCAGAATGTATGTAATGTAAGTTGTGTTTTAATCTTGACTGCATTTTTCCATAGAGAACAAATTTGGTTTAAGCTGATTTAGACAATGCTGCATTTCTACCTTGGTTAGAGTTTGAAGCTAAAAAACGTTTTCTCTTAGGAATATAATTATTTTTAGAACAATTCTTTTGGTGATTATAAACAAGCTAACTAACTTCCTTAGTGCTCTTTGTAACTGGCACAGATTTTCTACGTTTCTGTCAGGATGAGGAGAGTCTCCTGCATTCCTTAAAATAAGTTAAGCAACAATAAAATAAATACTTGAGACCGGATGGAAGTGGTCATTTAGATCTGATCTCCAAGCCTGGAGAAATAGTTGTCTGTGAACTTTTTAATTTGCCACACACTTCCAATGTTAGGCTATTCTGTGTTTGTTTTTCCATCAACTGTGTGGGATGTTTGCACATGCATGCTTCTTGCATAGCTCCCTGAATGTCAGCCAGCACTTGAGGGCACTTCAGATTGTGTATCCACAAAAGGAATCCGTTTCCTGGGGAACCTGGTACTTCTGCTTCTTTTACCTTTAGGAGTCTTTTCAAGGAAGCCCAGCGGTTCTTTCAGAGCTGTAGAAATACTTGGACGATCAGTTTTAGGAGGCACAAGTAACATGAGAGTGAATTTTTACTAGTCAG
The DNA here is from genome assembly GCA_013400035.1 of Rynchops niger. Taxonomy (NCBI): domain Eukaryota; kingdom Metazoa; phylum Chordata; class Aves; order Charadriiformes; family Laridae; genus Rynchops; species Rynchops niger. The sequence goes on along the minus strand of VXBH01001558.1, from coordinate 97,155 downwards.
TGCATGTGCCAGTGAAGCTGCAAGAGGCAGGTTTTTGAGAGCTTTGTTCCATTGCTAATAAAACCTGACCTCTCCCTGGCATTTGATGAGCAACTAGGATTTTTTGAGAGGAACCTAGGGAATAGGAACATGGTGGAATTTACTGACTGAAATCAAGCATGAAGAGGTGTAGGCAACCTTTCTTTTTTAATAAAAATATAATTATTTTTTTTAACCTGGGGATGATATATTCTATAAAATACACAAACTGACACTGACCTTTATAAAAGTAGAAAACACAATTAGGGCGGAGCTGTAAAACTGCTGACATCTGGTTCTCTATGCAGCCTCTGTATCTGGAACCACTTATATGCTATGTCCTAATTTATTTGCAATATTAAAGCAGGAAATCATGTTTGTGCAGCTCACTGCACAAGTACCTTGAAGAAGTGAAGATCTAGTAGATCTAAAGCAATAGATCCATGCCAGCTGTTCTGCTGGTAGAAAAAGCATTTCCTATTTCTTTTTTTCTAATGAACAGAAGATGAGCAGAAATGTCTCCAGAAGAGAAATACCACATACCTCCATACTAAACTAAACTAAAACTCAGGATGCACCCAGGTGCAAACACATAGGTGTTTGAACTTTTGGGCTATAGCTCTGGGGTTGAACTGGGACTGAACAGCGGAGGCGGCTGTTGCCAACGTGGAATCATCTTCATTTGTTGCAGATTTTAAAGTATATGTATGAAAGTATATGTATAAAGTATATGAATGAGGCAGGAAAAAAGTGGAAAAAGAGGAGGGTTAATGGCAGAGCGTATAAAGTCGTATGCCGTTTTGGGGGATTGTGTTCATTCCTTTGCCTGCTGCTAAATGCCTTTGTGGAGCACCTCAAGTAACTTTTCACTACTACTGCACCATCACTTTCTGTGTATCCAATCTCAAACCATGAGACCTGGCTTGTAGAAGTGTAGGAGCTTCCAGCTGCAACTACACGAAGCGTGTCATTTTGAATGAACTGAACACCATGTAACAAATAAAGATTTATTTTGGGTGTAAGGAAGGAGTAAAAGGGAGGCAACTATTGGAAGCTTTATCTTCTCAATTACTCTTCATCACCTGGAAAGTGTGATGAAGGTGAAAAGTATCTTCTCCTACTGTTTATGCTGTGGCTCCAACCACATTTCTTCTGTATAATTTGCAACACAGAGGATGTGCCACCTTCGTTTCTGGGTTTGCATTATACATATCAGGCACATGTAATGGGAGGTACTTTGGGAAACAGTCAAACTAACAGATACATGTAAATTTGAACTAGGCATAGACAGCTACCTTCTGCTTTCTCTCCCTTTGGCCAAGTTCCTGATAATTCAGACCTAATGATATTTCTTATTTCACATGACTGTTCTCATAATAATATTTTTGAATGATTAATATACTATAGCAGTGAGTACCATACAAAAGTAATTGAGACAATTTATTCAAACATTATTTAAAAACAAAATTATCAGCATCTTAAAATAAGTTGCTCCAAAATACGTATCTGAACAGCAAGGAGAAAACAAATAATTTAATCCCAGGCATGGAGTGGCGGAGGCATCAGAAGTAGTACGATTACAAGTGTAACAACTATCAGTATTAAGGTCCTGCGAAGCAGATGAATTTTTCATAGGTGGTCTTAATTTCGGTACTTCTGAATTTTAAAATGTCTGGCTTTGCAAACTTAAAAATAATTTTGTATATGTTTAGGTGTATAATGTACAACTTCCATTCCCTTTGTATGTTTTTGACGTTATTTGTATTGATGTCTATGTGCTTTATCATTAGGCTTGGAAACCTTAAACCTTCTTAACGTTTTGCCAATTGACCTAGTACTCTAGGCAAATGTGTGTAATGTTTCTGTTTTTATCCTGCAGCTTGTCATGTCATTACATTTAGTGATGAAATATTGTATGTTTAGAAAATATTTGTAAACACTTCTCACTTAGAAAATTTCTGAGATAGTGCTATAATTAAATATTTTTGCCAAATTGGCTTTGGGTAAGTAGTTCAGGTGATCAAAGTTTCTGTTTTCCTGGGTCATTTGTTGAACAGTATAGCAGAAGAAAATCACATCTAGGACAAAGACTTTGCAATTAAGTCATATGGTTCTTATGAATCTTTTTAAGGTAATCAGATTCATATTCAGAAATGGTTCTAATTTGTACTCGCATCCTCTAATTTAAAAATATATTGCATGCATTGTGTTTAAGAGCACTAATATCTCAAATGAATGCGCTTTATATATGGGAGAAAATTATATATGTTAACTAATGCTAATGAGCAGCCTAGTAAATTGAATTCAACCCCATAATCTCACATCAAGTCCATTCATCACTCTTCCAGTCCAATGGTCTGGAACTTCATGGTGCAATTAACTTTACTTCTTCTAGGCAGCTAAATGTGTTGTCCCTTCTGCAAATATATGCAGGGCTTGGAAGTTTTGTTTATTTGGTTCCCCTGAGGCAAGCACTTTCTGTACAGGGCAGAAAGTTTGAAAAATCACCTGCCTCATGAAGGACATAAAAAGTGCATGCCATTACCAACATTCTTCTGCTTAAAACAAAATTTCTACTTGCAGGAGAAATTCTGTTTCCTTTCTCCTCAGTTGCCCTCACTTGTTTCTGCTTAAGGGAGGAATGTAGGAAAGGGATTGAAATGGCCGTAACATTTGTAGCCCTTGTGGTGAACAATTAAAAGTTTTGGTGGTTTTTTTTTTTTTTACATTTTATAAAATAATACCTGATTTTTCTTCCAGTCTCCGTACTGCACAAATCTGTATCTTGGACATGAGTACTTCAGCACATCAAAAATCTCATGACTCAGACCAGTTGTTTGTCTAGCCAAGTACTCCTGTCTCCAGCAGTAGTAGTTAGGAAAAGCTCTTTAAAGGAGGCCACTCAAGCCTGTCCCCTCTTCTGAACTTATTTCTCATGTTGCCCCCAATTCCCTATCATTGATTAGGGATTTTAGAGGGCACGTACATTCTTATCTTAGGATCTGTTTTGGACCTGTGGTCCATTTATTGTCTTAAGCCTTTTTGATCCTGTTACTTCTGCTTCCACATTTTCCTTCCATAAATTCCAGAAGATTGCTATGTGCTATAAAAAACACGAGTGTACACGTTTTCTTTAAGTCTGTGTACTCAATGCATGAGGAACCTGAGGCATTTCTTGCTAGAGTGGTATTTCCGTTTCCAGGGAAAGAGTTGTCTGTACCTAGCAGTTGGAACATGCTAAGGGCTGTGCGTGTAAATCTTATTCTCTTGTCAGGGGTAATTTTCTTATATCTTGTCATCATCTTTTTTATCCGGTGGTCTGAGAATACACCAAAAGGTTTTGGAACTATGGGCTTGAGTAAAGTGAGTGATGAATGTGGCCAAATCAGTTGTTTTGGTACATTGTAAGTGTGCCTTGCACCCTCTTTCCTGAGATCCTTGCAGCTACTCCACAGTCGCATGTACTGTTCTCATGTAGGGAAAAATGCAGTCATCCTCTGCCTCATGATGGACACTACTGGTAGGGTAAGATGATGGACATAGGTATGTGAGTATTAGATACCGCTTACTTTAAGTCTGCTTAGGTTGATTTAGTATGAGGTAGCTGGAGCATGGACAGATAATGAAGCATGGTTAAATTATTTTCATCGTATTTGATGCTGTAACTGATCCTTCAGTGTATTTTTAGTCCATCCTAATTGCAAACTAAAACATGTTGTTTAAACCATAATGTAAACATTGATCATTTGGTTATCCATCAATCAAAATTCATCATGACTTGGGTTCTTTGGGCCTGAATTGCATATTGCAAGAATACTAGATTTTTTCAGAGTTTTTACCAGGAAGCTTGAAAAACTCAGTACTTGGCATGCCTCATTGTGATAACGTATATAAAAGCCCCCTGTGTATTTACTGTAATTGTTGCTTCTGAACATATTATGAAAAGCCTCCTTACATTTTTGTAAGTATTGTATTTTTGTATTTTGTAAGTATTGTATTTTTGTATTTTGTAAGTATTGTATTTTTGTACCAGGACAGGTTGGGGACTGACCTGCTGGAGAGCAGCTCAGCTGAAAGAGGCCTGGGAGTCCTGGTGGACCATGAGCCAGCAATGTGCCCTTGTGGCCGAAAAGGCCAATGGCATCCTGGGGTACATCAAGAAGAGTGTGGCCAGCAGGTCGAGGGAGGTCATCCTCCCCCTCTACTCTGCCTTGGTGAGGCCGCACTTGGAGTACTGTGTCCAGTTCTGGGCTCCCCGGTTCAAGAGGGACGGGGAACTGCTGGAGACGGTGCAGCAAAGGGCTACCAAGATGATTAGGGGACTCGAACACCTCTCTTATGAAGAAAGACTGAGGGATTTGGGTCTCTTCAGTCTGGAAAAAAGATGGCTGAGGGGGGACAACACTTACAAATACTTGAAGGGTGGGTGTCAGGAAAATGGGGCCAGGCTCTTTTCAGTGGTGCCCGGGGACAGGACAAGAGGTAATGGGCACAAACTTGAGCATAGGAAGTTCCACCTAAACATGAGGAGGAACTTCTTTACTTTGAGGGTGGCAGAGCACTGGAACAGGCTGCCCAGAGAGGTGGTGGAGTCTCCATCTCCATCCAAAACCCGCCTGGATGCGTTCCTGTGCAACCTGCTCTAGGTGACCCTGCTCTGGCCAGGGGGGCTGGACTAGATGATCTCCAGAGGTCCCTTCCAACCCTATGATTCTGTGATTTTTGGCTATCTGGGAGTATCTGTCATACAGAAAAACAACAGTTTCCAATTCAGTATGTGTAATGACTTTTTTCTGAGATTAATTTAATATATTGAACTCAATAACACGTTATTTCTTTCACTTTCTATTTCCTCTGGCAAACTAACAGAAAATGAAATATTTCTCTAAATGCTGGTGTTTTATTTATGCATCCTAATTCAGAAGGAGAGGAAGAAATAGGTACACGTGAACGTAAACAATAGCAAAAATCCTTGCTTAAAAATTACGTTTATTAGTGTATGTAAAGAATAGACACTAAATGGCTCAGGAAGAAAAGTTTTAGGATACAACAACAATTTGCAGCCTTTTTTACATCCTACTATATTTCAAGTTTGCATAATTTTTCCAACTCAGCTGATCACCTATCAAAAAAAAGAGAGTGACTTGGACAATTGCAGCTGTTTCGGAGGAGGAAATAAAGAAAGGTATGTCTCCTCTGCGGTAAGGTAGGGATTTGCCTTCTGAAGGCCTGTTGAGGGTATTGTATGCTCATGAGGTGGTAGGAGGACAGTCACTGTGGAGTATTTCACTCAAAAGGCACTGGGCAGGCTGTCAGGAAGAGGATGTTTATGCATTTCTCTTTGTCCCTACCCCCTAAGAAGACCACCGATAATCATTGCATCTGTCTTACCAGACTGAATACTCAGTGACATGTGCTTTACAAATATGAATCCACAGCTGAAAAAGACAATCTGGCAGGTTTTTTTGGTTTTCAGCTGTCTAACTAATTGCTATGTGTGTGAAAACCACTAAGTGGAAATAGAAATTGACCATATGAATTTTTTTTATCATAAAATTCAAAGCCCTACTCAAACCCTGTTCTAAAAAAAAAAAATTAAATAAAATAATGGCTTTATCTGCAGATAGAGGGTGGTATTTGTTATTCATTGTGTAGATTACATTCTTACTTAGTATATTTAATGTAGAATTAGTGTCCTGTGATGACGTTTCAAGTTTTGAATCACTATTTCCTTGAAAAGTAATTGTTCTTAAGAAGTTTGGCTATGTAGCAGTGAGGCATTATAATATGAAGTTATTGTAGCCTTTGTTATCTCTTTTGGCTGTTGCATATTATTGTCATCAAAACATATACTGTTTTCTATTGAATCTTTAAAAAAAGTTTTGCTTCCTGATTAATTTTTTTTTTCTTATTACCCCCGCCCCCTGCTTTGGTAAAAAAAGATTTATTTTATATACTATGTTTTAGGAAACTGCTTAGGAAACTTCCTCAACTGTTTCCTAACCATTTCATTTTAATGAGGAAGGGAATATACACACACTTCTTTTATGTGTGTGTGGATAATATGTTTAAAAGTGTGTCTAAAACCTGCAAAAATTTTAAAACCTAAGTCATTCTCCCCTAAGTCTTTGATCTCTGTGTTTTGACATATTGCTGTAGATAGAACAGACCTTATGCATAGACTGTGGTGTGAAATGTGGTATGAAAGTGCTGACATTAATTTACTATTACTTTCAATATTTTGTCTCTGTTGTGAAAGTTTTACTCTTTGACACTTCCATGTAAGTGACTGAGTCATTACATCACTCTGTGCCTCTATTTTTTCACCTTTAAAAAGGACAAGTATATTTCCCTCTTTCTGCAGTGGTGTGCTTTGAGATTGGTGGGCAATGCTTACAGAAGTGCTACTGGTAACAGTAGTACTATCTAACTATTGTAAAACTTTATTGAGAATAAAAATAGGTGATTAATAAAGTAGGAAAAACTAGTGCTATGAGGGCAAAGCTTATTTGTGGGAAATGTGTGTTTTAAAGATGTATTTAATCACATTATACGAATAAAATTGATTTCTTTTGGAATGGTGCTAATCAGGAAAAGAAAATTATCTTGAATTTTTCTTCATATCAGTTCTCAAATTGTAAAAGGGAAAGACTGCTGCTTTAAACATTTCTGTACTGTAAAGAAGTAACATTTCTGTGTGTGCTAGTATGCCTCTATTGTCATTATAGGTTATATACCTGACACTTTGCATTCACGCCTCTTTCAGTGACGCACATTTAATGTTTATGTAAATTCAACCGGGGGCCAATGTCACTGTTTCTGCTACTTTCATATGGTGTATTGCTAAGCAACATGTGTACGAATGACAGTGTTTGCTTTCATTTTATCTCTTTCCTGTCCCCCTTCAGCTCCCCCTTCCCTAAAAAGTGACACAAGTTTGAAAGGTGAGTATTAGCTTGTCAGGCAAAACAGTATTTTTAGTTCATACCCTATGAATGATGGAAGATGCAGGAGGTAGTGAGGATTTTGGATGTTCTTCAGTTTCATTACTTAAATATTGATGATGTTCCCAGCAATTTTTTTTTTTCTTGCAAACGCTATTATTTTCTTTAGGACGCAATGAATCATTAGTACTTTATTACACCTCCTGGGCTACATTCACCCTGGAAAATAGTTTTGGAATACTGTTTTTATTATGTACACATCTATTGTATTGTACCTATACAAGGTATGGGTAAATTACAGATCTGAGTATCTGTTTCAGGCATTACTGAAGACCTGTCATCATGCCATCTAGATTCCTGAACTGTAAAAGTATATGATAGAACATTATAGAAATGTATATAGATAAACACACGTGTGTGTATATATATATAGAGAGAGAGAGAGAGAGAAAGACAGGATTTCGTATAACTGGAGTTCATAGGGTGCGTGACTTTTTTACATTCATACACAGCTAGCCAAATTCTGGTGTAAATTCTGGGGAGAAATAGGAAAAGGATAAGGGACCAAGTTCCTTAGAGTCCTGGAGTCCTCGTCTCTTAATGAATTTAAGCAAAGGAATTAACTGTGTCAATACAAGAACTTGTCTGTTGACTTCCTTAAGCTTAAATACATGAAATAAATATGCAAGGTCATTTTTATGTCTGGTCCACATGGATCATCTTAGTTCACAGAAGGTATAGGAATAGCAGGTCTGTTTTTCGGAGGTACATTATTGGGCACACCAAAACTTGAAGAGAACCTCAATATTCAACCAAGGTTGTGTGGAAAAAATAGAAGTAAAATGCACTTTTTCCAGCCTGAACTGCCACTAATACCAAAACTCAGGAAGGAGGTATGTACGTATTCAGCCACATTTTATCAATTTCAGTTTTATTTTTCAGACAATAGACTTTGTTTTTCAATATTTATTTTACTTGTACAGTGCAAACTTTCCTGTCTATGAAAAGATTTTCCAGGATGTTTTACTGGATTTTTTTATGCTGTGGAAACTTCCCAAAGCCGGCTTATGTTTTGCTGGGTCTTTATGTGGTGGTGTGTTCTGGATACCTTGTCTTGTCTTTCCACTTTTCTAGAAGGAATAGTCTGAGAAACTTGGGATATGAGCCATCATTGCTTGTCCTGCTAGATTTGGACTTGGACCAATTGAGTATACTGTTTATTGATAGGTTGCCTTGTAAATATCCTGCATTTTAAATCTGTTACTCAAAATCTCAACTGCTTTCTCAGATTTTTACCATGAAAATTAAACATATTTTACAGAACTTACATTTTGTACACATTTGATTTTATCATTTGCAAAGAACATATAGCTAAAGGTGATCAGCAGTAAATTTACTCAATTTTCTTTTTTTTACTTACATTGGCAGACTGATGGTAACCTTATTCCTATGTTGCCTTTCCTTTTTTTTCCATTTTTGAGGAGAAAAAGAATGTCTTTCCCAGAATGTTTGATTACACAAAGGTGAACTCCATTATTTTTCTCGTTTGATATTCATCAATTTGCATATTAATGTTTTCAATGGAAAATAAATATGCTAATTTCACAGCTTCTTAGCAGATACCTTAATCATGAGGATATTTGTATGTTTAAAAAGAAATGAAGGTAAACTGCAGCATTGGTTCATAAAATTATACTATGGGTCAACCTGAAAATCATGTCTGTTTCAGGGGCCTCATCTCCATAGGGAATACAACCAGCTGCCACTGAAGTTGAAGTTAACCCATAAATAAAGAGATTTGTGTTCTGAGTTGGTTGGTTGATCCCTCTGCCTTTTACCCCTGGTTTCTGTAAACAGTCAAGCAAACATTCAATCAGGCAGTCAGTCAGCAGGTCTACTAATCTTTTTGTAAATGCTCTTTAAAAATGTGTTTGTACACATATTAAATATAGGTAGCCTCTTTACCCTCAATTATGACTAGATGGATAAGGACTTCAATGCTTTTGTCTACTGTAACATGGAGTGAGTGTGATGAGAGCCAAGAACCACTGTTTTATTATCAAAATATATAGCAGAAACTAAAAAGGAGTTCCTGAGACTTGCAAAACGATAGCTGCTGCTCTTCTGAGGTTAATTTAATTTTTTTCTGAGCGTGACATTTATTCCTTCCGTGTCTGCAGAGATCATATTATAATGTCAAGTTGAAACAAGCTAAAATACTTATAAGCGATACGATGATTAACAGGTTTTCTATCCCAGTGGCGTAGAAATGTAGCACTGTAAGGAGGCCAGCTGCAGGGTTGGGGGGATATCCAAGACAGATGCTTAAACCCACCTATGCTCTTCTTGTATAGTGATGGGGGAAGTAAGCTTAAGAGCCATGCAATTTAGAGCACCAAAATCAGGGCTTGCCCTGATGGCCTGTACGACCTCTAAGTAGGTACCTTCCTGGGGTGGTGGTGGGGCTGAGTCCATCAAATGACTAGGAACTCTCTTAAATATGTTGAGAAATCTTTCAATAAATGTTAGTTCATGGAGCACTTTAGTTTTGTACTGTTCGCAGAGTATTATTTATAGCACTTGCTGGATGTCGTTTGTACCATGCTGTCATTGTATTTAAACTTGATTAATATATCTTCTCACTTCGCTTTCTTATACTGTATGGTAGATGCTGAATAATTATGTCTGTAAGTTCGCGCAGTTTAGAGCTTAGTCATTACATTTCATAGTCAAATTTTACAATTGTCATCCAAATGTCCTCATTTAAATGATATGCATCTCATGAGGCTGCCCCAGTGAGCAAAATTTAAATAAAATGCATGTCATCTTGTCATTATGAACTCTCTGAAGAGATCATTCTCTTCAGCTGTATTTCAGTGTTAACCCAATTCTTCATAGTAATTTCGGTAACATTGTCACTTAAAATGAATAAAACATTACATTATACTTTTTTTTCTTTAAAAAACCACCCCAACAACCTTAAAACAATCTACCCGTAATGTGTTGTTATTATTGTAATAATAACAGTACTTAAAACTAGTTGAACCTTAACTATAGGTTAATGCCTGGAAATTAATATTTTGGTGCCCTTCAGATGGCATCTAATTCAAATGTTGCACAAAGACATTACCAAGACAGACTGATAGCATACGATGTCTGAGAGCTAAATTAATATTTAAGAATCACATTTCCTAAATAGTTTCTTAACAGGAATAATTTAAATTTTCAGTAAGTTAATTTGATGAGGTAAATGTCCTTTTCCAGACCGGATTTCAATTAAGCCTAAGCAAAATCAATACTTTTTAAAAAACATATTCAGCAGAAATAAGTACAGTTTGTGATATATACTGTTTCAAGCCATTTTTATGAACAGATCTAAGATTTTTATTCTCTAATCACATGTTTAGGGGATTGGCTATTTAGTAGATGTTTAGGTTTCCAGATGCTCAAACAATGCACTTTAAGTACAGTATCCATAGATTATCCACAGAATGCTGTAGATTAGCTATTTTAAGATGTGAATTGTGAATAAAAGCTGGAGAAAAAGCAATAGCAGTTGCAAATGTGTTGTCTCAATTAGCTCATTTAAAATGTATTTACAAGTGAAAGAGACAAAGTAGGCAATGCCTGCGTGTAACACTGTTACTTCATTAATATTTTATATACATATGTGTGAGTCTATAAATAAAAGCTTTATGTGAATTCTGTCAACAACAAAGAGTATCCAAATCAGAGGCCTTTTTTGTTTGTTTATTTCACTAGGAGGGCAGTACAAGTTGTTATCACCAAGGACTGATTAACAAATTTTGGACAATAATGAATGTAGTTAAATTTTAAGTAGAACTTCTTTCTGTTTAGATATGCAGAATTTTACAGTTTTGGCAGAAAGGTTGCTTCATTGCCAGTTGGAACAGTATTTTTAATTTGCTTTAATTTAGTAATTGTAACTCTTACAAATATATCTTTTTATTGAATAAATTGTAACATGTAATTGTTAGCCTTTAAAAATAAGGATAAAATATGTTTATTTTAATTTCAAATAATTCAATTCAATAAGGCAATTAAATTCAAATAATTGCCTTAAAACACTTTTATTATCAACAGTTAGTACTTGTTGGATCTCTGTCTTGTGTTACCTGATATAGCTAACTTAAACCAAGTTCAAAGCTGTGTGCTTTTCTTCTTCAAATATTTGCGTTGAAGAAATACTTAAGTTTATTAAATGGCTTTTCTTGATGAAAGGCATGTGCCTCCAACCAAATAAGTAAGTTGCACAGGTACTTTAATGAGAAATCAATAAAGAGTTCTGGTAAGTACTATACACAGGTTAAAGCTAACCAAACCAGGTTGTCTTTACGGCTGATGTCCGAGTTGCTGACAGTGCCAAGTGATGCAGACCTTACTTTCATTGTAGGAGCTGTCTGTACTGCAGTTGAGTATGTTACAAAATATTTTTTAAAATCAAGAATGACAGGCCATTTAGTAGTGGTATAATTTTCCGACTTAGTTTGGTTGAATAAAAACTGTACCTCCGCAAACCTCTCCTCCATCAGACACGGTCAAAGGAGCCTGCGTATGTTACTACATTATTGCAGCCTTGCGGAACAGAAGTGGACTGAGTGGGTTCGTGCAGAACATGATGATTCCAGGGTGTTTCAAACTGATGGAGGACAGCTACAGAGCAGACTTGCAGGCAGAACAAAACCAGTGTAACTGAACCCAAAAGAGTAATCAACTAACACGTTTGTTAAAATTTTATCCTACTCTAGTGACAAAGAAAATAAGAAAAATTGCTTTATTTGTTAATTTAACTAATCACATGATTTAAAAGTCATTGTTGGTTGTTTATAAGCAGTACTGACAACATTTTGTTTATATTTTATTTTCTTTTTCTGATGACCAGATTTTTATATAATAGAATCATAGATCGGTCCAGGTTGGAAGGGACCTCGAGAGGTCATCTGGTCCAGCCATTCATGGGAAAGAGAGCCCAGATGCCATTATCTAGCACCCCGTCCAGTCGCATCTCAGCAAACCTCCAGTGATGGGGTCTCTACAATGTCCCAGCAGAGGTTGTTCCATTGATGGATTGCTCTCACTGTACAAAATTTCTTTCTTATATTGGGGTGAAACATCTCCTGGTACAGCTGGTACCTGTTTCCACTTGTCTTTTCCACGTGGCTCATTGTGAAGAGAAGAGGGAGCCCCTGTGCTCTTTGTAGCCACACCTTTAAGTAGTGGAATATGCTGAAATACTGGAGAGTAATAATATATTAGTATGAAATTGTTAGTACTATTAACATTTTTGCCTGTATTGGCTTCTTAGGAGAAGTGTCACCTAGGTGTCCGGAATACTGCAAAATCTTTTTTTAAAACATTGAAATCCCTGAATAAAAAAAAAAAAGAAAAGAAATTTTCACACTGCCTCCAACTGAGATTATGTAATGTCAGCATCCTGGAAACTAAGCTTTTCTGTTTGTTGAGCACTCCAGTATTTTCATGGCTGTAGTTATCGGAACTGATGGTACAGATATATCAAATTTGCATAGTCAACCTATAAATCAAGTGTCTTAGTAACGTAGTTGCAGGCTTCTGATGGCTAAAACTTCACATCCAGCACAGGTGATAAATTATAGGCACAGAACAATTGCAGGCAATGAAGTATCAGTGCACCACCGATACCCACCTAAAGAATAAAAAAATCCCAAAAGTGTTATTTTATTCCATACCTCACATTTCTCTACTATGAAAACATTTTTCTGCTCTCTGTTGTTTGCTTAGAGTAACTGTGTACCCACTGCTGGGCATATACCACCATTCCTGTTGCAGACAACTCACTTAAAATGCACATGGATTGATTAAACTACTGAAGTGCCTTGAGCGCTGACTTCCAACTGTGCGTGTTCTGATTGCTGCTTGCAGTGTACGCTGGGAACTTCGCTCATGGAGAACAGGCAGACATTTGGTATCGCACTGCTCAATACTAATTGTGTAACAAAAATAGTAATGGAGAAAAATCTTCTTAATCTTCTCAGGTGCGAAAGGGCTTTTGAAGAAAAAGGGAAAACCTGGCATTGATGCATAGGTAATAGTGCAGGTGTTCAGTTTTTGTATGGTTTCGGTATAAGCACTAGCCATATAACTGATAACACACACTAGATAGTTTACTGAATCCTGTTGTCATGGCTAAATTTTTCCTTGTTTTTGCCTACTGAGGGTAACTTCTTTTGTAAAATCTTGTAAGATTTATTTTTTTAGTGGAATGGCCTTATTCACAGTCTTATATGTTTACTGAAGGATTATCAACATGACAGCAGTTTCTAAAGGAGAAGCATTAGTTATTTTTAAAATCAATTATTACAATGAAATTGGAAATTACAGAACGAATCCTGGTATAGATTATAACATTTTCCTATTAAGGTGGAACTACATGACTGGTATTTAATCTGGATAGGTGACTGTCAATAAATTATGCCAGATCACATTCTTAAATTTAGGGCGATAAAAAGACAGTGTTAATAAAGCCACTGTGTTAGCTGTTGAAATTACTAAATTTGATCTGCTGCTGACTGAGCTCTTCATCTTGAGTGTAATGAATACTTTGTGTTAAGCAACTCTGCATTATTTATTCAAATCTTTCATCCAGAAAACTAGATTGCTTTCCGTGCTGATGGGAGAAAAGTGACTGTGAGTATAATCTGTGAGCTAGATGCTGGTAGATGTAGAGTCAAGGAATTACCAGTCCTTAAATGTACAAAGAATTGGATTCACTGAGTTGATTTGCAGCACTGGTTCACAGTTACTGATTACAAGTATGGACATTTTGTATAAATATAGATTATGACACTAAATTGGTGTGAGTTGTGGGTGGAGAAAACTAAGAGTAGTTCTTTATTCTACAGTATATTTCTTTATGTTTATAGATGTGGCTTGCTTCCAGATCAGAATTTTCTGGCTTCTTATTTTTTATAGTACATACATATTTCAGATTTTACACTGCAAAAAAAAAATTCTATGCAAACTGAATAGGCATTTTTTTTTCTTCAAGAAAATCTAGTTATTGGCTAGAGTTACTGCTTTGAAACGTGAAAGATTTCTCACCAACATTGGGTTTGATTTTTCATTTAAGTAAGGTTCTCAATGTTATTACTGAATGAATACTAAACTTATGATCTAAAATCTGATAACTATTCCATGACCATTTTAATTTATACATATATTTAACATTGAATTTAAAATAATTAAAATTAGCATTTATTTTCAATTCGAGAACTGTTTTGTGAACCCTCTTGCTAGCAAATGTCTGGCAGTGTAGCTCAGCTCTCTTTATTAGCTCTTAAAGAAATCAGATTGCAAATGAACAAAACCCCAAACTTCTCCTATCATATTTGCAATGGCTTAAAATTCCTGTACCTAAAATGAGTTTGAGTCTTCAGTAAAATTGCTTGCAGTTTCCTGATTAGTAGATGAACTTACTGGAGGAGATCAGCACTTACTATTGTTTCTAGTAGGCCTAAAACTACAGAATGAAAGATGGCTCTGATTTCACTAAAGCTTCGCTCTCATACCTTTCAACTTTCAAGCCTGCCAGTGTGTGTGATAGAAGCCATCAAAATGTGTGAAAAATGACCCAAAAGCAGAACTGTTATTTGCAGTTATCAATACAAACTGTTATTGTGCCATAATTGACAGATGGTTTTTCACTCTAATATCTGTTTTTAAGGATATTTTTACACTGATTTAGACAGAATTGTGCTGTGGGTGGGTTTTTTTGTTGTTTTTTTTTTTTGTTTTTTTTTTTTTTTTTTTTTTTAAAGCAAAATCAGAAAGCCAGGAATTAATGGTGCTCAACAAGGAGGAATTGCACTGTAGAAAAAGTGGGGAATATAGTAACAAATTTCAATTTGTTATTTGAGTTGGGGAGCTCTAGGGCCAAAACACAAACTCTCTAACTCCCTGAAAGTGTGATGATGAGTAGCTGTTGGCTGTTTTGGTGTGATACGTATTTTTCTTTCTGTGAAACTCTGTAAGAACTGAGGTTTATTCTGCTGCAGAGAGAGAGAATATTTGAGAATTCATAAAGCTGGATAGAGTGAAAACTGCTTTCTTTCTGGCTTCATTGGAGAACTTACTTGGCTAGAGCAGTGTTAAAGTTTGATGTTAAAGTGACTTCACCCAGTTCTTCCCTCCTGTCAGTCGTTTGCTAGGAGTGAATTAATGTTGATGGTAACTGTAGCTCTGCCTGAACACTGGCATTAAAATTAATGTGTTCTTAGAAAGTTCTTGTTTTCATACAAGTCGCATCTGGGTCTCCATAGGTGTACAACTTCAAGACTAGTGTCTGGACTAAGCATACATTTCTGTCTAATTTAATACAATATCGACCTGATGTTTCTCAGAACATTAAACCCTATGTTTTTAAACTAAACTAGATTTTCTTTATTAAAAATCAACAGGTTACAGTTCCTTGCTTGAAAACACCTGTAGACAGATGTTTGCAATATAGAAAAGATCTGCAGTTAATAGGAAGGTGTATGGTAAGATGGGCTGGCCCTGTTATGAAAACTGTTGTGTTTCAGTGGACTATGTTGTTACTGGGGGAACTGTATAAAAACTGCATCATTTGCAATTATATTATCTCAGAAAAAGTTTTGTGACTGTCATTGTGCTCCTTGGATAGACTAATATATGATCTCCCTTCTTACTCAAGCCTCAACTGTTGCTGGATAAGAGGATAACATAATCAGTAGACAATGTTTCTGCCATACCATAGTATTTCTGTAGCTGCTTTTCTTGTATTAATTACAGCAGGATTCTCCTATGAGAAGAATTTGCGTGGCTGACTTGAAGCATCT
The DNA here is from genome assembly GCA_013400035.1 of Rynchops niger. Classification (NCBI taxonomy): domain Eukaryota; kingdom Metazoa; phylum Chordata; class Aves; order Charadriiformes; family Laridae; genus Rynchops; species Rynchops niger. The sequence goes on along the minus strand of VXBH01001558.1, from coordinate 81,338 downwards.
TCGATATAACTATCAGCAAGTCTCCCTTGTAATTATTAGTTCTGCAAAGTGGAAATGCAGGAAGCTACCGTGGCTGTGGAAGCTGAGGGGGTGCTGCAGCTCTCTCTGGTGAAATGGTGATGGGATTAAAGAACACGGTGATAGTCTGAGGACCAACCTGCATCTGGAGGTTGGCGGTTCCACCTGCCATAGTCTTTTTGTGGAGAACAGAAGAAAATTGATCTCCAGAGACATTAAGTAAGGTAAAATGATAGGAACCGGGTCAGGGAGGGCAACTGATTGAAAGAAATTTGAGAAGTGAAGTAGATGCAGAAAGGAAGAGAGTTGTGTAAGATGAGAATAAGATGGTGAGGAATATTAAACTAGTGTACAACTACATGAAGTACAAACAAATGTAGAGCTCTAAAAATAAATGTTTGATTATTGTCTGTGAAAAAAAAACACATATTAGGTGTTGGAGGGGGGAACGGAAGTAGAGGGGGATAAGAAGCATGAAGGCAAACTAGTTGGAAACACTGACTTGTCCCCCTTTCCTTCCGTACTCCACGTACTCACAACTCTCTTTTTTAGCTAATGAGGCCTTCCTGGATAATTACTGGTCCAAAGTTGTTCATGTGTAGGTCTCTCCTCAGGCACTGCTGTGTGCCAGTACAACCATTTCTGGAATTAGAAAGTGTAGGAAACTAATTTTGAAATACGTTCATCCGTATGTCCATATTTTAAGTCTGGAGATTTGCTTACTCCCGGTGGATTTTAGGGAATTTCCTTGGCATTTGTTGAAGGTAAATGCAAAGAGTGTATCCGTGGCAAATGCATGGAACACGTTCATAGCACCCACCTTTAAGCACCAACTTGAAGTTGTTACATACAACTTTGCCTGAAATTAAACAGAAACTGTCACCAATGATGTTTAATGTTTTTATATATACACACACACATATATAATTCTTCTCTTTGTATTTTTATTGCCTTGAACCCATTGAAGAGTTAATACTTGGTGCTGTCACAGCAGGTTGCGTTGTCTCCTGTCTGTTGCTATAAATATTTCTGTCATAATCTTAATGACAATCTGAAGTGATACAAAATTTGCCAGTTTGCAAGAGTATTCTCAGAGCTTCAGCTGAGGGCTAACGCTGAAAAGAGAGAAGAACGACCCCCAGAATAACTTGCTTGTGATCCTTGTGTGCATGGATGTTTTTATACTGTGGGTTGAGGTTTGTTTTTTTTTTTTTTCTTCTCTGATTTATATAGTTTTATGAACTACTGGAGCCTTTCTACAGGGATTAAAAAAGTGATAAAAGCAAAAGTCAAATACGTCACTGCTTTATGTAAACCAGACTTTTAATATGATGAGCAGCAACACCTAGCCTTTAGGCATGAATGTTCAGCTGGCTGAGAGCTTCAGCATCAAGTACTAATGTGGGCATTCATCCCCACTGCCCTTTCCCATAGTGATTCCATGTAACTTATTTACGTTATTAAAGACACCAACTCTAATCTGACAGCATTTGCAATCTGCCAAAGTGTAAAACTGTCACAAGATACATTTACATTTATAGCAGAATTTGCATAACTGTACAGGAGGTGAAAATAAGTCAATATAAACCTATGTCAGTGAAGATGGGATTTTGTGTACAAAATCTGGCAAAACAGTTTATCAAATTTTGGGCTGTCCTTGGTGCCAGATGAGAAATGGAAAATTTTATGAGGAAACAAATGACAAAATTTTGAGTCAGTTTATTACAGGACAAAGTACAGGCAGTAAGCTAGCCACTCACACGTTGAAAGCGCACAGTAGATTGTTATTAAACACTGCCTGGAACATGTTGCTAAATTGTCATTCTCGTTCGGAGGCTTGCTATATTTTTTTCGTGGGTGGACCCTGCTTTTCTTCCCAGTTTTGACTTTATTTTAAGGTTTTGCTGTCTTGATATAATTGTGGAGACACTCGAAGAACTAAAAAACAAACCACTGAAAAATCCCAAACAATTTTATGAAATATAAAGATCGGGTTTGTGGTTTACGTGTTTGGTCTTTTTTTTTAAACTGTTGGGTATGTTTAGTTTTGTGGGTTTTTTCTTTTTTCTGATACCTTTACTAAAGATGAAACCTGGATTTTTGTCACATGCAGTAATAAATGAGTTAAATCATTTGTAATACAGGTACTTCAAAATATAGATTAATATATTTAAAAGTATTTTCTAAAATACTGTCTTGGGACCAAGAAGTTGAGGGCATCTGAAACACATGCGGTGTTGTGTCACTTTTTGCAATATAAGAGCCAAATCTCAGGCAGTTTTTTTCTATTTCCAACTGTTGTTATTTGCTCTATGTGGGCTTCTGCTGCCCGTGGATCAGCAAAGATGGAAGAGCCATAGTCTGGGTTTTAGTGCTTCTTCTCTATGTTTGCACTTGGAAAGTTGCTACCCTTCAATATTAGTTTATGTCCTCCTGAAATATTCCACTGATACTCATAATGTGGGTTGGTATCCCGAAGATAACTTAAATTTAAACCTTGTGCAAGTAAGAAATAAAACATAATGGTTATATATTGCATGGCTGTATATCGTTTTTGGAAAGTAGTGCAGAAACTGCTTGGTAAAACCTTCAGTTGGTCGAAGCACATAGTAGCAGTAGTCCTGGGGGATCCCAGCAGGGAGGAAGATATGGACTTGTCTCAATGATATAAGCTATGAAGATGAGGGCTCTTGTGGTCAGCTGTTATTAGAATGCAGCATATGATGCTAAATCAGCATGGAGCAGCTCTGCCTAATGGCTAATGAATCGGTAATGGACTAGTAAGAAGGAAAACATTGGGGAAGGTGGAAGTAGTGGCCTGATGTTGCAGGCCAGAAAATGGAAGATGAAACACAGGTTTCCTCTCACATATTTAAAATTGTGAACGCTGTGCAATAAAATGCTTCAGATACTAGAATACAGAGCATGTCTGTGAATCCTTCATCTGGTAACATTAGCAAATATAAACTGGATGTTGCACTGTGGGGCTATAAATCCAAATCCATTGTGGTAAATTATCCTGGATGAGGGAGTAACAGGTGGGAATTACGTTGCAGGATGGCAGGTTTTTAAATGCAAACTTTGTGAAACAACTAACAAAATCATAATTAGTTGCTAAAACCAGTGTTTCTGTTAAAAGATGCTTAATTCACTGGTAATTTCTTGTCAATGTATTTTTTTGCTAGATAGTATTGTGAGTCTTTGTGGAAGGTGCAGGGACAGGAAACCTAAACTTTGGAAAACATGAGATAAAGCATTAACCACCATGCTGACACAGGATGGTCAAACCCTTAATTTACCCACAGTTAGCTTTACTTAGAAGATTGAAATAAATGTTCTTTATATTGTCATGAGAATTTATGTAAATTTGTCCCAGGCTCACTAATTAAGTACCACTTGAAATTAATGATTGTTTTATGCTGAAAGCATATTTATGTTTTTTCTTTTTGTTGTGGTAGGGAGTAGTCCAACATGAATATTTATTAAAACTTTTCAAGTTACTTAACATTTTACACAGTGCTTCTTTATTAACGTCTTTCAGTAATTTGTTTTTCTATGATTGGTTTTAGAGCAGGAATGCAAGATAACATTTTTTAATACAATACTTACATTGTTTGATCAAAAACTTTAAACAATAGGTCCCTGAGAAAACAGTGTGGTGTTGGGTTTTTTTGGTTTGTGTTTTTTTTTGTTTTTTTTTTTTCTTGTTTAAAGATCTATAGATTACCTGTGTAATCTTGTGGAGTAGGTTTTTGCTTGTGTTTTTTGGTTTTTGGTTTTTCTTTCCTCAGAAGCCTCTGATGTTAGACCATGGCTGTTGAAAACAGCTGTGTTTTTTTGATATATGGCTAGATAATATGTCGTGTATTCACACTTTTGAATTAGCAGTATTTAACATCTCAGTTTGTAATCCATTTTATAACAAGAGACATTTAATGATATCTGTGTTGCACATGGGGATTATGAATGTACATTTTCAAGTGTACTCTGTCTTTGCGTTAAAACACTCAGAAATCACTGCTCATTTTTCCATAACAGATGTCTAAGGAGTGGGGTGGAGTGGGGTGGCTGATGATAAAACATCTGATATACCATGTTTAGTATATGGCCACCTTAAATTTAATAAACCTCCTGAAAATTTAAGCAAGTTCTAGATTTGGTAGTGTAATATACTTCTCAAGAGAGTACAGGGTTTTTTTTTCAAGACTATTACAGAGAAAAGATATATTTTAATCTCTGTGCAATACTAGGGAGTAAAATCTTTCTGATATTTTCAATGACTTGATTTTGTTAGAATACTAGGTTAAAATCTGTAAGGAAAGAATACAGTGGGACAGATTACAGGGGAGTTAGTCTATGTAATGCATAATTTGTGTTGGACTGCGCTTTTAAAAAACAAAAAGAAAACACTTTACCATTTAAACACTTTATCATTTGTCAGACCGTTGAGAGGGGACTTCCGTAAGTGAAGGAAATCAGGAAATTCTGTCCAAAGTATCCAAAGTGTTTACACTGTGTTGCCCATGTATTCAGCTTTAAAAGCCTGGGATTTGAAAGTCCGTGTTTTCTGTTATTGGCTAATAGAAGTGACAGTATTCTTCCAAGCTATTTCATCCTGTTGTGAGACTTGAGATCTTTTTTGCTGCTGAGGTGTGTAATCTGTATCATTGAGACAAAAAAAAAGGTTTAAGAAATGCATTCCCCAGCTACCAAGGCAAACAGAAATGTTAAAATGGAACAATGACTTAGAGTGAAATCTAATATTATGCAAATATGTCATTGTCTTATCTTAACAAAATGCATATTAAAAAGGTGCTAGATTTTTATTTAAAAATTCTCTGAATGTAGGGTAATACGCGTTTCTTGTCTTCTTGTACTTTTACATAAAATCTTTATAAAGTAAATATGTATTTCATGTGAATAAAGTTTAGAAGTGTTCACTGATGTAATTAGGCAGAGCAATGATAGAAATATGTATATTTGATAGATAGTATAGTTACTATAGGGCTCAGGAGTAGTAAAGGATGAATCTGGGAATATATGGTGAATATTTACACTTTCCATTGTTATTTTTGCTCATAACATAACTACTCAGCAAACTGATGCATGCAGTCATTAATTAGCCCTCTGTATTGCTGCAGCTATCTGTAAATCAAAATAAGGAAAAATATTTTCAGGCAGTATTTTAGTACTACTGGTCAATCAGGTGCGTATATTGAAACCATTTTGTGTTTATGAGGGTCTTCAAAGCTCCTAAATACACCATTTTCCTGTAAGCATCATGGTTCAAACCCCAGTTGGAATGGATTCTTAATAAGGACAGTTGTAGGTACATTTTTTTTTAATGTGGAAAAATGTTTGTATATCACTTGCAGTTGTCTTCATTGGGGTAGCAGATGTAATTTCTTCTTCACATTACTGCACATTTCAGGTGCAGTAATGAATGAACATTTTTTATAAAAGATGGTTTACCAAAGGAAAATATTAGTCCTGTGGTACTGTAATTCATCCCTCGCTGCTTACAAATATTAAGCACTGGTTTATTTTTACTGTGTCCATACATACATTTTAAAGAAATATAAATATACATATAGCCACACATTTGCCTTTTTTCAGCCACAAGATAGGGCTGAAGGGAGTGAAGTTAAAATTTACTGCAAATATTCTGCTGTGAATGTTTGCTGTTGACTAAAGTCAAGACTGCCTGTGCTTGGTGCACCCACTGCGTATTTAGCTCTGTGAGGCAAAAGCATGTAGTCACTAAGTTCTGATTACATCATTTTTACCTTTCCTAAAACTCTTGCTGTCGGACTCTGTTCTGCAATGGCATGCGTTGATCGGTTAACTGCTGTGTAGAAGTTCACTTCTTGCTGTGGTTCTGAGGAGCAGGAGACAAGAACGGGGAGGACTTTGCATAGCAGTGGTTTCCTGGTGATGCTGACTATCTACCAATACCAACACAAATTGAATGCTCCTTAAACTGCACTAGTGACGTGCTAGCCATCATATTAATTTAAAAGATAAATGGGAAATCTGACTAGAAATTCACCCTCTGGATTTTGGTTTTTAATTTCTTAGACTTTAACGCAACACTGCTTTGCCTTTTGCTTGTGTAAAGATTGAAGTTCCCATGGTGAGGAATTTCTGGCAACAAGTGACTAGGTATTGCATTGGGTAGATTTAGCAGACAAATACACTGTTCAATCAGAAGGCAATCAACAACTATGTGATGTTACTGCAACTGCTTTAGCTTGAGGTGCTTAAAACCCGACGTATTAAATGACTTTCCAAAAAGAAACTTAAAAAAACAGAAAAAAGGTTGGTTTTTTGCTGCTCAACTTGTGGCAAAATGCTGCTTGCTTTCTAGGCATTGGTATTGCTGTTTGCATTCATTGTTGCATAAGTGCAGGATGTTAGTGCTGTTGTAACCTCTTCCTATAAGTTTGGTTTGACTGGTTTTGAAGGCAATGACTAAGACAATATGAATTCAGAAAGTGCCTTTTAAAAATGAACACTAGATCATTCTTCAACAACGTGTGCGTTTCTTCAAGTATAAAGTTAAGACCTGATTCTGCAAATTCATACAACCAAATGTGGTGATGCATCCCTGTCAGCGCTCAGTCCCGATGACATTGCTTTCTATTGATTTACTTTGATTCTTTTCAAAGTTGATAAGCTTATGGGAGGAGCTGTCAGAGGACTTGCTGGAGATGCAAGATACGCAATTGTGAAAACAATTACCTAGAAATAAATTATTATTTTAAAGTATAAATAAATGTAAATTATAAAAATGATAAATTATTAAAAATANTGATAAATTATTAAAAATATAAATAAAACAAACTATTACAATAACTAAAATTGTATCAGCAGATGAAATAACTCACATATGAAGAATGCAGAAGAGCGAAAAGAGGATTAATCACAGAGTCTTGTAGCAATTGCCTATAAGCATGGAAATTGCAATATCCAGCCCCTTGAAAAAGACGTAAGACTGAAGCACCGTCAAACTAGAAGAGTATAAAACTTAATGCAGGAGATAATGACAATTTGGATGGTAATTGAAACATCACAGAAGGTACGGATGCCAGTGGTAGCATTGAAGCTTTATTGGAAAGAAATACTTAGGCCTGGTGAGGGTGGCCTCTGCTGTAGGGGTGGCTGAAGGCAGAATGTGCAATGTGAAATGGAAAGAATTCCAAAGCACGAGGAAAGATTTATATTCAGTTTCATTATAAAATTCAAAAACAAGACAGAAAACATATATAACTTTAGTCTTTGACTTCTGTGGTAGGAGGAGGTAACATATTTTTTTGTGTTGACTGGTATGTCTGGAAAAATCATGCCAGCCCTTCTTTAGGGCTAAAGTAGAAGTGGTGGCTCTGCAACTAAGTACAGTTGAGAACAGTTCTGAGCTTTTCATAGTTACGTTAATTCCTGTTACAGTTTCAGTGAAAAGGAAGTTGGAACCTGCGTGACAGAGAGAAATATTAGCAAAGGGAGTGGTAATAAGTTTGTTAGCCTCCATAAGAAAGACAGGTAGTTATTGCTTGTGCAGCACGGAGGATTGTTTGTAGTCCTACATCATCCCAGCAGCAACAGTACTTTATTTTTTTTCCCTTCCTTTTGCTCATTTATTTTTTTATTTTTTTTTTTTACCTGCCAGCAGGTAGGTCAGTCTAGACTGTACCTGTGAGGCAGCACCTCAGAAATAGATCTCCTGTGTACAGAAAACCTCATTTGTACATTTAACATCAACAGAAGTAGCTTGTTATGAAAATATCTAAAGTAAATTTTCATAATGTATATAGATAGTAGAACAACAGAGAGCCTTTGTAGTAATACAGTTAGGTGTATTATATAGGAAAAGGTTACAAAAAATTCTCAGGTAAATAGGAGCAAGACTTCTGGTCTGATGAAAACAGAATTAATGAGTTTGGTTTCATATTTCTAATCTTAAGGAACTTTCTGGAGGAAAACTTGCATTATTTGAATTATTTTTCATATGTATTACGTTATATACGCACATTAGTAAAAGTTAATGCCTTCTACACGATTTCTTTACCACAAGGTAGTATAAAACACTGAAAATTTGTCTCTGGGAGATTTCTGTGTGTTTCAGCTTTATTATTGACTTGGTTCAAAAGATTTTGCGTTGCCTTGGCAGCTTATTCATTATGCCTACTTGTAAGAGGATAAAACTGATTAACAGATTAGTAATAATTTAGTATTTTGGTAAGATTAGTATCAACACGGACATGTTTTTTTTTCCTTTACATTCAAATAGGATTCTAGGGCTGAAAAGGATCTCCTGTATTATCGTCTGCTGGTGCAGACAATGGTATCATTTAACTTGTGTCATGAAATTGTCAAACTTGACTTTTAAGAAGATTTGGCTTTCTGCCCCTGGGGCTTTAGTTGGAAAAGCTATCCAAAAGATAAGTTTCTTTGAAGCTAAGGAATCCTCTTTAAATATGCAGCCTGACTCTCTCTAGTCACCTGATACTCACTTCTGTCAGGCTCTATCTTGGTTTTGCTTGTTCTTTTCCATCTGTTCTAGATCTTGATATATGTGTAGGCTACTAGTATTTTCTCTTTCACATTCATTGAGACAGATTAACCAAAAAAAGCTTAGTCTCATCCCATAAGATACACTACCCATTTCCTTCATCATATTAGTTTTATCTTCATTCCATCTAATCAATTTGATTATTGATTGATTGGTTGACAGTGGAGTGTAGGGATTATGCATCGTACCCACACTGAAGTCATACCAGTGCTTTTTACTATTGAATATGCCTAGAACCTAAAATATAGATTCGTTTAGGGGCACACCTCCATCTTTGTACTTAGGGTGTATGCTTGGTTAAGACTGAATGCAACATAGTACTTCTTGGTAAAAGTCTGTAAAGTTTTAACATCAAAGTGAATATCAGACCTTCTGTCCTCGTATGACATGTCTTGAAAAAGGTGTTTCTATCTGGGCTATAAATTAGCACAAGTCTTTTGATTTCTGTACAAAACATCTTTGTTAATTGACTTCTAGTTCAAAACATTCTCTTATGATCCAGTTTCTGTTGAATGTGAGGTCAGCCTGCCATTGTTTAACGATGTAACAGCATGTTTCTGCCGGACATGATGAGGCAGAGTGTTGATGTCTAGTTTAGTCAGAAATTGTGAACACAGGAGTTGTTTCTGAAGGAGTTTATGGTGAGTTCAAAAGAGGGTGAAAAAGGTTCCTCGATACGCTCCTCTTTTCTGAGTTGCCAGTCTAAATGTATTTGCCTTCAGTATTTTACAACTTCTGTTTGACCTGAAAGAGGGGGCAGGAGTGTCTCTGGATTGTACTGGTGACTTACGTGAAGTATATGAGACGACAGCAAGAATCTCATGAAACCTAGTTTTCCACTGCATTTTACAAAAAAAAAAAAAAAAAAAAA
>VXBH01001558.1:33479-71855 GCA_013400035.1 Rynchops niger | reverse complement strand
ATTAAAAAATCGTAGTAGAAAGAGAAGTTGTGGATGGCTTGTAGGCTTCTATCAGACATCAGGGTGCAGGTGCTGGAAAGTGTCTGTCCTGTTTTCTAGCCTTAGCACCACTAGATTGTCTTGCACTTTTCTGTCATGCCCATTCCTAGGATACTTGCAGTACTTTGTAGCTGCTAAAAGCCACATAAAAGATACCATTGCCTAGCCAGGTCTGGTGTGCTAGGATTTTATCAGTATATTAAAAAAAAAAAAATAATTGTTTTTTAGTGCCAAAGGGATATGTTATCTGTTATACTAGGTAGCAATGCATAAAGGCAGTCACTGATATTTAAAAAAAGCATGACATATATGAAACTGGTAAATATAAGTAACAACCTAAGAGGTGTTTGAATTTGAGCTGCTATCAGTGGCCTTTGATTATACTGTAATTGTGGATATAAATGTGATGTACATGTCCTTTTTCACTCTCAGGCCTTGCAAAGAATGTTGGTTGGAAGACGTAGTCTAAAATGCTCCTTTCTGCTCTCCTGTAGGAGTAGGAGAGATTGAAGTAGTTGTTGGGTATGAGACCCAGATCCTCCTCCATTGTAATACTGGAATCAGTGTTCAAGGAATTTGTGCCCTGTTCTCTTCTCATCACACTCGTTCACTGTTCTTGGCCAAATTTACTGTTCTTGTTTTTTAAATTCATCCTCCATATTCCCTCCTTATTCTTTTCCTCTATCATGGTTGTGAAAGTTAAACAATTAGAATCAATTAGTAAAAATACTCTATGTAGCAAGTTTGCTGTTTTTGTCATTAGGGAAAAAAGCCTTCCGACCTGATGATTGACCCAAGCCACTGTAAAGAGCTGCATTGTATGTGAGTATAGACATAAGCTCATCTTTTTCAGTCAAGAAAAAATAGTTGTCTAAAGGTATGGATTTTAAAGTGTTCTCATTTAATTTCAGTGATCAATTTGCTATATACATTTTTATTTATTTCCAAATCTCGAGGGAAGGCATTCATGTACAATGACGCTGATACATGGTGAGTTATTTAGCCATTGCGGTTGGCAGGCGTGGGACTCTGTGCTTTAGTGGCTTCTTATATCTTTGTGCAGGCACAGCCTTTGGAGGAAGGAGAAGGGGGGTAGGGAGAGGTGCATTTGTTTCCTGATGATTATGTTTTTATTCAAAATACAGTCGATAAGTTTTTTCCACTAATTCGCTTCTTGCTATTTTGAAATTTTCTTAAAGACCCTGTTTCAGAGAAGACTGCTGCATTTGAAATACAGGATTGGATGTCTTTTTGAAATGCCATTCTGTTTAGAAAGAACACCTACCATTTAAGTGAAATTATAGTGCTCCGAAAGCAGAAAAAATAGTCTTTTGTCACTCCTGTATATTTATGCATATTTCATTTTAACCAGGAGGACGTTTTCCCAGTTTGGCAGAAGTAAGCACTGGGAGAATGATTTTTTTATTTTTTTAAATACCAGTGCGAAGAGTTCTCTTTCTGTTCAAAAATTCCTCTTAACATCATAGTTCAGGGGGGGGAGATTTTTTGGTTGTTTTTTTTTTTTTTTTCCTTTTATCTCTTTCATAAATACAACCAGTTCCATTCAGGGTCAGGTGATTCCATTGTTCTGGTGTGGGCTTTTGGGTGAAATCAAGTGCTTTTCTCTCAAAGCGAGCTGTAGTTCCAGGGGGAAGGGAGGAGGAGGCTGCTGTGGTGTGGGAAAGCTGCCATGGGCTCTTTGGTTCTTAAACCCAGTACGCAGACAGAGCTACTGGTGATTTGTCCTCACACAGACTATTTTTTTCTGAGACAACCACTGCAGAATGGTCATTTTCGTCCACTTTTGTGGTTGTAAAAAATTCAGGGCGAAAAAGGAACAGGCCTGTATTTAAGACAAGAGATTTAACAAAATATAGGCAAGTTTGCAACTTGGAATGATTTTGAGAGATGTTAAGGAACGATGGATTTATTATCGTTGCACTAAAGAGTGTTAAACATTTTCTTTTCTTCCCTTCACAAGACGATAAAACCAAACAGTTGCGAAGAAGATTTCTAGACTACTCCTTATTTAATTACCTTTTAAGTGGTTGAGATTAGAAGCTCTACCTTGCGTATCTGTATTTCATGCTCTGTCATGAGAAATAATCAGTTGTTATGGCTTTTCTGAAATGTTACTTTTTCAGAGTAGTGAATTTTTTGGCTTTCTGAAGGAGATTATCTGCACAGACTTCTACAGGCTGTAATCAGAGGTTCTTGCTACAACCAGGTTTGTGGTTGTGGGCTAGGATGATCTGCGGTCTCTAATCAGATAGGTCCAAAGAAGGAACAGTGGGCAGGAATGGGAATGGTCAGAAACCAATATGCACAATGTAAGCTTGCGCATAATTTGAATGTGCACCTGTCTTTGGATATGAAATCTGCATCTGTGCATGCAAAACTGTTTCTGGCCCCAGTATAATTTGGTCTATATTCAGATTTGACTCTGCATAATAATACAGATTTATTTTTTCCTACTTCATTAAGCTTTCTTTTTGCTACTTGTTGATTTTCTTCTTCTCATTTTACTGGATTTCAAGTTTATTTGTGAATAATAAAAAAACCCTTTTTCTTCTATGCATAGGTGACACAATGGTGGAACTGATGTTGCTATTGAATCATTTGGTGAGGAAAATATTCTCTTGCATGCGTCCTCGTAACAGAGAGTTACGTATTTCATTCTTTCCATTTGAATTTTTAAGCTTTCTTAATATGTTGTAGGTTTTACTGTGGCGTACAGGTTACAAATGGTCAGCACAACAGTAAGAAATGAATGTGAACCAAGAGAATCTAGTTCCTAAAAGTCAATTTTAACTTGCCATCCATAAAAGCAATTACAAGATGCTTTTAAAAATCATGGCCTAGGGTCATTTTAGCCTGTTGAAAATTTCAAAAAGTCGGATTGATATGCATTATATCCAGTTTCAAGTGCCTATTTACCTTGTTGGAGCATAGCAATTAATGATCAATGTATGCTTCTAATGGTACATTGGGTAACGTGAATCAAAGGTGACATGACCCATGAGGCATTCTTTGGTGATTGCTTTAGGCTTCTGAAATGCCATTTGTTATTTGTTGAAGGCATACATATTGGCAGCTCAGATAGCATGCTGGATCACTGTACTCAGATCAGTGCTTATTTAAAATGTTTATAGCTTTGTTCTCACACAGTTGTGCACTCGGTGGTTTTAGAGGCAAGAAATAATTGAGGTGAAATTACCTGCTGCTAATACATAATTAGTTGAGTAAAAGTATTCGTTGCTGTGAGGAAAAAAGAGAAGCCATTCAAGAAGCACAAATTTTATCTCTAAAGTACTTTCATAAACATTGCAAGGAAAAAAAGCCTAAATTTTCTCTTTGCAGTTGCAAAGGATCTGATGCAAGAGAGGGATGTGTTTGTCATAATCTTAATAACGCGTTATTTCATGACTTAGCGATGCATAGTAAGAATGCTGCTATTTGTAGAGAATCAAGACAGCTGAACATACCATGGGAAAATGCTTAGATTTATGTTTCTAAATTATCATTAAATGTTTTTATGATCACAGTGACCCCCTCAGTGCCTGAGGAGTGGGTGAAAATGTTGGGAGCTGGGTGGAGTGAAGAATGTTAGGTTGCCTGTGGGTAGTGAGGATGTAGATGTTTGTGCATGGAGCACCTTGAGCGTTCACTACTGGGCATGGGAAATGCTGGGGAAATATCACACATAAAGGATATAGAGCAGAAGCCCCCACTGCAGCTGTTCTGTCTTGGTTTGGACTCTGGCGTATTCTCTGAATCCTGAACCAGCCAGGAGTCTGTTCTTGGTGGTACACACTGAGAATTCGTGGCTCGCTGCAGCACTCAAGAAAAATGAATGCGGTCAGAGCTAAATGGATTAACCGCCACTGCATTTGAATGAAAAAATGGAATTACTCATTTTTAGTTACATGTCACTTTACTTGCCGCTTTCTTTTGCTGTGTAAGAAAAGAGAAGGAGTGGGGCAGGGAGAGGATTTGAAGGTTCAACCACCAAAACTCAAAAGTTGTTTTGTCTTTAGCAATGAGCAGAAAATTCAAACAGCTTAACTGAGTTATTAGGTTTTAAAATGGTGATGTATGAGTCTGTCCATGTCATTCCCTCTATTTTCCTTTCATTAGAAGTTAGACTCCTAGCGTTTTTACTCCTCATTTGTAGGGTCATGCAGTTCACATGACATAAAGGTTTTTGCCCTCTTTGGTTAGGAACTTTACTGCCCATCTTCCTGCTTCTGATCTATCGCAAAAGACTAAGGCGGCCCACAAAAACTGAATTCTGTGTATTCCTCTGTAATATCTGAGGTCTTGTTCACTCAGCTGCTGGTAATACAATCTCCTGCTCCCTGCAGACCTCTAGTTGCTAGGAACTTCATGTATTAAGTGTCTGGCTCTTCACCCCCGGCTGGCTGGATGCCAAATGGCTGCGACTTCAAGCAAATGAGATTATTTTACAATGACTCGTTTGTTATTAGAACTTAGAAGGGTTTCTTTACATGCTAGATGAAGGTCTGAAAAGTTTTCTTAGTTTAATGTGACAGCTGCCTTTCCCCTGGCAGGAACAGAATTTTGACTTTGCTTGTAGTGCTCTTCAAAATATTGTGGCTTGTGCCAAAGACTTCAGTTTCTTTATACAAGGCAGGAAGCCATAATTTCTTTGCTGTAAGACATATATTTTTAATATGGTATTCTATATGAAATTACCCGGTGAACCAGTAGATTCAAGGAGCTGATTTACCTTTTTGTTCTCAGTATAAGTGTATTTTCTGCAGCATTTATGATTTAACAGTTCTGACTTTAAATAAGAAAAAAAATATCATAATCTTCTATCTTTATTTTATGGCCTTGTTTAAGCCATGGTTAAGAAGATGACTCAAAAAAAAAAAAAAACCCCACCCACCGTGTTTTCTTAAAATTCCAGCATCGATTGTGGAACACAGTTCTGCAACTGAAAATTGTAGCACTGCACAATGAATAAAAAGTACGTTAAAAGAAGATTTTTTTAAAAATACATTAAGTGATGCTGGTTTTGCAAGAAGGCAGGAGACAGCACCTGAAATTAAATTTTCAGAGGCATGATGAAGTCAATAGGTATTCACAAAAGCATTTACAATGTGTTTAGCACCAGGAGCATCAGAGGGACAGAGCCAGAGAAGAGTTTCAGTCACTTTTTGGCCCTGAGAACAATACTGTTGAATATCAATCCCATTGTATGAGAACAGATGAGATTTAGTGAGTGTTAAATTCTGTACTGGAAAAATTAAACACTTAAGTATTGGAAGATGAGAGTGGAGAGCTGAAGATGGGCAAACCCATGCAGGAGTTTAGGGTTGACAGTGTGTTCATTTCATCTGTTAGAGAGATGATTTCTAAGATGCACATCCCAGATATATTAAACTCTAAGGCAACTTTTGTCTTGATTTTTAAAAATATTCTTGAGGCAGATAGGTCTGACTGAAATTAAACTGTCAAATAAACTGTCAGTGGGGGTGGACATGTATTCACCCACAGTGAGATGCAAAAACTTCCCTTGCGAAATGTGGCAGCTTTGTAATGTTGCAGAGGAGCTCTATACAACAGTTCAGAATAAAAAATGGGGAAGTATTTATCCAGTTGAACTTACAAAGGGAATTTCAGATAATCAGAAAGGAAAGTCAGAGGAATGTGACTTACAGAAAGGAACGTTAAACTGTAGGAATGTGCCTTATATAGTTTATTTTTCTTACTCTAAACAGCAAGCAGTTTTTTCCTTGTGTCTTTCAGAAGATGGAAGTTGTAGACACAGGGATAGAAAGACCCAAAAGGCCTTCCTCCTTTCCAAGTCCAGATCAGCTCTATCTGTAACCTTCTCTGTTTAACCTGTTCTGAGAACCTCCAATACCGGAGATGCCACAGACACCCCAAAAAGTCACTGCCAGTTTTTAAGCTATCCTTAATTAATATTTAAGTTAAATCCCCTTTGCATCCTTGCTGCATAACTATCAGAACTAAAGACTGTCAAAGACTTTGATCTATCTTCTTTCTAGTGCTTAGCTCTTCAAATCTTTCCTTTTACATCACATTTTACAGAACTCTTTCTTTGGTGCTGTCCTTGGACTGTCTCTAAGCACACAGAACTAGATAAGAGTGTTACATTAGAGGTCTTGCCAATGACAAAGTTGAGTGGCAGGATAGTGTCGGATAGCTGAGGTATTAGATACCTGTTTTGTCATCCTGCAACTAAACAAAAAAGAAAAAGATGCTTTGAGAAGAGTTACAAGAAAGCTGTTAGCCTGACTGGGAGGTTGCAGCTGATTAAGAGAGTATGGCATTACGATAATTTGTTCTAATATTTTTTTGGGTAAGAAAGGCCATAGGAGCTGTCTGAATTAACTCCTTTTCAAACAGAGCATCTCTTTTAGAAACAACAACCCAATAATGTGGAAATAGCACCACCATATTTGTTTTTCAGTGAGCACTTGTTTTAGCTACTTCAAATAAGCATTAAAAAAAAAAAAAAGAAATTGGATCAGCAAAATAATTGTTGTATAGTCTAATTCTACATAGCCTCAGCTGTCATCAGAAATTGGAAATTTCTGTTTCTTTGTCTGCAAGGCAGATGAATCAATAGATAATCAGATTTCACTTTCTCATACTGATGCTTATCAAAAATTATCAAATCTCATCCTGACCTTCCTTTAGAAATTAAAAAGTTTAATCCCCTCCTGCCACTTACAAGAGAGCATGTCTTTCATTTCCTTAATTATTCTATCATTCTTACATGAATCCTTTCTCTGATGTCCTAGGTTTTTTGACTTTTAAATGCTAGGTATGAGGACAGACTTCCAGTTGCAGTTGTATCAGTGCTAAAAGCAGAGGTAATAAATCCGTAAGCTTCTTTGATATTCCTCAGGTTATGGCAAATGCGATTCACTAAGAGTGCATGTTCATCTAATTACCCACTACATTAGCTAAATTTCATCATTGCTTTTCAGAATAGAGTCCCTGTTATGTCAGAGCACCTTGCATTCATGTTTCCAGGGGCCTGGAAATATTTTGAAAAGTCTGACTCTGTGTTGCTGTTAAGTTATGCTTGTGCAGTCCCCTCCTTACATTGCCAAGTGATCTAGTTCTTCCATAAGACAAGGTGGTAGTGAAATGGTAGTACTGACCTTCATATTTTCATTTGTTGAACTGTGTATCTTTTGTTCCATTATTTTGAAAAGTCTACTGTTATGCAGGTACTTCTGTTTCCCTTTTTAAAAAGCAGCACATTAGTTTTCCTCCTCTTTATTACTCCAGAACCCAACCATTGACTATACAGCTCTTTCAATTTTGCTTTTAAGTTTTTTGGATGTGCCAGTAGAAGTGTGCAGCTTCAGTGAGTCCTCTTCAACATCCATACCAACTGGTGTTAGAATAGAAAATGTTTCATTTTTAATACCTAATACTGCCTTTTCCCAAAATGGGGGTTGGGGCTGGGGGGTCAGTGGAAGGAAGGTGATTGATAAATATTTATCGATGGTAGAATTGTTATAGTTCTTTTTGTTCCTAAAGTAGTGGCAAAACTTTTAATGTGCCTTAAGTGTGCTGACAGTAATACTTCCGCGTATCTTCTGGCTTTCCTTAGTGGTTTTCTACAACTCTTAAGTTTCTATTTATATCTGTTGCTATCAACTTTATGTTTTGAACATTATTTTTCTGTATGTATGAGACATATACTTTA
Organism: Rynchops niger; assembly: GCA_013400035.1. NCBI lineage: Eukaryota > Metazoa > Chordata > Aves > Charadriiformes > Laridae > Rynchops > Rynchops niger. Next base: position 64,099 of record VXBH01001558.1, on the reverse strand, counting down.
AAGCTCCTTTTGCAACCCAGCAATTTCTGTGTTAAGTGCATTTATTTCTTTTGAAATCAATTTAAAAAAATAACTAAGCTTAAGATTTTTTCATGTGCTTCTCCATAAATGATTTTCCTTGTTCTGTGAAAGTGTTCCTAGATTCACAGAAAACTTAAACATACGTTAAATCTTTATGCCTGAGTGTGCTGAGTGATTTTTTTTTCCTTCAGTGCCTAAGTGTTACTAAAGAACAGACTGCATGCAAATGGAAACACAACAGCCACAAGCACTTTTGTTAAGAAACAATATTGCTGACAAGATGTTTGGGGAGGGGAATCTTAGTTTAGGCTTTTGCTCCCAGCAGGATTTTTTAGTTTTAATCTCTTAGGTGTCTAGTTTCTGTTGAGTGCCCATTACAGAGACAGAAACTTTGTTGTGATCTGTGAACCCGTACAGCTTTCAGTGGTTTCTGTTTCTTTGTTGATTTTGTCCTAGCCTAATAATTAGGACTGTGTTTGAAAAATTGTACAGTCCGGCTTTGAAACTTTCAGGTAGGAAGGCCTAGAAACCCCAATGGCCTCTTCCTAAGTGGCTTCCTCTCTAGAAGGCTATATATATACATACATATCTAGTACTATATAAATATAAAAGCTGAAATTTTTTATGTCATGTTAAAAAAAAAAAAATAAAATCATGCTGTTTTCCTATCCCCAAACAGGTATTTGGCAAGGAAAATCTTTTTGGGTGTTGTGGACAATGAATCCCAAACCTCCCATCACATACCTTACTGTGATCTGCAGAGATGCTACATTTGCATAGAACAATCGTTTATGGATATTTCTGTCCTAATGTTCTTTACTGGCTGTTCTGAACAGTTTCCTCTTAGTATTTTGGCTTTTCTAAGATACATTTTGAATGGGAAATTTATGTGTATAACGTGATACTATATGTTCTTGTTGGTAAGTTAGCCATCTGACTCCCTGTGCAGGCCTTGTTCTAGGTTTATATGTTCATGTTGAACTGGTGTCCAAAATAAGCGCCTTCAGCCTTTTCTCCTGCTATAATCTCCTCCTGATTATATTCATTAAAGGATTAGGGAGCCTAGTAATCCTGTTATTTGGTGTTGTCTCTTTATCCTTTATTAATGAGGATCCTAGTTATTAACAAATGGAAGTAAAGTAGGCAACTGACCAAGGAGCAAACTAGTTGTTAGTACTAAAAGTTGAACCAAAATGCCTCTAATAGTTAAAACAACATTCACATTTCTATCAAATTTGGTAGAAGAGAGCCCTTTACAAGTATTTTTCAAATGGCTCTTGCTGTATTTCCTGGAATATAGAATTAATGTTGTAAGTGAATAAAAGAATAAGTAATTTTCAGAACTTCTAAACATAAGGGAGTTCTGCTTTTTCAGGAGGATACCACATATTTGTGAATGTTTTAATTAAAACAGTAGAGCTGTTTAGTTTTCTGTTTCTTTGCAAAAAAAAAAAAAAGTCAATCTTTAAGCAATTACCTAAACTGACATCTATCTTGAAGGAAATGAAGTGCGTTTTGGAAGCAGAGTAGAGGTATTAACAAGTGAGAATGATCTCTAGATCTCTTACATTTATTAGATCTGTCTAGATCTCTTACCTCATACACAGAAACTTTGACTGTATGTAAGTAGTGTACATGTTGTGCAATCTGTAAAGAGATGAAAGACACTTGTTCTATGTCTGTGTAGTCTGTTAAGTACCTGTCTGAGTCTCTTGAACTGATGTAAGGCTTGCTCAGAGATAGCTGGAGCACATCTGGTGGTAGACTGTCACAGAAACGGGGGAGGTTGGGGTTGGTTTGTTTCTTTGTTTGTTTGCTGTTTTTTCTTTTTTCCCCCCAGTAATGTGTAGAATTGGCTCTTGAATTGGTTTCTTTTCCTCTTTCTTAAATTAGGAGTTTATTTTCCCACTACATGTGGGAAATGTGTAGAACATAAAATTAGTAAGACTTCAGCTTCAGAAACAGTGAATGCTTGTGGGCAAGGGACTCTTTAGTCACTATCTTTAATCCTTTTTTGATTAGGAACTAGGAAAAATACTTGAATTTGTTAGGGATTCATCGTCTTCTTTCTGCCTGTTCCCTGGAGGGCATGAAAATTTCTGCACCAGTTCTCAACCCCCTTGGTGAGAACTGCAATCTGTTTGTGAAGCATCTACATAAATGGATGCCTGTCAACAATCTGACACGGTTGTTGTCACGTTCTTCTCATAAACGTTTCACAGGAAACTCCATAATTCTGTACTGGGGTGGACAGTGTTGGGCTGCACAAAGAACATATAGAGGAACTATGAGAGCCTTTCTGCTGAGGTCCCCGAGCTGCCCTGGAAAGAGAAATGTGGCATTAATCATAGAATTGCCTAGGTTGAAAGAGACCTTTCAGATCATCTAGTTCAACCATAAGGCTAACACTGACAAAAACCGTGTGGCTAAGCCCTAAGTCTACCCATCTTTTAAATACCTCCAGGGATGGTGACTCAACCACTTCCCTGGGTAGCCTGGGATTGATGTTAGCAGGACAGTGGTCCCAAACTCAACAGTGTCTTGAGTTTTGCAAGTGAGTTAATAATGACTGCCACAATTAAGTGAGAATTTAGACAGTCCTCTTGGCCAAAAATTCTCTGCTTCTCAGTATCGTGAATTTGCAGTGTTATAACCTCTGTAGAGAAAGGAAATCCTGACTTCTAAAAATAAAATGCATTGTTATTTATTTTGAAACGGTTGTATTAATGTAAGACTATTTACTTATTTATTTTTAAACATGTTAGGATTAGGTCAACACCCTTGTTTAGGTTGGGTCAACCTAACCTGTGTTTTAGCACGTTAGGTTAGGTCAACAAACATGGAGTGTGACTAAACTTCTCCCCATACTGTGAAGACATTGTTTAGCCCACATTCCTGTGTGTCGTGGAGCATTATCTGTGTGCTGTCAAAGACTTCCAGGTTTTCTCAAGGTTCTTGTTGCTGTTATGGTAATCACCAAGACTTCTGTTAGAGGAAGGCTTGCAAAAATCTAACTAGTTTAGAAGGAAAAATAGTTATCACTAAAAAAGACATAGTTCAATTTAATATGAAGAAAAAAGTCAATGAGGACTGAAAAAATTAAAAAGGACTCTCATTAGTTCCTAGAATAAAGCAACAGAAACTATTCCTTACAGGAAATGTGCAAAATTGTAGTACAGTAACACACTTTTTCAACTATTGGGTTACATTAGTAATTGCACTGAAACCAATATCGGTGTTTAGAGGATGTATTTTCCAGCTCTTCCAGATATTTATTTATCAGTTTTTCATTTGAGATATCTACTGTGCTAATCTTCCACATACATGATTATTAAAACAAACTGGTGAGAGAATTGTCTCACCTTAGGTAGTCTCACCTTTCATTTTAGTTAATTTCTATTAGACATTGTGCTTTACTAGAGCAAAGAGGAAGGCCAGAATACTTTCTCCGTTCAAATAACTATGTATATGATTAATTATTATTAATTATTGAAAGCTTCCCAGTTCATATTGGAAATACATTACAATTTAGGTGTATCAGGTCTTTGAAAATTCTGTTTCTTTAGGAGTAAAACCATTTGATTGTCACAGTAGTTGGACAGATTTTTAAATATCACCAATTTTCTTTTCAGCAGTTTGTCTTTGATCCTTGTATTGAGAACAATTGTTAGTACAGTTATCGATGTACGTAGTTCAGTTTGTGTCTGCATGTGCATTGACACATGCCATTAAAATTATTGACAGATAGAATGGATAATGGATTAAATGAATTACTGAATATGTATAATTACATGTTCTAGTTATTGAAATTTAATATGAGTCTGCAATATTTTTTGTAGTATCACTTGAAGTCTTTTTAAATGAAAACCCAGAATTTGCATAATCATTTGGCTTCAGTACAGTTATTGGTGAAATAATTTGGTGGATTTTCTTGAGATGTTTACAGTTGCTAAGGATAAAAACGCTTCAATGATTGCTTCTGCTTTGATATCTGTTGGGGAAAGGTTAATGCTGAGCCTCCTTTTGCCCTGTGTTTTATAGATAACCTGCTGCCATAGTGCCCGCAGCCTGGGCAGTACCAAATAGTACCAAGTTATTACTTGAGATCCTGACCAGCAGTTTTTTCATCTGAAAAAGCAACTTTTTTTATATATATATATATATTTAATTTTTTTTCAAGTCTTATGGGTAGATAACGGTTACGTGATATTTTCAGGAAATGAAAGAAGCACACAACTTCATTCTGCTAATGGGTGGCTTCAAATGCTAGTAGTGTTTCCTGTTTTTTACCATAAAAGCTGCTACAATATCATATGAAACATGTTTTATATGAATGTTTAGACAGCAGGTTTCTAAGGCTCAGTGTTTAGAATAAAAGTCTGTTATGCTTTTCCCAAATAATACACTTGTATTGTGGTAATATTACAGTACACTTAAAGAGAAGCTATTGGCATAATATGAGACAAGCATCGTTGAAAATTCAAGAGTGGGAATACTGAAAACTGACATTCAGGTCTTTGCTGTTGAAATTTTTAGAAGCGAACCTTGGGGTAATCACACCTCTTGAAGTATATATATACATTTTATTCCTTGTGGAGATGTGATTGATTAAAGTAGTACTAAAGTGGTATTCACAGTCTGTGGATGATTGTTGCGCATACATTCAGTAAATATTAATAGTTTAAAAGCTAATAAGCTAACAAATTTAAATCACTGTTAGCCAACAGTAAACGCATTGTATTTAGAATTGTAATAAGTTTGTAATCACTACAAGCAACAGTAACGAACACTGTCTTGTTAATAGAATATTTCAATTTTTCTTTTTAAGCTGAACAAGTAAGAAATAATTTGCAGCTTTATCCAGAAACATCATCTTGCTAAAACTTCAGTCGCCTTCTGCCATCCTTGAAAGTTGATTTTAAGGGGAGATGATCTCTAAATTACAAGTTTTCCTCATCAAGCTGCCTGAAATGAATTTGACTGTACTGTGACATAATTGTTTGTCTACATGAATGCTATTTTACACTAATGACAGAAACCTTTATTCCTGCAAACTTATATGTATGTGCTTTAGAAATAGTTGCACTGATCGGTAGTAGTCACATTGTAAGTCAACTCAGTGCCGCCGTGTAAAGGGCACAGAATCCAGATCTTCCTTGAAATTTTAAGCCTGGTAAACAGTCAGTTTATTTACTGCGAGAATTTTGTTTCTTCGTGAGAGTAATTAATTTTTTAAAAATGTCATTGTCAGTATGATGAAGAGCAGTATATTGCATTTCCTTTCTTGCAGAAGAGGATGTTATAGAGTAGATAATAGTTTGCTTTGAGAGTGGTAGTAGTTTATATGTGATGCAGCCTTCACAATAGTTTTCCCGTGGTGTACTACGATATCACTGTGGTACGTTACAGGCTGCTTAGCAGTAATATAGAATGGGGGAACGATACAGTGCTATTGCACTGATATAATAATGAATGGCATCTACGTAGCAAGGCTGGACAACATTAACTGCTCTTATAGCAAAGCTTGTACTTGTACATCATTTTGGAATAGTTTGTATTTTGATTTTTCAAAAAGCTTTCTCAAATTGCCTTTGACTTAGTAAATTAATGAACAAAACCTGTGGATCTATAATGCAGGGTTTCCTCTGTATGATAATGACAGTTTTATCAGGAAGAGTCGTGCTAAGTCGTGCATTTTTTTGACCTAATATGACTGTGGACATGCCAAATGACAAAATGACATGCAAATGTCATGCAATATGACATGCAAAATTTAGCATTGCTTGTGGACAGAGAGACTTGTACTTAATAAGTAAGTAAATAAATAGTATAAAAATTAGTAATACACATTTAGGCATACATTTTAATCAAAACTGTCCCAATTTGTACTAGATGTTCAACATCATGATCGTTGGGTCATACGAGCTTATCTACTTTATCCTTCTATCCCTACGTAAAAAGATCAGCTCTCAGATTCCTGACACTTGTTGATTTTGTTGTGTTAAAAACCCTTCCAGTAATAGACCTTCACTTTCTTAGGCAAACAATAAGATCTTTTTTAAAATTCTTACCCTTGCAAAGTTTTCCTTGTCTCCAGTCTAATTCCCTGTATTGTATGCCTTCCCGTGTTTTAGATTTGCTAATCCTTAACGTTCCATTATTGTTCCCTTGCTATCGGCATCAGTCTTCTATGTATTTCAAGACTGCAACCCAATATTTGACTGCCCAATATTTCTTCTCTTTATACTGGAAATTATCTAATAAACAACATCAAGACTGTGGATAGACATATTAATAAAGAAATTTTGCTAAATGGCTGCTCTGGAACACAAAATTGTTTGTAAGTGATGTAAATCATGTTAGAGAGCTGATCTTGAAAATACACAAACTAAAATACATAACTAAGCTGTGGCAGTTTAACAAGTTATTATGCTGTAAAGGTAATTTGTCCTGTTTCAGTTGTAAACTAATGTACCTTCGACTAAACCACACTGAAAGCAGTTTAAGAAGATGTATTTTATTCTACCCTTGGAGTAGGCAACCAAGGTGTTGGTTGGACAGTTGTCTTAATGACTATTGATGCCTTGTTAATCATCCAGAAATAGATTCTTTTTCTGAACCCCATGTAAACAATTTTCCACTCTCCTGATTCCTACAGAAATATTCTATTTCCTTATTATAGAAATTACAATGACCGTTTTACTCCTGGTAGTTCCACTTTATGTAGCTATTATACCAAAACAAGGGCTTTTATTAGTGTTGGGAATTTAGATCCAATGCCATTCTTGTTCATTAGTTTTTAGTTAGCTTAACTTTAGTTAGCTTTTAGGTAGCTCGACATCTATGAATTTCCTGTTTTGCCCTGTATTTGGCAAAAATAAATGCTATTTATAGTGTTGCAGTACGAAGCAATGTGGCTGCTTTTTATTTACTTTTGTTTGTGCACATCAACATTATTGTTGGCAGGAATAAGCTTAGCTGAGGGAATATTTTTGTCACTGTTGCAACAGTTGGTCCTTACACAATGTTGTATTTGGAGAATCACACCATCAAAATGGCTTTCTTGGCATGAGAGTAGTTTATCTGGGGAAAGCTAACGCGAACCCAGAAGATAATTCTGGTATATAATTTACTAAAAAATGTTGTGATTGAATTTATTTTTCTCTACACAATATAATAAAGGATATCTCAAAGTACTTGTTTATACATGTAATACAGCAAATACTTTTAAAGGTAGAAAAAATTGAGCTAATTTGAAAAGAGCAAATGGAATGGGAATATAAAGAGAGAACAAACAATTTAAGTCACAGTGAGTTTAGAGGGAAATGCCTGTACTATCTCTGAAATCCAGCGAAATGAGGAAATTCTTTCAGTGTTTGAAAAAGACCAGCAGTGCCCATTTTGAAAGACATTTTGAATTTTTCACTGTTTCTGTAAAAGGAAATTCTCTCCCTTATGACATGTCATCAGGCTTGCGTACTGTATCAAGGTAGGAATCTGCTTAATTAAAATTATAATCCCACTGGGATTAGTTTCTCATGCATGTTCTAAATATAAAATGTTTGAGAAGAGTGAATTTGCCCGCTGCCAGCTCAAGGGTTGGAGTGAGGGAAGAAGAGCTTCTCCAGCCATGGAGATCCACGACACAGGCATTGGAGTGGCTCCAGCAGGGGTTTAGGTTCAGCTCAGTGCTGCTGGGTTAGACGACTCTGTAGGACACTCAGGTGTCCGTTAGTGCCTGTGTCATCTCCTTTTCTATTACCTAGGCCATGCTAGCACAGCTATGGGTGAAGAGGATAATTGCAGTTCAGATTACATCTCTTGAAAGCTTTGATTCACTCCCACTTAGGTTTAATGTAAAGCAAATTTCTTTAAAAGCTAGAGTAACTATTTCGCATCTAAACCATGAAATTAATTAATTCTTGAACTAGAAAAATGCTTTTGGCACTAGGTTGAATTATTTATTGTTTTAATGCGATTTGGAAACAACAGTGCCTTAAGGTCCTTCAACATCATTTTGCTTATTTTTACAGTTTTAATCCTTAATATTTACTGCATCTTAAGTATGTGACACTCGAAGTATTTCCCTTCACATTTGGGACTGTGGGAGAAAATGTCATCTAGGTTATGTTGTCTTTATGCAAGATTAAGAATATTCCATGATACTTTTTGTTTGTTTGTTTTAGGATTTTCACTGTTTCTCAGAAATTCTTCCCTTAGGTGAACATTACTGTTGTTGCTATATTTAGGAGTTGATTTCAATTATACTGAAACTCCAAGTCCCTTCTTCCCCTTCTCCTTCAGTTAAGATGATAGAGGATATTACTTTAGCATTAAAATATAGCCATAGAGTAACAGGAAGACAAAACGACACATGGATTCATGTTCTTGGGTAATGAAAATCAGTTTTGTCTAAATTTCCTTTCCAAAACTCTGCCGTTTTACCTTCTTTGTAAACTTTTAACATAACTGAAAGTTAATATGCTTCCTTAATATAATATCTCTTCTGGTAATTGAATAAACGTTGAATGGTTTTGATGTGTAGGCACCATTAATATTGCCTGTGTACGATCAGGAATGATTCCTTGCTTCGTAGGAAAAGGCACTTTTCTAAGGAGAGTGTGAAGCAAGTAGAAGGTGCCTGCACAGCGGAATTGTCCAAATAGGGCAGCGTTTCATTACTTCACTGGTTATTTCATGAGAACACGTGACTTTTGGCTGGCTAAGAACTCCATTAGAAGTGTGGCCTATATGACAGTTTTATTTTAAATAAACAAAAGTTTGGTATTCATCTTTACTAATTTCATTCCACCTGGTGTTGCTTTTGTAATTTTTGACTATGGTAATGCATGTCTTTTACAGAACTAGGTTATTCAGCGTTCATTATTTTACAGAGGAACGTGAAAATAGAAAATACCATTTTTGCTCCTCTTAACAAGAATAAAACCATGCATAACATTTTTAGAAGGCAACAGACCAAGCTTTTAGAGAGGAGGTTTTTGGTACACATAGAGTTGGTAATCATCAGTGAGAAATATTTTGGAAACGTGAATTGAACATGACATAGTAAACCATTTTCAACTTTATGAAAGTACACCTTGCTGTTACTGTGACTCTTCATTTGACTGAGATTGTGAATATGAATGGTTAACTGATTACTAGGGAAGTTTTACAAATATATATCTCTTTTATATATGTAATTGTAAAGCCTGTTCAGAAGTACATGTGCGAACCTGTTCAGAAATTGGTGTGAACCTTCTCAAACTTTGGTAATAGATTACCAGTTCTTTCAGTTCATAATTAGGAGATGATAAAGGTGCTCAAGGAAATGGCCTTCAAATAGTATCTCATATCATGTAGAGAAGTACCTATCTAGGATTTTTAATGTGGTCCACAGTGCACACAAGCAAAACTTCTGTGTCTTTAAACACATGCACTACAGCAGAATTTTGCAGATATTCTGTGAGAATGTTTTATGTTTCAGGGACTGGAAGTTGTTTCTGTGTATAAAACCTTTATGAATAACTGTATACAGCAGTTTCTTTTTCAGGTGGGTACTCTGCCCAACCAAGAATTATCAGTGGGTCAGTACTTACGGTATAATCTGGAGTAAGACAGACAAAACTTCAGAGATTTAGATGCATTTCATTTACACCAAGGATCTGACCATATTGTCTCTCTCTTTTCAGTGCATGCTTTAAAACTTAAAACAAAAAGCATAATTTTCTTGGGATGCTTGGATAAGTTCCAAAGCTTCCAGTAATCAGTAATGAATATACTGTTTTAAAGTACTCTTTGTTGGGTTCCTTCCATTCTGTATTCTTTTCAAAGTAACTATAACCTCAAAACCTGCCAGTTTATCTCTCAAGCTATGCTTATCATTGTGTTTCTTTCACTGCATGTTGATAAAACTCCCAAATAAGACATGGTGTAGTTCAGTGATGTAAAATTGAATTGAATCTTTTGTATCAGAAAAAGGGTTTCTTGGCTATGTTTTCAAAACAAAATCTTAGGTCTTTAAGCTGAGAGTGTGAAAAAAATTAACTCCCATTTTTGTGCTGCAGCAAGAAGATGGAAAAAAATGTTGCTTAGGTAATAATCTCAAGTTTGATTTATAACCTCTGAGTTTTTTAAAATCTGTTTTAGTTTAAACAGGACTCAATCTGGTTTCAAAGCTCCAACACCTTTGCATTGAAATAGATGATTATGATTAAGTTTAGAAACATGGTTTTATGTGTGTAGTAACTTAAGGTAGTAGGTGTCTAGTAACTTTAGTCTCAAGAAATAGGTATTTCCCAATGAGCTAACATTTAGGCATTGCATCTTAGACAGAGCTGAAATATATTTCTTCCGGCCTCCTTTTTGTCATTAATCTGGGGAAAGATCATGGAATCATGGAATAATACAGACCGGAATGGACATCCGTACAACATCTGGCCCAAACACCTGCTCCAGGAGGGTCTAATTAGATCGTCTTGCTCAGGAACTTCGAAAAGTTATCAGCAGTGGCTAAGGGATGCGCTTATTTCTCTCTCATTTCCTCGTAGATACCACGTTGCTCACAGAGGACAAGGAAGGCAAATGATCTTACTTGCTTGGGGGGAAAGCCTTTTTCAGAATATAGTGATAAATATGGTCTTCTATGAAAATATATATGTTCTGTTTCGTACTAGTCTGAGGCATGGACTACCCTGCCCTTAAAATTAATTATATTAAATGTATTTTACAGTGTAGTAAATTCTCATGGGTTTGTATTTGCAGTTTCCTGAATGTGGTTTCTACGGAATGTACGACAAAATTCTGCTCTTCCGCCATGACCCTACATCTGAAAACATTCTCCAGTTGGTGAAATCAGCTGCAGATATTCAAGAAGGAGACCTAGTTGAAGTTGTCTTGTCAGGTAACTAAAAAACAGGGAAAATTACTGTCAAGCTTTTGCAACCAAAAAGATCCACAGTATTTTTGTTCCAGTTAGGATTCAAGAAAAAGAAGACTTTGTTTGTATAGACTTTCGCCTACGTTGGATCAAAATTTTTCTCAGATGTATACAGGCATATTATGCCTATTAATTCCTTTTATTTTTTCCTATTGCACTGTATACTTTTTAACAGCCGTTATTTTGTCCATATTACTACTTAAGCAACAGGTTAATAAATCATTTGAAATATGTATAATCTACGTTTTTAAAGGAAAAAATCATCCTGTGTGGCAGCACAACCCTTTTCAAAGAAGCACATTAGAAGCAAAATGTTAACAAGTAACAACAAAATCAACAAAATACAACAGATATTTTAACATTTACTTAATTAACAGACTAGCTTGAAAATTAGAATTGGTCTTCACATATCTTACATGAAATATCAACAGTTTAATATTTAATTGGATAGAGTATACATTTTTATATTAGTTGATGCAGTCAGTTCATAATTACCTGTGGAGAAATTGTGAAGATCGTTCTTGCTAACAGTGACCTGGCTCCTTTTAAAGTAAGGATTTTTAGCTTTTATGAAGTGCCATAAAAATGTCCATTGGAAATAGAGTAACTGCTTTTTCAAAGCCTTGCATAACAGTGCTTGCCAGGGCTGCTCTCACTCCTTACGTGGTTTATTTTTAAAATTGTTTAGGAAAGGAAGGGTAAACCTTAAATTCTAGGTGGGGAAGTAAATAAAATTCTAGAAATATATATTATTTGTTGATGGCTGTCCAGGAGAAGTGCTAGTTGCTTCTTGTACAGGGGTATTGATTGTGTGACAGGTATAAATGATGGTGTGGAAGGTGAAAAAGTAGAACAAAAGAAAATAACTATTTAGATCCTAGGAAGTACAAAAGGACTCAGAGGAGATAAGTTGAGAATATAAGTGCAAAAACAGAGAATGAAAGTTATAGTCTGAAGGTGACTAGCAGGTGAAGGGTTGTAAGAAGAGGTGTAGTCTGAGTGAATCGTGACGTGAAAGACCAAATTTTGGAGGCAATGAAATAATAAATGGATTTAAGGAACATGCTTGGTCAGCACAGTGACCATAAAGAGTGGATTACTCTAATTGAAGTAGGAAATGAGCAGAAACTATGTGACTGGAATATAGAGGAAGTCTAGGGATGCCGTTAGGTGTCAATAGGACTTGTCAAAAGCTTAGATGCAAGAAGGGATGAGGTATGTGACTAGGAATGGTGCAAAGTCTACAAGGGTGCGCAGTAGAGTGAATGCTGGAATTGTAAAGACATAAAGGTTAGTATTTGATAAATAAAACGTAGAAGATGTTGAAGCACTTCATTTTTGCAGCTGGAACATGCAGTTGGAGCCTCTGGAAAGATGCTTAAAAATAGGGAGATGCATAAGTCATATAAAGGTAGAAATTTAATCTATAGAAGAGTGTAGGATTGGTGAAGATAAAGCCAGAGTCCTAATGGATGTTGGAAAGAGTGGGGGCAAGAGTTAGGTCACATAATCTAAGCCAACTGAGCTTTTTAAATACTGTTTTCTTGTATACTACCCTATTTGATACTCTTTGATTAGAGTAGGAAGAAGTACCATAAGGAATAATGCATGACATTCCTGTAGGTCATCATTCATCTTTTCCACATCAGGAAAATTTTTCCCTTTTGAAAAGGTATCAGAAATCTCTATTTTATATTTCCCACAGAAAATAATCACTCCAGATCAGTTAATCAGATGTGGTGGAAAAAATCAGGAAGGAATTTCTTGCTTTATTTGGTGTACTGCTTATATGCTTTTGAAATGGAGACCACATATCTTCCAGTTGACTAAAACTGGGCGAGTAGCTGTTTAAATCTTTAAAAGCAGCACTTCATGCAGTATTTGCAAGTGATAAAGGAGAACTATGTTGTTTAAGAGCATTAGGGGATTTATGGTTTTATTTTTTAGGTGAAGTATCTCTCCACAAAAGCGGTCAAGCATAAGCAACTCTGCAATATTTAGAGGAAAGATATTAAACCAGCGCTGTGTGAACCTGTGGCTGGTACCTACAGTTGCCCAGGATCTGTATATTTTTTTCCTCTCACCCTCCAAATTAGCGTATACATTGCTGGCTGAAGGCCTGGAATTTTTAATATCATTATTTTTTTAATAACTGTATGTTGTACAGTGTTCTAGTAACCAAATTTTAGCTAAAGGTAAGTCTTCAGAGTGCACTATTACACACTTCCTAATACTTCTGTTACATGGTTGTTGACAGTACTGATGAGCCATATCATGTTATATGGTTCTAATTATGATGAACTCGTGAAAGAAATTTATATTTGTTTATTATCTTCTTGTTAGTGATTTACATCATTTCTGTGATGGACTGTTTTTCTTTTGCAATTCACCAAAGGCATTGACTGTATAAAAAATTGTGCAACTGTAGCAGTGTGTCATGATGGGTTAAAAAAATAAAAAGAAAATAGAGAATTTAGGGCATCCAAATATTTTAGAAGGTTATTTTAATGCAGGAAATTCATAGATTAAGAAAATTGTTGTATCTTGAATAAGTTATCCAAAAATTATATGGGGCTTCATGGAGAACCACTGCTGAAGCATCTAGTTCACATAGTTCTGGAGCTGAGGTCTTTTTTTCTCTCCCCAATTACAACGGTATGAGTTCAGCAAGAAGTATCATTTCATTCCTCATACCTCTTCATGTGACTTACCTTTGTAGATTACAAATGCCTCTTTGCTAGTACAGTTGCACATGGGGAGTTTTAAAGTGATGTAGTTAATTGATGCAAGCTGCTTCTTAGACCCACTGTGGTGATTTTTTAATAAAACACTGAAATCAGCTATTTAAAAAAAAAAAACCAAACAAACAAACAAAAAAAAAACCAAAACAAAAATCAAACACAAACAAACAGCTCCAGACAAAACCAGTTGTTACCTACCTAACCATGTAAAGAGATCTTATTATGAAACCTTGGCAACAACACGAGGTTTGCCAGAGGAGGAGGAGTGGAGACCTCTCAGTCATCAGTTGGTGATACCTCAAGGAGTTTAACAGCTGAAACCTGAGAAAAGGGGTGGGTCAGGTGTTTGCACCTTTTCAGTTGCACTGTCTTACCAGATTCCTCAGTGTGATTTCCTGAAGCTGGAATCCCAGCTTTCATCAACTTGTGTCTGCTTTCAGTCTTCCTCCTGTCCTACTGCAGGAGTTTCCGGTGAAGAATAATTGCTAAGACGTGTTTTCTGTATTGACATGCTGTATTATCAGCTCCTAAACACTACAGCAAGAGTAAGTAGAAGGTCAGCCACACAGTACCTGTTCTAATAGTATAGCATTGGGAATGGTTTCCTTCCCCAGTTGCACAGGAACTTTAACATTGCAGAAATTGATGGATTTAGTTCAAATCATCTGTTTTTCGCTGGACAGCACTGTGCTCAGAAGACTTCCTTTCTCTCTAAATGCAGAGAACAGCAAATGAAGCTTGTAATACGACATGGCCTGACTGATGGTTAGACTTTTACAAATGACAGCCTTCAGCAGGTGTCTCAAGTCATACAAGAAATTAAATGCATTTCCTCCATAAACGCTCAAGAGCATCACTGTCTTCCTACAGATAAGCCTTAACTAAAAGCAGCAATTCATTTCCGCAGTGTTAATATTCCTGTGTCATGGAGGGGAGGAAAATATGTCGAGTTCTGCAACACTGGAGAATAGAAAAAAACTGTATAAACAGTCTGTAATATTCGGGGAAGTATTCAAACTAATGCAGGCAGTTTTTTAATGCAGGCGGTTTTTTATTGAAGTATATTCAGACATAGTTTAAAATTATTATAGATTTTGGCAATAGTGCATCACAAATTAGCGGAAGGTGGGTTATCGATCCTTTGTAATTTAAAAAAAAAAAAAAAGGCTACCTAAATACAGGGCCGTAAGATTTTTTTTTTTTTTTTTTTCATGATACTTAATAATTTGGAAATGCCTTGAAAATTTATTTTGAAGGAAGGAAAAACCCATCTGAAAACAGGAGAGGTTGGCCTTGAGCCAATCACAGCTGGTGATATTGAGCATTTGAGCAGTGGGGAGGACAAAAAAAAAAGCAATATATGTTCAGATGCTAACATTGAACTGGCTGAAGTGTTTTATTTTTAGCTTACATTACAAATATCTGAACAGAATATACATTCTAAAGGTCCGTTAATTCAAGGTATATTACAGCAATTGTTTTTCAATGGTATGTCTGAAAGAGGCAGTAGAACAAAGTGTTACTGCTACAGCGTTGCTGCTGAAAACCCCGCGTGCTGTGGGTAAGCATCCCCTGAGGCACTGGTATCTGATGTCAAATGCTATACTGATCCTCTGCATTCATTTTTTATTGCACATGTCAATGCTGGTCAGGGTAGACAAAGCTGAACTGTCAATGCTAGTGCTATGGGGTTATACAATCAGTTCCTATCCTAACACTATGCATTTTCTAATTTTCATTGTAGTTTACTTAATTACAAGGTCTTTTATAAAGGCTGGACAACCTGTGATTAATATTTTTTTCTTACTGTACGGATGTTCTTGACAGTTTAAGGAATAATAAATATGATCACCTTCTGGTTTAGAGCTCCTATTACAGGTCCTTGAAAAATAAGCAAATTTATCTAGAAAAATTTATAGTTAAGAGGAGTTGCTCTTAACTATATTGTAGCTGAAGCACTTTAGTCCATTTTAGGGAAGAAAATTGTACCTGCGGATGTCATACAGTATAAGTGAAACAGTTTGTGGTAGAGCTAGAGGTTTCTGGTGAAACACAAGAAATTTAATCAGCTCAGAATGGAGCACCTGCTCTGCTTTTATATTCATAAGGAACATTATTACTTCCTTTTTGCATTGGTGTGTTTTGCAGTAGATTTTAATGGAGTGTAAGAATCGCGTAACTAGCTGAACAAATGTTGTGTGTCTGCCTGCGGACTGCTCCAGAGGAGATAAGCACAGGCCATTGCAGTCAGCCAGAGGAATTGCCGTTCAGTGACAATATAGATTCTGGTATTTTGGAACTGAGAGGCCGGGCGTTATTATGAGAGTGGAAGCAAAAGGGTGTGCTGAGTTACAGATTCAGTCAATTGCACATTAAAAGAGGAAAAGGGAACTTTCATTATGAGCATTAGTAGCCCTCATAAATACAGTTTTATTTTCACCTCTTACACTGTTTCTTCCTTTTATGTAGTCTTTTAAATATTACCTGTTTGAATACTTGATTTCCGTTGACTACATGGGATTGTGATAGCGCTTGTATAGGAGATATGGGGATATGTCAGAAATGTATTACTTAAAACCGCATATTTGTATGTTGAACCCAGTTGACTTATAAGCCTATACTCCTGGGCGTTCATTGAACACCATCACTAATACCATTCTGTCAGTAACCTATCGCTTGCCATGTTGCCATTTTCTTAGCTGTGCATATTCTATTCCGTTTCTTCTTCAAAATATTAGAAGAAATGGTCTCCTGATAGGCAGAAGAGTAAAGTCCTTTACTAGTGTCTGTGGAAATCTCCACTAAGGAGTTCAATGAACCTGACATTTACTTGGTTAAATTGCATTTCAGACTGACAAAGGCTCTGAATCTTTGGAGAAAGGATTTTTATCATGTTCTATTTGTAGGAAGGGTTCCCTTTGATTAGAATACTCTCAAAAATTAGTAGGCAGCCCAAACCAGGAAGCAAGGTACAGAAGTTGCATTCAAAGCTATAATCAAAAGTGGCTTGAAATGAGCAGCCCGTCAGTCGTAAGCACTGAAAGGAAGAGAAACCGAAAGTTGCATCTTTGTAGGTCTCTCTCTAAGATGCAGTCTTAACTGTTTGCTCAAGAAAAGGAAGTAAATTTTATGTAAGATGAGCTTAAGTTGAAAAGTGTTCTTCAGTCTTGATGTGACTAAGTAGGATGGGCTAAAAACTGCAACTGGATCTGTGCAAATCTGTGTAAATTTCATGTTCCACTCATGAAATGAAGGATGCAAATGCGAATCACCAAAAAAATAAAATATAAAATTCACAGTAGATTTGAATATATGCTTGCTCTTATAAACTGGCTTCTTTAAGCTTAACTTATAGTTTTTGAAGCTGTTTGTTATTCTTTTGACTAGCCTTTAAAAATTATTTCAACTGCTATTTGTTAACACCAATGTAGAGAAATTAATGATCGAGAGGTACAGTCCTTCATACGCTGATTCTGTAGAACAAGCTGACAAATGAGGGTTGCTGTGGCTCTATACTTCTGTACTCTGACTCTTTTTGTCTTCTGTTTTTTAAGGCCTTGAAGGAAACAATTACTTTGGATACCTCCAGACTTCTGTTCTTGACAACATAATTCATGTCCTATGCTCTACCTTGTTCATGAAAGTTTTTAATAAACTTCTGTGTAAATTTGCTAAGTCTTTTTATGTTAGATAGAGCAAAAAGCAATTTTATATTTACAGTTTTAATGAATTTGCTTATAAAAATTCTGTCTATTTTGGGCAAAATTACATGGGGATGCAAGAGATCTTTCCCAGCCACTGGAAGGCAGATGATGAAATGTAAGCATCTTGTGCAAATTAGTAGAATGTACTTCATCTGCTTGCTGTGAACAGTTGTGCTCAGCTTGGCAGGATTCCTGAAGCAAGAAAGTCAAATAGCAGCTATTTTGTGTTCTCTTGCTGAGCTGATGAGGGCGGGAATTGATCCACTGCTTTTGTTAAGAAGCTGTTTCTGTTTTAATATCCCATAGACAGTACACCATCTGATCATTAGATGCTGACATTTTATTTGGATTCAGTGCAGCTTATACTGTCTTGTATATGATAAAATATATTGAACTGAGTAAAAGCCTTGGATAACTACGCAATTATAGTAAATACCATATATCAACATATAACTGGATTGTAATGTTAGCTTGACTGCCCGCTCCTTCAGACTTCCAGCTTCTGATGATGTTGTATCTTTGAACATCGTTTTATAGTGCTTATGTACTTGTTCATAGTTTGTGACTTTGCTTTGTTGTGATTGAAAAACATCATTCTCTTGGTGTCTTCATGGCTACATTAACACCCTCTTTTTCTGGTGTCTTTGAGAAATACTCCTTTCTCTACCCTGTCCAAGATGATATCTTTTAAAATTATTCTTCCTCTATGTCCTTTTAATTGTTTCTAGCTGTCATCTTTTTTCTTATTTCTGTAGAAGTAAGGCTCACTGCTGATTAGGTTAGTGGATTGATTTTGTATCCCCTGCTGTTCATTTGCCTATGTTGTTCTTGGATCGTGAATTTCAGATAGATGACTTTGTGTTTGAAGTTCTTAAGATTTAAAAATTCTTTCCTTCTTTGTTTATGTTTTGCCTGATTGTCTTTTCTTCAGCTCGTAAGTGTTAAAATGTTGTTACTTTCTGGATACGGACTTCAAGATTTGTATTTGTTCTGCATCAGCGGAATCTTTCTGAACTCCTCGCCTGTCTTGCCCTTCTATTCCTTTCTTTCTGCTGCATGAGGGAGTAGGTAAAACTAGGATGAAAAAAATAGATATCCTATCTTAACATCATCACTTCCTTATATTCTCTGGCTGCATCATCAACAGTACACACTGAGTAAAATGATATGTGACAGGAAAATGTTAGTAAGGAAGCAGGTAATGTGCCAACTTTGTTTCTAGTGCTCTTACAGAAACCACAGGTCATGCTAGTTATTCTTCTTTGGGTCTTTCTATATGTTTTTTATTTTTAATTGTTATTTCAGCAGCTGAAAATCTGAAATAATAATTGCAAGATTCTGTGAATGTGGATTTGCAAGAAAGCGAGCAGTATATTTCTTCATAGGAACAAAATTACCTTTATGCTTTTAAGTAAGCTTTTTGAACATGAATAATTGCTCTTGTGTCAAGATTTTAGGTGTCATTTTAAAGCTTGATGAGTTGGTAATCATAAACAAAGTCATCTTGTATTTATAAAAAATTAAATCACATTTTGGGAAGAAGTCTGTTGGTAAGGAAGATGAGTTTTCTCATGTGTACAAATACACACACATCCTTCTCTCAGGTCAGGACCTGTTTATGAGGTCTCACTGTTCCACCTCTAGCTAATAGATTGGACCTCCTACGTAGTACACATTTAATTGTCCAGTTTTCAGAGATAATATATTTTCAGTTTATTGGTGTGCTATTTAATGAAAATATCAAGTTTTCTGTTCAGTTCTGATAGTGTACTTGGTTTTCCAGAAGTCCTACAAACACTTTATTTTCCAAAGGCTCCTAAAGAAACTATGCTTTAATGAAAGAAGAGGATAGATGCTCAAATGGATAGATAACTATTTATGACTTAGGAAACAAAGGGTAGAAATATATGCCGTTTTCACAGTGGAAGCAAGTCACTAGCAGAGGTTCCTAGGTCTGTGCTGTTAAATACATTCATAAATGATCTGGAAAGCGTGATCAGTAAAGCGTCAGTGTCACCCCAGATGAAATTCAGTATAGATCAATATAAAGTGTCAGGGGAATTCCTTGATTTTTGTATATGTAACGAGGGGCTTAGAGTTAGCTAATACTACCAAAAATAGAGAACTTCAAGTTATAATACGAAAATCTCATCTTAGTGCTCAGTACCAGTCAAGAAAAGCAAGTTACAGGTCTTGGAATTCTTAGGAAAGGAATACAGACAAAACAGCAAACGCTTGTAATGTCACTGCCCTTGTGTCATCTGTCTTGGTCACCTCTATGCTTCAGGGAATGCTTCATCTCCAAAGCATGGGCATCTGAGGTGGTGGTCTGGGGAAATATCACCAGATGCTGATGCTGCTTTAGGAACTTCTCTTTGAAAGGCAGGATTCCAGGCTTCGTAGATTATGCCTATCAGCTTCTGAGGTAGATCTAATTAATTCATTTTATGTTATATATTAGGTAAGTATGTTAAATCCTCTGAACTACAAACCCCCTTATTTTCCTTAAAATATCTTATTTTCACTTGGATGAGGCATTTTTCCCCCTTTCTTATTATTTTTTACTGATTTTTTTTAACCTGTTACACATTACATTTATCCTTCTTTGAAACATTTGAGATATTCTCATTTTTACTGAGTCTAACACAACCCACTTAGTAACAGTAGCTCTGTAGATTATTCAAGTGTTATACTTCAGGCCCCACTTCAGCTGACCATTTCCCAAATGACTTGAGGTGGTGAATAAAACTTGGAGGCTGTAGTACATTGTCCTATCTTCTAATGGATATTTCTATGTTCATTTGGACTTTTAATGTGATGTTTTCATCTGATTAGCATTCTGAATCAATATGAAATGCTTATAATTAAAAAGGCATTGATGGAGAAAACAGAAGTGCATGTTTATGGAAAACATATTCCCATCAAACGATGAATCAACTCTGTTTACTGTTTTACAAATCTATTTAATCTACTTAGTCTTTCCTTACTCTATGGTGTGTGAAACTTGGACATGGCAATGAATTATTTCACAGGATGTGTCTTTAATAGCACTTGAGCTTTTCTTAAAGGTAGAGTGGCAAAGTCCTATAGATCAATGGTCTCCAAAGTTTTTTATTGTGCACCCCATCACTAAAATTTTTTTGAGCATACACCCCTAATATATGTATCTTTATTTATTTATAACTTACATTTGTTGCTGATGTTCTAATATTTTCTTCCTGCACCCTAATGGATTGTATTCATGCACACTAGGGTGTGTGTGCACCCCACTTTGGAGACCACTGCTATAGGTTCACTTAAAACTGTATTTTAGAAAAATAATCGTTCACCTCTTCAAAAAATTTACCTTTTTTTTTTATTATGTGAATAAGGAAACTTCAATTAAATTTTCTTTCTCCTTTTCTCAGTTTTTCTTATTCTTTCAGTTGTTTCTGCTACTAACACAGATTGTAATCATAAAACTGACAAAACTCGAAGATTTCTCTTTTCCTGAGTAGACTCCATCCTCTTCCATCAAGTAACTACCTCTCCCATTTCATTTTCTCTAGCTACAACATGTGATGAGGAAGAAGCCTTGCTTAGGCTAAGCAGAAAACTCTTTGATTTGTCATAAAGGTTTTTATATGATATGTTTGTTTGACACTTTCTTTGACCAATATGTGCTTGACCAAACATTTGTATTGTTGTGTTTGTTAATTGATAGTATTGAGCCTTGAATGCCGAGTAGCTGTAGATGATTTCGAGAGTAGCATAATTGAAAAATAAAAGGTAGCACGCTTGGAATAACTCACCTATCAGAGGAGTTGTGTTGTTAACCTGTTAACAGTGTATTCTACACTGCTAGGATGTATGCCAGGAAAAAAAAAATCTACTGTTTGGAGAATCTCCCTACTTTTTCAGTCTCTCTGAATTCATGGTCTCAATAACTCATTGCTCCAGTAGGTTTTGAGTTAAATAATGGCTTACATAAAAAAATATGTCTTCCAATATCACTGTTAAACTCATCAAATTTACTTTAATTGGCTGACAACTGGCTTTGGTATTTTGAGAGACCAATACACAGTCTCATGTTTATTTCTAATAAATGAAGTTTGCAACCCTTTGTGGTAAGATACACATCTTCTTTTAGGAAGTGCTTGAGGCTTGTAGCTAAAGCAGGACTAAGCACAAACAAGCAAACCTCCTTCCTTTGGGGAATATAACAATTTGAAACGGAAACTAAGGAGGAAGAGTCTCAGGAACTGACACAGGTTGCAGTCTGCTGTTTTTTATATCTGGATGGTAGTGTGACTCAAGCCTGGAGACAATGTCATTCTAACTGAATTCTGGCTCACTCTGGCTCTTAAAGAGGCCCCAAGAACGTTTCTGTTAACCTAGTTAAGGTGTAACTTGTTTTCAAAAAGAAGTTTGGAGAGCTTGCCTGCTTTGTAGGACATGAAGACTCCTATCGCTGTAGTTTGTTGGTGTAGAAGGTTATACTACAGGGGTTATGTTTGTTTCCTGGTTTGTTTTTTTGGCTTCTTCCTCTTCTTGAATCCAGCAAACTCTTACTCATTTCCTCTTCAAATGAAACAATTCCAGTCTTTTAATCTCTCTTTGTATGGAAGTTTCTTCCATGCCTCCAGTGTTTTTTCTCATCCATCAGTTATTCTCTCTTACCATACTTCTTTTTGTGTTGGTCTCACAGAAACTGAACACAGAATGTCAAGTGAGGAATATTAGTATCACCGTTTCATGATGTTAATGTCAATCCCATTTATTTATGTGCATGGTGGAAATCCTGGGTAAACTTATTAAGTCAGTAGAACACTTTTGTTAGCTTCAGTGGAGCAGTGATACATTCTCTACACATTTTACTTATCTTTGACCTTTAGATCTACTTGGCCGGGCACTGGAGATGTTTCCATGATGAGTCATTCTTGAATTGTTGTAATCCATTTAAAAAAAATCAATGACAGTTCAGAGCAAGAATTAATTTATTTCTTCCAGGTTATGTCATCTTGGGCATTGCATGAGCAAATTGTGTATTTCCTTAGCATTTTTAGGTTCCCTCCTCCCTTTTCTATTGTTATCCTAGAAAGATTAGAGAGGGGCTGAGAAAACACAATGGTTGTATACAGTCATGCTTCTGTTAATTGTCTCTGATGTTCCCATATAAAAGATCTGAGACCTGAAGAAAACATTATCTGTCAGGCAGACGCTAAAGCACATTCCAGAAGTAGTCATATATTTCCAGGATTACTTGTTTCATAACCTCTGTAGAATCATAGAATGGTTTGGGTTGGAAGGGACCTTAAAGATCATCTAGTTCCAATCCCCTTGCCATGGGCAGGGACACCTCCCACTAGACCAGATTGCTCAAAGCCACATCCAGCCTGACGTGAGACTGACTGGCCCCGAGTCCTCCTTCTTGCCCTTCTTGAAGGTAGATGTGACTTTTGCTTTCCTCCAGTCTTTGGGCACTTCTCCCAATCTTGATGATTGTTCAAAGATTGTGGAAAGTGGCCTTGCAATGACATCAGCCAGATCCCTCATCAGTTCTGGGTGCATCCCATCAGGGGCCATGGACATCTGATGATGCCATGCAAACACCTCACAGACACACACACCCCCCGTGTATATTCTGTATATATATTTATGAATTCTTAGCATAATTTTAAGAGATACCCAAACTTTTGCAGATTGTTCACATTAAAGAGTGTTAAAAATAGTTTAATGTACACAGAGGTTCCTTAGTGAATTCAGCATAACTTTGTATTTTTACTTCCATTACACTTTTGGCCATCAGCATTTATTCACCATATAAAAAAACATTTTCTTAACCTTTTATGAAAGAAACTTGAAGGAATTCGTTAAGTTTTACAAGTACTACTAATTCTTCTTGAATGCCTCTAATTTTTGAGGTGCAAATTCTCACGGTGACTATGTAATCCATCACTTGATTTATCTTTTTTAGGAAGCTTTGGAAAAGATCTGTGAAGATCTTACAAAACAAAGTCAGAGGAAATAAAGATGTGAAAGACACACAGTATTTACTTTGTGATATTAATTTTGATCAGTGTGAGCACAGAAAAGGAGCAAGAGGCTTTATTTTTAATTTGGACCTGCCTCTTACTGCCAGTAGTCAGAGTTAATTTTGAACACTGCATCAATAGCTCCAGTAAACGTGTGGAGTATTTAATTTTATTTTCCTATGCTAAATTAATACCTCTGCAGCGTAATTTTATGATTAACAGGGCCTGAATCCGTGAATGAAGGTATTGATGTTTTTTCTACTTTGGTGAAAAATGGGTAAATTCATAAAGAAAGAATTCTATGCTGGGATTTCAAATTAATATAAAACCTACTGTGCTGTATAGTTTGTAGGTTTGAAACTGTGGAATCATTGTCAAATGAATAGAAGTACATTAAAATTGAACTCTAAAAATTCAGAATGTACAGATGAATCAAGCGTGTTGACTCACAAATGTTAATCTTTTATTAAAACTCTCCATAAAAGTCTGAGCTAGCACTGGACAAATAATTGCAAATGGTTCATTATCTCCTACAGTTTATTGCGTAAATCTCACGGGTGAGACAATGTAAACAACAACCCATAGTGAATCTGGATAGCGGAGTTTATTTAAGAACCAAGGAGATCAGAGATTTTACCTTACCTGAATGCTTACCAAGCTGGCTCATTTGCTCACTTCACAGCCTTACATTTATTAGCTCCCTACTGTCCTGCCCAGTAAGGAGGTGGCTGCTGGCCAGGGAATCGTAGAATCATAGAATGGTTTGTGTTGGAAGAGACCTTAAAGATTATCTAGTTCCAACCCCCTGCCATGGGCAGGGACACCTCCCACTAGACCAGGCTGCTCAAAGCCCCATCCAGCCTGTCCTTGAACACTTCCAGGGATGAGGCATCCACAGCTTCCCTGGGCAACCTATTCCAGTGTCTCACCACCCTAATAGTGAAAAATTTCTTCCTAATCTAAATCTACCCTCTTTCAGTTTGAAGCCATTACCTCTCATCCTACCACCACACGCCCTTGTAAAAAGTCCCTCTCCAGCTTTCCTGTAGGCCCCCTTCAGGTAGTGGAAAGCTGCTATAAGGTCTCCCTGGAGCCTTCTCTTCTGCAGGCTGAACGACCCAAACTCTCTCAGCCTGCCTTCACAGGAGAGGTGCTCCAGCCCTCTGGTCATCTTCGTGGCTCTCCTCTGGACCCTCTCCAACAGATTCATGTCCTTCTTATGGTGGTGGCTCCAGAACTGAACCACTGGGCACAAAGTCATGTTTGTTCCTGCTGTGCCACTGCTTGCAGCCTCCAGTCATGGGCGTCATCGACCAAAATGCATGGGCGTCCCCTGGCCTCCATCTCTCTGATCTCTGGGTTCTTCCACCCACTTCCAGCGTGTTACTTCTAAGCAGGATCTTCACCTTCGTCTTTCCAGCCCCCCCTTCTTCTGTCTGAGATGACTGCTGCTCTTTGGGGACCTTTCTTTTCCACCTCCTCTTCTTTCTAGACCCCCAAGCTCTCGTTGTTTCCAATCTAAATCATCCATGTGCAGAAGCACAACGTGTGATTGGCCTTGTGGTTCAGTTTCCTGTCTCTCTCACTGTACGACTGAGGGCATGCCACTTTTGCTTAGTCTGGGTGTTACAAAAAATTGCAACTAGCCTGTACCAGTTGCAGTTAGGAAGTAGGAGGCTTCTGCTTGAGAGTTCAGAATTCAGTTCTGAAAATTTATCTCCACCTCTATCCCTGCCTTCTACAGCCATTTACCTGCCAACTGTTAGCATTCATCATTTAAGCTATTTTTCACCTAAAACATTGGTTTACATCAATAACAGGTAAGGAAACCAAAACAAAACTTACTGAATTAGAAAGATTTTCTTGCATGTAAAATTTAGAGTGCTCTAATATTTGCATACATATCCAAAAAGCTCATTAAATCCAAATTTTCCATATCTAAGTTTCCTTATTTCAGAGCAGAAAAAAGAGACAGAGTGATTATAAATCTGTACGTGTCTAGATTTTAGGAAGTTGTAATTTCTATTACATTTAAGGTTCTGATAATCTTAATGTGATTTTTAAATCACATTTCAAGATGGAGATCAGGGATCGAGTCTTTGGCTTGTATGAACTGCCCTAGCTCTGATGACTGATGGAACTCTGAAAACTCAGACTGATTTTACCAGGATGGAACACTGAAAAGAATAAAATCCTTTCCTTTCTCTTAGCTCAGTAAAATTGTGTATACACTCATTAATTGTTATGGTTTAATCGGTGCTTGAAGTGGAATAACATATGTGGTACGTTATATTTATTTTTTAAGTGATGAATGCCAGTAGTTCTTCTAAGGAAGGGCTCAGTTACGAGTGCCTGCGGGAAGTCATCGGGATACATTACTCTTAAAGGCATTCCAAATGGGAGAGGGTAGCAGTAGAATGTCTGCTTTTCATAGCTGCAAGATACTGCTGATCATGTGGTTGGTGGTTTTTTATGCTACGAGAGGTGTGGATGCTAGCTGAGACCTCCCATTATGTGAAGCTCTGTTGCTCGTAATAGCAGGATCTCACCTCTGCTAATAGTTCAGAGCCCTTTTGGACTTGGAACTCAAAACGATCAGTAAATTATTTGCTTCTTTCTGAAAGCAGGACCTTGCCTCTGTGAGTTGCAATGGCTTCTTGTTCTCATTTCCAGCTGTGCTGACTGATAGATCTGCTCCTGAGCCCAGAACAAGGAGTACTAGCCATTAACAGCCAAGTCATTAACAGACTTGCTGAAATAGTCTTGTCAAAACTGTTGTAGTTTCAAAGTCTGTGTTTTGGTGATACTAGGAATGCTTAAATAGATGATGACAAGTTAGCCTGAGAGTTAGCAGTGTAACAGTATCATATTAAGAACGTAATATTGCAGACTTTTCTGCAGAGTTGTAAGTTTTTCAGGATATGGTTGTAGGCATATTTGGAACTCACTTCTTTTACTGCACAATTTTACATACGGCCAGAAAGTTGCCTTTGCAGCGTCAGTGCTCCATCAAAGCACAAGGATAGGTTGACATTAACAAAAAAACTTCTGTCATAAGAAAAGTCTCCATTTAATTTGAAAAAAGTATACGTATCTTTCTCTTCATCACCAGGGCTCTCATTTTTTCAGTGAATAACACAGGATTATTCTGAAAGTTGTGAAAGCCTTTCTAGATGTGCAGTTTTAAAAAGTTACGAATTACAAGATGATGGAAGAAGTTTAAAAGTAGAACCTAATTCATATATGACTGCTTCTGGAATTGCATGATCTGAAAATTTAAGCTGTGCTAGGTTTAGCCATAGAAAGTCAACTATGCCATACAGGTGGCAGAACAAGAAATACAAATTATTCATATTTATGTAGATTAAAGATTTGTGTAACTTTGCTGGTTAACATAGTTCTTGCAGATCAAGTTCTAATGTCACACTAGTTTCAATGAATAGTATTCTGAAATAACATAATTTCATGAGACAAGAAAACAGAATGCTGTCTGCAGGGCCTGATGAGAACACATAAATCTGAAGCCTATAAAAACACTCTTTTTACCTTAAAAATTAAATCCCAAAACACTTCCATGCCTTTCAACAGAGTGGAACATTGCCAAAACAGTTTGAAAAGAAGGAGAAAGAATGATGTTTTATATTCCTCTTACTGCTGTGTTCTGCAGTAGTTGGCAAATTCAAAGCGTTCTTAAAAAATGTATTCTTCCTCCCTGCCTCTTATTTTTGAGCATTTATCATGTCAGTATGAAATGATACGGCTTTTTTAACATACCATTATGTAAAATATGATAAGTTCCAGTTATTCAGCCAGGAGGGTTGAAATGTAGAGTAAGGATGTTATTTATCACTGCTTATCTTTACCATTGATATCTTTTTTTGATAATGATGGAAACATCCTAGAACTTGCCTCAGTTACCTTTTCAACCAACAGATTGGTGTTCTTCATCTAGTAAGTTTGTTGATAAATTCAATTTGTAGCTGACCTTCTCTGTGGATAGTGCCTAAGAGTATCTTTACGCTGTAGAATAAGTCCTCTATTAGTGATCTTTTTGGGATGTTGGTCTGCACTTTCTTGTATTCCAGCCCCAAAACCTTATACAAAGGTAGGATGTAACAATCCCTGAAACTGTTTCCTGCCTTTCTGTGCTTTGTCTTTGGTTACTGGAGCATCTAACCATAACTTTCAGGACCCTTCAGGTCAGGCAGACCCTTCATTTCTAGTTCCTGCTCCTTATCACAGAAATAGAGTTCAGGTGTTCTCAGATTTCATGGTAGGTGAACAGTTTTGCCAGTCAACTCATCCCTGCTGAGTTTTAACTCCATTATATACTTGCTGTTGCGGCAGATACAACAGATACAGGGGGGTGAGTTCACCATGAAAACAACAGCTTAACCTGCTGCAGACTTAAATCCAGCTGTAATTCAGTTCAGACAATTACTTCTCTGTCAAGGAAAAAAATACCAATGTTAATATAGTAATCAATTAAGTGCTTAAGCAGTTAATTGAAGCAATTTAAGCTTCCATTGAAAGGCAATTTCTTTGAAATTTGGTCATCTCTGCTTTGCAACGTGTACTGTACAAGAAATTTTAAGGACATTTAAATTGAAGGACGTTTAAATAAAAAGACCCTAAATATGTAATACTGCATGTGTGTTTATCGTAAGTGGTACAACAACTTAAAGTTCAGTACTTCGGGAGGTTTCTTTATATTTGATTTCTGTCTCCCTAAAATTGTATTAACATTATTACTGCTAAGAGTGGTATTTATTTAATATCACGTATATTTGTAACATTAACTAAACAAAAGATATAAAAAAGTTATTTCTAAATTACTTTTTTTGCGTACAAGATCACAAGCCATGATAACCCATTAATTAATTTGCAGGGAGACCAGAAGGTTCAGTTACAGCTTTAACAGAAGGGATATCAATTATTTCTTCACCATTTGTGAAGAGGCGGTGGAGGGTGGGAAGAGACCAGTACACCAAAAATGGAGTTGAGAGGGTGACACTCAACAACAAAGTATTTTCCATTCACTTAACAGCTTCGGATGGAACTGAGTTCAGGACACAGGAAGAGAGCTAAATGATCAAATCCCTAAGGCAAAACTGCTTGTGGGAGGTCTTACTGTCAGATTTGATTCTACAGAGATATTGATATTTACTTTTTACAAGACCTGGTATTTTAATATAAAGATATATTAAAGAATTTTTAATCCATTATCTACATTATTAAGATAAATTGAAGTTACTGCTTTTTCTAAGCTTAGTTATGTTTTTGCTGCACTGTTCGTACTATTTGAAAAGCCACCCAGCAAATCCATGTAAAACTCCTCTCCAATCTCCAATTTAGCAAACGTCAGTTACTTAGAATTTAAATACATGCATAACTTTAGGTAGATATTCAAGGAAATAGGCATAAACTTATATACATACTTAAGTCCTTTGCTACATTGAGATGCTATACTATTTTTATTTTTACACATCATTCATAGTTTAATAGTGCTTTGATTATTACTTGTATGCTTTTAGAAATATCCTCAGGAAAGTGTATTTTTATAAACAAAAAGCTTGCATCTCTAAAATTCACATGTTATAGAAATTCATGGCTATCATGTCTTGAGGGTCTTACGGTATTGTATTTCCTTGTCTTCTCCCTTGGGGAGAAATGCATGCTCACTGAGAATCTTGTTTTCGTGAGCTTTTTGGTTTTATATTTGTTATGTGCAAATTTAAACTAGAGACAATAGCAAAGAAGTGTACGTTACAGTTCTGGTGGAAGCCAATAAGTCCTATCCAAGGTTAAATCACAAGAATTCTGTCAAGATCTAAAATGTGGTCTGATGAGTTGTGTTTCCTAGTATAGCAAGGACAGCATTGCTAGTACAGAGTGAGCGTTGACTTAACAGTAGTGCATTTGACTGCTGTAGACTGGAAAAAAAATAGAAAAATAACATACTTGAACAAGTACCCTTATATGTTTGGAAGCCCTCGAGTCTGAAAAAAATGGCTGCCCTAACATTGTCAAATAAATATAAAACTATTTTATTTCAGATTCAGGATGTTCTAACTGTTCTATGAAGTCCTAATTTTATGAATTAAGTAAGCTTTTTAACATGGCTTGTTATGAAAACTAGGAACAGAATAATTCTGGGGAAAGAAAACGGAATCCTGAATTAAACGGACTGTTAGGTGATTTGGATTGTTTTAATAAACATTAAAAAAAAGAGTTGATATCACTGGATCCTACTTTTGTGATGGTATTCCAAATACCTCTGTTAAAAGATTCCTAGAATGGAAACTGACTGAGACTAGAAACATGTTTTTCTGTGGACATTGTTGGAAAAGTTTTTCCTAAAGGTAGCAGTTTTGTGCACAGAAGGAACTGAGTCCAGGGCATAGGTCTTTATTGGTACTCTGCTCTAATTAGTTAAAAGTGTTTTCTTGATTGGTATGTAGATTTTGGTCCTCTTTTCATTAATACACAAGGAACAAGCCAGAGACTAAGGGTATTTGGATCTGTTAGGAACTCATTTGAACTGAACCATTAAAAAAAAAAAGTTTTCTTTCCTCTCAATTGCAAATCAGGAATGTATTTCTGTTGAGAGACAAAGCTTTTCTATGTAAAGTGGCTCCATACCCGGTTCATTCATACCGATATCTCCGAAGAGTAAGCACAAACTTAAATCGCCTGTTTAAATGGCAGTTTGAATCACAGAATGGCAGGGTTGGAAGGGACCTCTGGAGATCATCCAGTCCAACCCCCCTGCCAGAGCAGGGTCACCTCGAGCAGGTTGCACAGGAACGCGTCCAGGCGGGTTTTGGATGGAGATGGAGACTCCACCACCTCTCTGGGCAGCCTGTTCCAGCGCTCTGCCACCCTCAAAGTAAAGAAGTTCCTCCTCATGTTTAGGGGGAACTTCCTATGCTCAAGTTTGTGCCCGTTACCTCTTGTCCTGTCCCTGGGCTCCACTGAAAAGATCCTGGATCCATCCTCCTGACACCCACCCTTCAAGTAGTTATAAGCATTGATAAGGTCCCCCCTCAGTCTTCTCTTTACCAGACTAAAAAGACAGAAGTCTCTCAGTCTTTCATCATAAGAGAGGTGTTCTAGTCCCCTAATCATCTTGAAGGAGATAA
This sequence comes from Rynchops niger, assembly GCA_013400035.1. Classification (NCBI taxonomy): domain Eukaryota; kingdom Metazoa; phylum Chordata; class Aves; order Charadriiformes; family Laridae; genus Rynchops; species Rynchops niger. The sequence goes on along the minus strand of VXBH01001558.1, from coordinate 33,541 downwards.
AATTTTTGCATATGTGCTTAAAGTTTAGTAACATTTGACAGATAGTATTTTTCCTGAGACTG
>VXBH01001558.1:0-33366 GCA_013400035.1 Rynchops niger | reverse complement strand
TCAAGTTTGTGCCCGTTACCTCTTGTCCTGTCACTGGGCTCCACTGAAAAGATCCTGGATCCATCCTCCTGACACCCACCCTTCAAGTAGTTATAAGCATTGATAAGGTCCCCCCTCAGTCTTCTCTTTACCAGACTAAAAAGACAGAAGTCTCTCAGTCTTTCTTCATAAGAGAGGTGTTCTAGTCCCCTAATCATCTTGAAGGAGATAAAATTTTTGCATATGTGCTTAAAGTTTAGTAACATTTGACAGATAGTATTTTTCCTGAGACTGATACAAGTTTAGCACATTTAATAAGAAAAATAAAATATTTAATTAAAGTATATTTTAAAATTGATGTGGTACTGGCTGCCTCTGTATACTAAATAGTTCTTAAAAATATCATTGTTTATTTTTATAGTTTACACTAGTGCCTTTAACTAGCCCCTGTAACTTTTACAACTGTTAACACTAGTTGCAAGGGAAATGTAGAGGAGTCTTCCACACTGCTCTGCAAGGTTTTTGTCTTTGCTGATGATTGGGTGTTTTCTTTTTAAACTCTGATGTATGTTTACAATTTGAACGATCAGTTCACTGATACCAACAGAGGCTGCTGAATACGATATACCAAGTGGTCAGCTGAAATGGCCCGTTTTTGATACATTTTTCTGTACTTGTCTAAAAGAAAAAAAACCATATGTTTCTTTACGGGATGTATTCAGTTTATCTTTTGTATGGAGACCTTTACAGTCTCTAAAAGAGAATGTTGGAAAATTTCCAACCTTTGATTGAACTCTGCCAGTTTCTGATAAATATTTGATATGCTATTATCCCAAATATTATATGCTGATAAATATTTGATATGCTATTTCCCAATATTTATTGGATAAATATTATCGGAGAAGTTATTGCTGCAAGTTTGTAAAATCAGTTTTATTCTTTTTTTTGGTGGTCACTTTATATGATATACCGTTGTTTGATGGTATGTCATAAATCTTTTTATCTTCAAAATACAGTACAACAACCAATACAAAATTCAAAGTTCATCATCACAATGACCAAAAAGGTGTTTTTCCTTGTTCTGTGATGAAGTACCACGTAAACGAAGTGTATTAGTTATGTCACTAATTTTGCTCATTTCCTGAATGATCTTGTTGCAGCTTCTGCTACATTTGAAGACTTTCAAATCCGGCCGCATGCTCTTTTTGTGCATTCGTATCGAGCGCCAGCCTTCTGTGACCATTGCGGAGAAATGCTGTGGGGGCTGGTGCGTCAGGGGCTCAAATGTGAAGGTAAGCTGCAGCGAGGTGGGATTTTTTCAGTCTCGGGAAGAGACCCATCCATTCCGCTTACGCATATTGTCTCTGATGCTGCTTTTAAATTGGCTAGGCATCAGGAAAAAAATTACAGTAGGTAGAGACGTAAGAACCGTCAAAATAATTAACTGATTAAGGAACTAATCCTTTTGACTGCTCCGAGGCCTCCTAGATATGGCTCTGTAACCCAAAGTGCAAAATAATTGGTCCACATGTATTTTTAAGAAAAGGTTTTCTGTGTCTTACACTTCCCTTATGAGCCTGGGCCTGTATCTAATGCAATATCACATTAATTCAGATCATTTAACTGAAATTACTGTCATTCCCTATGAACTTGTTCTATTTTTTCTCATTTTGCCGCAGTGATTTCACTCCTGTCAGGCTGTATCCAATGCCACATCCAGTGAAAGACTTCCTTACCTCCCAAATGCGGATCACACAAATTTCTTGCACTTCGAGACCACAGATTTTTGAAAAATCAAAGAAAAAACACTGCTTATAGATACAACTCTTCAGAGCTCATAACAATATCTTTCTAAAAAATTCTAGAATATAGGAACTAAACCAGCAGAGTTAGAGGAAAAAGACTTAATAAAAAACAAGGGTGGTGTTTTTTGAGCCCTTGCTGTTTTTTAAAAGAAAACCAAGTTCTTTGCTTTTTCCAGTAATAAACTTCTATCAGATGGTCTTAAATTTCTCTTTTCAGGATGCGGTCTGAATTACCATAAGAGGTGTGCATTTAAAATCCCTAACAACTGCAGTGGTGTACGGAAAAGGCGCCTGTCAAATGTTTCCCTAACAGGACTCAGCACGGTTCGGACAGTTTCTGCAGAGCCCTCGCCCAGCGTGCCGGATGAAGCCCTTCTGGTATGAGATTTCCTAGCTGTAGAGGCCATGGGCGTTGCTGATAAGAAACAATGACATTTAGTGCTACACAATCTGGATTTGCCTGTTATAGACTACAGAGGAGAGGGTGGTATGTCAATCATCAAGTGTTGCTGAAAAGGCATCTTGACGTAAAAGGGAGGTTACCAGCTTAAGGTATGTGGGTTTAAGGTATGTGTCACTTCTGACACTCCCAGGAGTCTCCTCCCTTTGTCAAGAATTAGGTTATTTTGAAGGTCTAAATGTGACGCCCATGCTAATTTGAGCAGTTGCATCTTGGAGGATGTCTTCTCTGGAACTAGAAGTTGAATTTCTTCTGTATCAGACCATTATATCCATTGGTTTATAATACAGGAAAGATTTGCCCTTAGGAGAACATTGTGACCCAAACACCAGGGTATCAAACTGAGTATCTGTCGCTGTCAAGGCTATACTTAATTAGTTGGAGCCTGTGTATTTAGCATATTTCTAAGTGTTCAGAAGAAAGTAGGAGAAATCTCCATTATTTCCTTCAACAGATCTTTGTGGTGAATATAAGTATATATCTGTATATACCTGTGTAGATGTATATGTAGATATACAGTATAACAGAGGCACATGTAAATATACTTGTATATGCATTAATATAGTATTTTTCCGTCATGAAAACATGACTAGAGGAAGTTAGAATGATATTTATTTTTTATCTTTGGCATATTTGTTCCTTTTAGCACTCATGGTCATAATATACTTGAATAGTTAAGAATTTACACTGTGTGTAAATGAATCCACTCCTAAGTGAAAGTTTTGAAAACCTTAAGGTTTAAAAGAGAGGAAAGGATTTATAAGTACACACAACAATTATCGTGTTTTCCTCTCAATTAGAATATTAAACTTATTAAACTTGACATACTAAAAGGACAGTATTGCAGATGATGTAGACTTGGTGTTATATGCAGTACCATCTACGAACCATAATTATGTACTTATGCTACTAATTATCATTAGCCTAAAGCTACTTGGAAATTAACGTTAACATTATGAATCTCTATTTTTAATTGAAAAGCTGCATAAATGAGTAAGGTGCTTAAGTTCTGCAAAAACGTAATTCTCAGTAGGTTGTTTCAGAAAGGCTGACTTATTCAGACAAAGACAGAAAATTTTGAGGAAGGCTGGTCCTAATTCTGAATTGTTTCTCGAAATTTGGTTAAAAAAATTGTATGAGTGAGCGTCCTGGTATACTCTCTATAAATACTCACTGCACTATACCGTTACAAGATAGCAAAAAAAATTCAATTAGAAAACATTTTTGGTTATATGACTCTGTGGTTTGCTGATAGATTCTTACATGAAATACCTGTTTTGCAAAGCTGAATATTTTATAACTCTCGAAAATAGTAAAATTGCCAGTGAAGAAATGGAGTAAGTTTCATAGATACCGTAGGCTATACTTCTCTAAGAACTTGTAATCATCAGTGTACCCGCGCTGATGATTCAGAATCTCACACATGCGCACACACATGCACAAAGAAAATATGTTTACAGTAGGTACAGGGAAGGGCATTAGCCTAGAGTCATGAAATAGTTTTCCAATTTCACTTTTATTTCAGGAAATCACAGTGTCATTCATCAGATTTTCATAATTGCTGTCACATATGACTTCTGTGTGTCTTTTGTTTTGTTTTGGGTTTTTTGCACTGAATGTGTTTCAACTTTTTTTCCCCCGTTTTTTAAGTGTGCGTAAGGTGTCAGTTCTCCTTTATCAGATCTGTCCTTTGGACTCCATTCTTCTGCACTAGTTGTGAGATAAGTTTTATAGCAGTTTATACTGCGGTACCAATCAAAGCATGCACTTTGGAATGTGTTTCATTTTTCTGCAGTCTTTGTGAATATACTAAGAAACATCATCCTTGTTCACAAAATCGTATCATTTGTTACTAGTATTGGCGTGGCACTTGAATCACTGGTAACAAAATATAACCTCGGTTTGGGAACACTGAATTCAATCAGATATCTGTCAATTCTTTAAACAGGACTAAAAGAAATGTTATTTCTACCCCTATTTACTATGGAGAGTCAGAGCAGTTGAGAGAGGAAGGGTTCCTGGAGATCTTTCATAGATGCAATTATTAACCAAGTTATAATTTCAGAACCTTTTTTCTACATGTTGTGTGGACCAGAAAGAAGCCAACTTTAGGTCACACTGTTAAATTTAGCTTGTCAGTCTGGCTTCTGGAAAAATGCCACTTACAAAGTGAAGAAGTTATGCCCTAAATTATGAAATTTTGGCATTCGAAAAATCTTTGAGACAGGATAATGCAGAATCCTGCAAAGAGTACTTCAATTATTGTTTCATAGGGAACCACCACACCCAGACACAGTTTCAGTTTGGGTATAAATGTTTTCATTTGCCAATAAAGCGTTTCATTTGAGCTGGAAATTGACTGGAGGCTACATTTAAGTGCAGCTTTAAAAATCTACCTCCAAAAAATAAAATCCGGGCAATATCCTTTTTTTGATTCTTAACTCAGTAGTGTATAACTCAGCAAACAGAAATGCTAAAGCCACGTAGAACTAGGAGGATGCTATGTAACCCAGATTTTTGCCTGCCTTAACTCAAATGCAATTCTTTTTCATTGTATTCTATAACAAAGAATGAAAATATAAAATAATTGCATATTCATGCTTACTTCTGAAAGTAACATTATTTTCTGTCTCCCTTCCCCCCCGCCCCCTTAATTCTTTGTTCTGTTTTTTCTTCTTTCCAACTTCCTTTCTCAGTCTCCTGTCAGCCCTGGCTGTGAGGTATGTACTGTATTTGCTGTATTCCCTATCCTGATATCAGGAACATGCTCTTTTATGATTGTCAGTGTCAACACGAAGAAATGCAGGAATTTAATCAGATTAGATTTTATGATCTTTAGAACTCAAAAGCATTTCTTTTTCTTTTAGAAAGAGTACATCCAGTGCAAAACTCCGAAGTCCAGATTCCAAAGGGAAGGTCATAATTCTTACATTAAACAGTAAAATTAGCTAACATTAAAATATTTTGATACAAAAGTAGCTTTTCCATTTCTTAGGCATTGGTTGGACTGAAGCCCTTTTTTACTGGTAGTAACACATGGGAAGAAAATTTTAACTTCACTCTCAGAACGTTGTGAATTTGCTGGAGTAATGTAGAAAGTAAACACTTTATTTTAAGCTGAACAAACCTGACCTTTAAGTGCTCACCAGCAATAAACTTCTAATACCATAATGCAGTGTAGTAGCTTTTTTTCCAGAATATTGTTTCATTAAAAAAAGCAGTCAAGGATTCTGTATTTCTGTGGAAATAGACATGAACAGCGTACAGCTAAGTTACAGCTATATATAAAAAGAGTATAAAGTCTGAATAAGAAAACTTTTTTTTTTTTTTTTATTTTTAATGGGTACTTCATGTCAAAGGTTGTCCTCTTTGGCTTTCAATATGGATTCTCCAAATAGGTTTGTTTCTTGTTTGAAGTTTCAAAAGTATTTGAAACTATGAAATGTTGGCATCTTTCCCTTGCAGCATATATTTGAGATGGAGCCAGAGAAGAGCAGGCTTTGCAAATGTTTTCCTTTTTAGAAATACTGCATAGTTAATCTGAGGAATATTTTGTTACACTGGCATGAAGATTATCATGGCCAAACGTCTTATCTCTTAAAAACACCCCAACTTTATTTCTTCCTAAACCACATATATTCTTACTCGAGTGTCCCTAAATATCATAATGTGCCCCAGAATTACAACTCCACAGAATACCCATAAAACAATACACAGAACAGTTTTTTTGTAATATATAAGATAGTTTTATTCTAAGTATGTGCTATCTGAAAACTGATAAATCCATCAGTCTCGATGGTGGTGGATTACACTAAATGAAGAGTAATTAAAAGTAGTAATGAAAACAAATAGAGGTCTTTGGAGAAAAAACAAAATCGCGTTTCTTTTTTAAAAAGAAAAAAATATGTTAACTATCTGTGTTTTTGCTTTAAAATACATTTATATGACACAATAGAAGTTTATTTCTATGTCTTTTTATATATGTTTCCATTATTTTGGTAAGCTTTATTCATTCTTCTAGAAGCAATGCCTGTTGATGTGTTAAGGCAATCCTATAGACACATTGGAAGTGATTTCTCAGAAAAAGCCTACCTGAGCTTTGCATTTAAAATAGGAATGCTCTGTCTTACAGGGCACAGCTAAGTGGAATATTAGAGTTACTTACATATTATCCTTGCTTTTTGATGAAGAATCGGGAATTATATGTTACTAAATAATTTAAAATCATTTTAGTTAAAAAGACTATTTATGTATTACAGAACACAAAGCATCAGGTGTTGCCTGCCTCTGTAGATTTTTTGTAAGCAGAGCTGGCTCGAGGCTTCTCAGCTATATATAGAAGAATGATTTTGCAGAACTAGGACAGTAGAGTGTCTGAGTGGGAATTGTCTTGAGTTGTAGATGGCCATTTTCTTTCTTCCCTTACACTCAGCTCTTAATACAGCTGTTCTTTTTTCTTATTCCACTGAGATAAGGAATCCTCATTTCCAATGACTCAAAAATTCCCACTCTACCAAGCCTTCATTTTCCACACTTACACAGAAGACGCATTTCCTTTTCCCAGTCCTTACAGAGCCTTGTATGCTTCCCCAACACACTGGACTGCAAAAAAAGGAGCCCTTGAGGGGGGATGGGTTAAAGAAGAGGTAGGGTGCTGCAGCTGAAGCAGCTTCGTGCCTTAAGCCAGTTGTAATTAGTAGGAGTCCTTTTTCTAATGGCTAGAGTACAGTTCATTAGACCGAAGATTCTCAGAAACAAAAGTAATATTTCTTCTTGAAGAAAGACACTCAAGTTAACTCTTAATACCCCTCATAATTATGGTCTACTCTTGTCACCCTCAAGTTATCCTGCCACGCTGCAGTGATGTACGGTGTACATTCCTGTCTGTCCTATGGGAACTTATTTTCAGTGTGCTCATTTGTTTAATGAAAACCCCTATGCTATTTTGGGGAATGCCCCTGGAAATTTGGTGAGGTCCAAAATCTAAATGTTGTTTAGAATTAATAAAAGTGTGAGATATAGGCTGTGAACTAAACCAATCCTAAGTAACGTTTACATTGATTTAGGGCCAGATTCACCAGGTGAGTCGAGGTTCATGCACTGAGCAGAACGGAGAATCAAGAACTCAATGAATCTGACACTGAAAAATAAATACTTAAAAAGGAATTTAAGTTAGTTCTACAGTCTTTTAGGTATAATTTTTTTTAGTTTTCTTGGTTTTGTATGATTATTTCAAATATTAAAACATATTAAAGGTAAAAAGCAACTCAACAAAAACTATTAGAAAATGTAATTTCCTTTTTTTTTTTTTCTTCGAGGCATTGCATGACTATGCATTCGAAGTCCAACTGAACCCTGAATTAAAACATTGTAGGATACAGAAAATAAATTTGGAATAGCTTACCTTATATACTGCTGTGCCATAAAATAATAGTAGTCCCAATTAGTACTAGCTGCCATGCACTAGATACTGTAGGACTGAATTTCTTATGACTAATTCAAACTGCATTAGAGCTTTTCTGGCCTAATTTGCCCAAATATGATTATTTCAGAAGTTTGTTACAGCTAGCTGAGATCTAAAAGATGATCAAGCCACTTATTTTAAGTTAAAAGATGTATATTTAGGAAAGTGTTAAGTATTCCATCAATTTTGCACCCAATATTTTCCAAATATCTAGGAAGATAGATAGGAAATAGTAAATAGCTGAAGATACATGTGTTCTGAAATTTCGCATGTGCCATGTCTGCTGATGTTTTTGAATGCAACTTGTTTGTGATCCCTTGGAGAGATTTTATAGGTATTTGATTCTTCAGCTTGGAAGAGGAGAGAGGTTCAGGTTCTTCTCCTTTGGTAATTGCCACTTGCTCTTAAATCCCCTATTTTGTTTTTAGGAAAGACATACAATAATAATACTTGTCAGCTTATGATCTTTTGTAGAAGTCACCATGACTTTAACGGAGGACTTGTAGGTGCTCTGCAACTGTGACAGTAGGAATTCTTTAGGAGTGTATGGTACGTCTAAGCAAATATACACTCAAAGCAAAGGTTTTGTAGTTTCTAAGTACTCACACAAGGGTTTGCACATACTAAAAATACCAAGAAGTGGCAAACCCTGCGGCACAAATTTTACTTTCCTATCGTTCATGTTAGTGCTGGGTCTTCTGAAATGGTACAAGATCCCAAAGCGTGATTTCTATTTTGAGGAATAGTGGCAATCAGCACAACCTTTTATCTCCACTTATGTGGCCCAAACACATTCAATGGTGCTTTTCTTTCTAATAGATAAGCTTTTTTTTCTGCATTGGTAACATCCTACTGCCCCCAAAATCTCTTCCCTTTAGACTAACGTTGCCAAGCTGGTTTGTCTAGACCTCCCTTGTCCAGTGCAGAAACTTTTTCCAAAACAGTGGCTGTGGTTAAGCCCAAAGGCCATCCTGGTTATCCCTGATTCAGTAAGGGTTGTGTGGAGACAGTGTCAAATGGGAAGCATTTACGTAGACATTGTATGTCTATGTAAAAAGGGCACTATTGATATGTGATAGTGTGAACCAGAATTATACAAAGATTCCCTGAAGGGTTTTGTCTTGAACTACAATTTGGCTATGCCACCTTTGTATCATGGCATGTGCCTCTTTTTTTTTTTTTCTTTCTAATTAGTTCCTGCTGAGTCTCGCTCGTGATGTGGGCATTCCAGTAGTGCAAGAGACTTACATGAAAATAATTTATTACTTAAAATTATGAAGCACATAATAGAAGATCAAACTAAACCTAATATTTTTGAAGAAAGTTGAGTCTGTAAGATGCAGGAAGAAAACTTTGTGCTGTATAAGCCCCACTATGCCTGCTGTCACTAACAAATCCTTTGCCAGCAAAGGGCTTTTGTTTTGGGAAATCCCTGACTCCGAGAAGTTAGTGTAGTCACACGACGACTGCTGAAACCCAGTAATCTTCTCTTGTTGCTTTACAAAATAAGGCAGGTTACAGACAGAGCATTCAAACCGCTGTTTGCTGGTATTGATGTCTGAGTGGAGAAACAGGGTACATAATAATTTCCATCTGTGGATAGTTTAATATTAGCAGCTTGTACTGAAGTCAGTTCTTTATTGTGTTTACACATGTAACACTCAAATGTTTTTCAGACCACTGCTGTCTAACTATGGTGCTTGTAGGATTAATTCATATACTTGACTTAAAGAGAAGAGTGCAAGAAGCCTCGAAAGACAACACAGTTGATTGCATTCGAAGTGTCGTATTTCAGTACATTGAACTGAAGATTTGTTTCCTTGAATTCACTTAATTACAGTCACATAGTTTAATTTGTAAGAGAAAGTCTACATTTGCATTGCATTAAAAACATAGTAGTTCCTGTGGTTACAGAGATATCTAGCACCCCATTTGACAGTAGCTTCCTGTGAAGAAATTGTGTATAAACATATTAAGGCTTTATGCTCTGCCTTCAGTATAGGAAGGAAGTGCATGTTTCAACAAGTATGCTTCAACACTGAAAAAGAAACTTCATGCAGACAGTTATTGCTGTTTGGTTTTTCTTTTAAATATACATCCATTTTCCCAGTTGTTAAAAAAAAAAAAATAGCTCATGATAGTTTGTTTCTTTTGTAAAGCAAACATTTCAGAATTGTAGGAGTACCTATGTTGTTTTAGGTTGAATATCTCAGTGTAAAGTACAGGAATAATGTCACAATACTTTTTAGATATTCATCTTGCAAAAGTTTAGCGCCTATTTGTGAGTAATTTTGAAAAATTTTTTATTTAGGAGAGTATAGGATGTGTAGCCTGTTCTCTTCTGAGTGACATTTACTGACTTGAACATGTTTCCACAAGCATGATTTAAAGTAAGATGATCAAATGTCAAAACTGAAGTATTTCTTTTCTGACTCTTCTAGAACATGAAGCTGTTCAGTAAAGTTTTGTCAGAATTTTTAGTGGAGCTGTTGAAACCTTTTAGAAGTCAGACAATCAGCAGTCTGTTCTGTGTTTGAGGCAGTTGGATTGTAGGGCTGGTCCTTGTCTTTGTTCCCAAGAGGCTGACTCTGCATCCAGTCAGGCAGCTTTCATTGCTTCCCGTTAGTCTCTTCAGCATCTCCCTAAAGTTCCTTTGATTTCTCTGCCTGGCAGGGATAGATGTGGTGCTAGAAGACAGTCACAGTCACCCGGGTAGTAAGAACAGCTGAATCCATTGGCAGGAAATCAGTATTTATTTCAGCTTCTTAACTGTATTTTGCAATGGATTTGGGCAAGGTTTACGTGAAGGACTGTCTCCTTCCTGCAGTGACAGGGTTCTGCACAATGACTGCACTTCTGGCTCCTGTAGACAAAATTCTTGTGCCCTTGAATGGCTTTTAACAAAGCTCACCAGATAAACCATGAGTAGCTTCAGTATATTCCAAAAATTCGAAGAAATGGAAAAAGAAGGAGGGGCAAGACATCAGCTAATAAGAGTCAGGCAGAATGCCCCATGATTTGGAAAAAGTTGGCACCCCTTCCTACTTGGAATAAAAAAAAACCCAAACAACTTTTTTTTTCAAAATATGTGAGTTACCAAACACTGGATTCTGTTAGATATTTCCATAATTTAAGGCATAATTGAATTGAAGTCTCTGGATGTGAGCAGTGTCACTGGTTTGGTTGCACATCTGTACAGTTAAATATCTGCACTAGTTTCTTTCTGTGTGGTGTCACTTGGAAAATCATATTCTGAGCTGTTAAAGTATAGATTACCTTGCTGGGATGATTGTACTAAAGGGCTGGTTAGTGTTTGGAGCCGTGCAAGGCTGTTAGTTTCCATGGTGTAATCCAGTTAAGCAATCATTTCCTGGGAAGTTTCCAGATTTGCTGAGTCAGTAGTCTGGCTGACTACCAGGAAAAACTAATTTATCTTTCTAACAAACCAGGCACGCCGGCCAAAGAAGGTGCTTTGTGGAAGAGATTCTTGCTTTTGCAGTGAAAATAGGATAGTTCCTGGTTTCCTTTTCTTTCGGGGACTTTAATTTGTGGAATCTGCCTGGTGCTGGGAGTGCTGGAAGTTAAAAGTTCAGGGATATTGACAGGAGTTTTGGAAGTTATTGGGAGGAAAAGCTCATCATTGACAAGAGGGAGGAGGTATTCCTCCTTCTAATCAGTCAGTCACCCGGAGGGGTGTGGGTGATGCTCTGCCGGCTGCTGCCATGAGTTCTCTGTCACCAGCTTCCCTTCACTTTGCTACCTCTGAGCACGAGCTGAGGGTCACTTGCCTCTGGCTGGAAGAAGGAAGGGAGCACGAGTCCATTGTATCAGGCCTGGGCATGCAGGAGATCAGATCCAGGACTGCTGATGTCTTTTCTAGAGTATGGGAGAAGGGTGAAGCTCAACTTTACCTCTTACTCGACCTGAAGCCACTGTAAATTAAGAATTGCTGGTGTGTTACAGTGTGCTACATTGCTACTGCATAGCAGCCCAGTGCTTGCAGGATGGCAACGAAAAGTTGAAATACTTTATCTGTAACTGGAAGAAGCTGAAAGATATTTTTGACAAACAGTTTGAGTGAGTTTAGGCCTACCTATTTCCTTTCACTCGTTTTGAAGTAAACGTGGTGAAATCGTGTTCATTTGTTATTGAGCTTGTTACTCATTCTCAGTATATTATCTTTAACAGAAATATAAGCAGCACTTTGAATATTGATATTGTGTTAAAAAAATAAAGTAGGAACCAGTCTTGAAGACTGACATTCTGCAGTGGGTCTTCCAAAAAGGTGAATCTTTTGTTTAGTATCCATTACCCCTTGAACTGTGGAGAACACTTCCAAATTACCAGCAAAAATGCAGTTGTTCACAAAAATGTGAAGCGAGACTTTAAGTAAATCCTTCAGAAATCATAACTGTTCATTGACTGACAGAAATTTTGAGAAACAAGTTTAGTAAACAACAGTACCAAAGCTTTATCAGTGGTAACTTGGTATTTGATCAAAGCTGATAGTATGATGAGTTATAACTCTTGCTGAGTTATCTTTCAGAAATGGTCGAGTCAATGTAGAGCACGCAGAATTCACTTTTTGTCCAACCCGATATTTTCTCAGAACCATCCAGAAGAATATAGTAGCACATTAAAACTGGAAAAACTTGCCATCAAACTGAAAAAACAAAAAATATAGCAAATAATTTTTCCCACACTCATACTGTACCACACCTGAAATTTGATCAGACATGATCTAGGGAGTGCATCTCAGTGGTCAGAGCTGGAGCAAAGCCTGTCTCTCTCCGTTAATCATGAAAGTGCCTGAGATTAGTCTCAGTACATTTCATCGTTACTGATGTTTCTAAAACCTGCAAGGAATTTGGTGTGGAAAAACTGGGCCACACCAGCTTTCTAAAATCCTTTGAGCATGAGGTTAACTAAATGTAAGTAATTTAGACTTTTTAAAGCTTTTAGCACTATTCAGTTGCCAAAATAATTTTTGATTTGGCAATAATTTGGAAAATGAAGGCAAAGAATACAAAGTAGATTTAGTTTAGTTGATATTACAGAGGGTTCGAAGAGGGATCATGCTGTTAGGAAATATTGGATCACTTGTACTTCAGACAAGAGAAAGATTGTCAAGAAATAGGTCTAGTGGTAAGAAGCGTAAACTGAAATATTAATGTGTTTCAGTGACATAATGAAAGCAAACAACGGAACTCTTTCTCCTTAGAAATTCTTACTCCTTTTCAATTAAGGTACATTTTAAGAGAACAGTGTCACTAGATGTGAAAAGTCCACCAAACGTCCATATTCAAGACAAAGACAGAAAAGTGTTGTGACTAATGCCTTGCAGGTAGTGGTTAGAATTAAGGGAAACCTTTAAAGAATTGCTTTCTTTGAAAAGAAAACACTTATATTTAAATTTAGTATGTCACACGTATAACTGTTCTTGTTGAGAGCGCTGAAGAGCACATTCAGAGCTAGGTATCTGACCATAGTGTAGGGTTGGGGATGTAACCTGTAAGGCACCGCACAAAGACTAGCATCAGTCTGCGATAAAATTGTCCCTGTTCTACATGCAAGACTGAGAGGACCGCATCGCTATTTCTGGCTCCTTGTGTGAGCTTTGTGGTGTCCACAAGTAGTGAGGGCTGTCATTTGCAGGTAGATTGCACAAGCTGAGCCATGCAGTTTGTGCTGTACATGTGGGCTCGCTCTTCCTTCCTGAAGAGCTTCTGCCCTCCCTTCCAAAGCCCTGCTCATGTTGACTTTGTAAGACTTAACGCAATCTGCCTTGGAACTGTTAGGCAAGCAATATTGCTAATTAACAAATATTAAATAAATTTAATCCTAAACTGAGACTGCTTTGGTTTTTTTGTTCATATACATAAGTACTTTACAGAGCATGAAGATCTAAAACTCAGAAAGCAAACGTGTAATATCAAAGTATGTACCCGTACTTTTTCCACTAGCTTTTGTGATGAAGAAAAGCAGACGCTTTCTTATACTTGTTTCAGTCTAGGTTGTTTATGGTGACCACCTGTGCCTGGCTCATACAATGTATTTTGCATATTTCTCTTGATTTGACAGGACGACATTTGCGCAGTGGATAAGCATATGATGTTGGCATTGTTGTCAATTAGCAGGGTAGCTCTAACATTCGGCAAATCTATTGCGTGTTCATCTTTGGAAAGACAGATAGAATAGATAAATTCTGGACTTCACAGCAAGAAACCTATCGGGTCTTTGGTAGGAAGAAACTTTTTTCTTCCCCCTATGGCAAATACGTTATGAAGGCAAAGCCTGGACCTCCTTAGCTTCTTCTGCCATCAAAATGACTTTCAAATTTCTCTGTGCTCCAAGATTCTCAGACAGAAGCATACAAAAATGTATTTTCATATTTTGGTGACCAAGAAATTATAATCAATCAATCTTCTTAGGATTTTCTATAACATTATTAGTTTGAAACAACAGTTTTTCAAGTTAGGCCAATCTGAAATTTCAGCTACTACATTTTTTTGAACAGTGCAGGCTCACTGGGGAACGACTTATTTCCTAGCCTTCAGTTATCGGATTATTTGCAGATGGTGGTAAGAAGATGCTGAGTTTTAAATGATCAGACTGCATCTTGTCACTTTTTTCTTCTTTCCGTGTTAGGAATGGGTGTAGTTTTGTTGTTTCTCAGGTGCAATTCTTAGGAGAAGACGGTTTTCTGGGGTAATTTCCGTATTTACATCTAAATGAATTTAGTAGAGAAAATAAGGTAACGCGTTTCTTTCAGGAATTCTTTGATTAGATACCTTAGACTATGTGTCTTCATACATATTTTTATTTATATATATGCATTTAAATACCTATTGTGATCTATTGAGCATAATCTAAATGTGGTAAGGTTAGAGATAGCAAAAATTATAAATAAATGGTTTGGAAAATACTGATCTGTTTTCTATCAAAAACCTGCACGTACATGGAATAAAGTAATAAATTTCTTAATGTTTATACATAAAATACAGCCTTTCCAAGTTACTTTTGATATAAAACAGAAAAATCATAGAGTCATAGAATCTTCATGGTTGGAAAGGACCTTTAAGATCATTGAGTCCAACCAAACAACCTACAATCTTTGTCACTAGAGCATGCCCTGAAGTGCCACATCTAGACGTTTCTTAAACGCCTCCAGGGATGGTGAGTCAACCACCTCCCTGGGCAGGCTGTTCCAGTGCCTGACCACGCTTTCAGTAAAGTAATTCCTCCTAATATCTAACCTAAACCTCCCCTGCCGCAACTTCAGACCATTTCCTCTGCTCCTGTCGTTATTCACTTGGGAGAAGAGGCCAACACTCACCTCTCTCCAACCTCCTTTCAGGTAGTTGTAGAGGGCAATGAGGTCTCCCCTCAGCCTCCTCTTCTCCAAGCTAAACATGCCCAGCTCCCTCAGCCTCTCCTCATAGGACCCGGTCTCCAGGCCCCTCACCAGCCTGGTAGCTCTCCTCTGGACACGCTCCAGCACCTCAATGTCCCTCTTGTACAGCAGGGCCCACAACTGAGATGAGAGAGGTAAAAATGGCTTGTATTTTTATTGGAACAGAAAATGGTTTTCTGAGAAATATTTACTGAGTACTTTCATTTTGATTTAAAAAAATCATTTTTTTTTTTAAATAAAAACCTGTTTCAGCCACAATGTGAAAAGTATGATAGTAGCATTGGCAAAGATATTGTTTGATACTATTCCAATTTTTCAAAAGCAGTCTGAGAACGGGGTATGTTATGTGTTTAAAAGCACTTACATTACTTTTTATGACATATGACTTACTGTTTTTGAGGTGAGTATATGTGAATATGAAAATCTTTTAAAAATGAATACATCATTATTTCAAATGCTCTTTTTACGTATTTCACAGCAAAAGACACCGTCAGAATCATTCACTGGGCGAGAGAAGAGATCAAATTCACAGTCCTACATTGGACGACCTATTCAGCTAGACAAGATCTTAATGTCCAAGGTTAAAGTGCCTCACACTTTTGTCATCCACTCTTACACACGGCCAACAGTTTGCCAGTACTGTAAGAAGCTTCTCAAAGGGCTTTTTAGACAGGGTTTGCAGTGCAAAGGTAAGTAAACGCCCTTTAGGAACATAAAAGCTAAGCATAATAAAATCAGTAAATTAGCGTTTGAGTAGTTACGCTGTAGCCTTACTCATGATTTCCTCACTAAACTGTCTAGGTGTAGGCACATGTACAATTACATTGGATTAAGCTGGAGCTAAAATTACAGTAATTGCTGTTCTGCAGGAGCTGGCTGCGTTCATTCTTACCCTGCGGTATATCTGCAGTAGCTCGCATCTTTCTCATCAAGGTGTAAAATATCTTGTATTTGGCACTAGGTTGGTGTGTGCTCACAGGCAGTTAAGCAGAATAGTTAACACAAAGGACTGTGTTCTTATCTTCATGGTTTACACGCTAGAAAGTCTTATGCTTAAATTGATGCATGTGCCTGAGTCCCAGCAGTTCAGGGTTTGGTCCGGAGTTGTAATGGAAATAAAATAAGGTCTCATGGCGGTGTACCTTAGCAGGTGCCAAAGTGAGTCAAGCCCCTTGGATTGTGGCCTAGACTACTGGCTCACCTTAGCCAGCTAGAGTGCCCATAAATACAAAGCGTTGTGCATGCTACGGTGTTAGTTAACGTCAGCTAACAGATCCTTAAAATCACCTTCCTTCTTTTAAACTAAACAGCAACTGTCATAGACTGAATCAGTGTCCTTTGTGTTGCTTCTTTGAACTAACATCCTGCAAAGATTCAAAGCTGCTGCATTCCTTTAACTTAAGGTGTGATTCTGATGTGATTTTAACTAAAGCAAAATCTCTGTGAAGGCATCACCTGTTTCAGTTCACTTTGAATCCCAGTGACATAAGCAAATATTAACCTGATTTTTAAAAAAATATTTACCTACAGTTTAGCACTGCTGTACCTCAGTTGGTTATTGGATTAATCTGAGGTTAAATAATTCTAAGGATATAGATATCCTTAGTATTTTTCTTCCTTCCTGAGTCTTTGCTTTTCCAGCTGTGTTAATAAGTTACAGCTCTTGGTTTACATAAAATGTGTTCCATAAGCCAAAAGAAAACAGTTAAGATGACATCTAATAAAGTGCTCCTTACAGATAGGAAAAAAGTCAAGGTAGGGTGAAATAAAAGTATCTAGAAAATAAGGAAGGTATTGAAGGAACCCTCCACTGAAAGCTGCCTAGAAGTTGCATTGCGATGGAAAGAACAAATATTTTCTCGCTTACAGTTGTTGGCTTGGATTCTGCTGTTTCAATTTTCAGTCTTCACCGTTTAATTTGTAGTCAGTCACGTAAGCTGCAGTGGGCGTACTGCGGCCCAGTCTCCTTTTTTCACTGGAAAAGCAGCTCTGGCTGTCCAGCCAAGCAGACAGGTCTCCTGATTGCTCCCCTAGGTGGGCTGAGCATGTGCTTCAGCTGCAGCTTCTGGCATCTTCATCCTGTCCCATCCGCAGGCAGTTGGCACGCAGCCAGGCTAAGGAACGCTCTCTGGACATGTTAACTTTATACTAGTGAGATGATAGGGCTCAACGTTTATAGTCTGGATAGCAGGAAAAAAATATAATTGTGTCACAGAAAAAGAGAAATAATTTTACTGTATCGCTTTTTTTCTTAATAGACTGTAGATTCAACTGTCATAAACGCTGTGCTCCTAAAGTGCCGAATAACTGCCTGGGGGAAGTTGCCATTAATGGAGGTAAGTTGCGTTAATGTTACTGTCATTGTTTAAGCCATCAGTTAAATAAAAAGGTAAAACTGGGATGTGTACTAAGACACATTTTTCCATTGCTTGGGAGTGGCCTTTCCTCTGCGATCTTTCTGTTGAACATCAAAGACGAAGTGTGGGAGGAACCCTACGAGTGGTAGGATTTACGCCATCAACTCTGAGCGCGTGTCTTCCAAATAGGTGGCACTTTCACAGAGCTGGTGGCAGCAGCAAAACGGCTGGGTGATCGTGGCCTGTTGAATGCAGCGTGACAGAGTAAAACAAAAAGCTACACGCATGAGAAGCTGGCATTCACCTCTCAGATGCAAGCACAAAATTGCTTTTTTAATCTGGGGGGAGAAAAAAGTGTTTGTTTTAGGATAATCTTCCTGAGAAGGAAAAGTATACCTGGAAGAACTGGGAAGACCCTCCAGGAAAAAATTCTACCACTTACTGTTGGCGTAAAAATAATCATATCAGTTGCCAGAAATAAAAGCTTGGGTATCTGCCGATTTTGCTATACATGTGCTGTCGGTTTTGTGTCAAGTATAGGAATGTATGGGTAGGCTTGACAGACGGTACTGGAGAAAAAAAGGGTGGTTGTAGATGAGTTGTTGATTGCCTTGAAAATGTCACTTTTCTGTGTGATAAGGGAATGAGAAGTGTGGTAAAGTGTTCGGTTTCTAATGCATATGACCATGTTAAGTTGTCAGTCTAAACTGCTTCTGAAGTTAATGAAGTAGTGCCTTATTAGGTGTACTTTTTCAAACTTTAAATTGGGGATCTACTTTACTGAAGAGATATCAAGAACTTTCAAAGTTAGGAATGTTAACTAATATCTTTCATAGTATTTCTCATAGTAGGGTGACTGTATTACTACAAGGTTTTTCTGTTTAATGGCAATTAGTGTAGGCAAAAATATTTCAGGTGCCGAGTATCCAACTTGAAACATGATAAGTTGCATGATTTTCTAGAAGGTTGNTTTATTATTATTATTATTTAATCTTTACACCATTTATAGCTCACTTGACCATTAACCATCCCATAACATAACTATTTCTTCAGGAGTGCAGGTACCGATGCTTATGGAAGTTTAAGGCTTGGTTTTCAAATCCAAAAGCTAAACATGCAGCATGTTATGTTAATTCCATTGATAACAGTATCGTTTTCCCTGAGATTTGCAGTCAGAGAAAGTAAATAAATCTGTTTATGAATGATAAACTTTTTCCTTCGTAAGTGCAGTTTTAGTGAGATGTGCAAATCATGATTGATCAAAAGCGTTAAGAGCAGACAGGAAGGGAAGCCTTGTTTCTGGACAACTCGACTAAATGAACAAAATCTACATTTGTTTCTGAATTACTCCTTGAAGTTCCCTCCTTTTATTTGAGGCAGTTGCATTTCATCCCTCCAATGCACCCTCTCTGCCCTCTCCCCGCCTTTGCCCCACAAGAAAGACGCTACTTTTGTTGACTTGCATGACTACGCATGACTCTGATGCCAGCCTGATGGGAAGGGATGGTTTGTCTGAGGAAGAGCTGAGTGAGGAAAGTTTGTGCAAGGCCACTTGGGGTGAGAGCACGTACACCAGGCTTAGTCCAAGTGTACACTTAAAATTTATAGAGTTTGGCTTTTCCCCACCAAATAATATCCTCAGTATTGTATCCATGGTATCACGGTAGAATTCTTAATTGTGTATGTATCCTAAATGACTGATACAGGGTCCATAGGATTATCAAAGGCAATTTCATCCTGGTATCTAATTTCTATTTTTACAGTAATTTGTTTCACATTATTTTCAAACTTAATAAATAAATACAGTATCTGTCACTGTGTCCATCTGCTGTGTGATGCATCTTCCCCAGAATAGTAAGTGAAGGAAGAGCTGAAGCAATAAAATTCCAAGTATGGTCTCATTAAGAAATACGTTAAGCACTAAATGTGGGAGGTTATTTTTAAGTGATTTGGTTTATTAAAAATAGAGATTTAAAAAGTGTTGTACAAATAGCAAAGAGAGAGCTTTGCACTGTAAAGTGTCATTCATGACTGGATGACTGTTTCTGCTAGAGATGAAGTATGATGTGTCTCTTAATCACACATCAGTAACTTACACCCAAACATTTTAAGACTACTGTATATGGGAACAAACCTTTCAGCTGTGCACTTCTAATATGAGTGAAATGCTATCAATTCGTAATGTTTTGCTGTCAGCCAGCTCAGTCTGTTTTTTCATTTGGAGCACCCTCTGCATTGACTGCCAAGAAACCTTCCTCCACACAATTAGGCAAGAGTTTCTTGATGATAATATTTAGTGTATTCTATGTGATTTTATCTTACTTCAAATTCCTAAAACACTGCAAACATCCCAGAAAAATTCTTTCCGTGTTTCCTATCTGACAGTACTGATGATTTTGACATGTTAGATCACAGCCTGTATAGCAGCAGGCTGAGTTTCAACANTTTTGGTTTGGGTTTGTTTGTTTTTGTAAAGTAAGTCCTTATGTAAGTAAGTTTAAAGCTTATGGATTACGGTGCCATATTATGCAGCCTTCACAGAGAACAGTGGTGCAAAGGAAATATCTTTTTCCCCAAAAAATATAGTTCGCATTATAAGTAATTGTCTTGGGAGTTATTTCAGTACTTCATTACCATGTCATCATCATATTACAAAATTCCTAGTTTTGAAATTACTGCTCTCCTAGCATCAGTTTGCAGCTGTAGCCTGTCAACAGCCATCAAGCCAGTACACAACACTCAAGCTGTATAGAAAATCTGCCAGATCTCAGAAATAAAGTTCATGATTGTAGAATGTTTGATAGGAGTCCATGGATAAGTTCTGCTTTGTCTTTGACGTTTTTAATAGAAAGTTGTATTTCTGAGAGTGTTTTACTTTGATGCATTTACAGCTTTCAGTCGTGATTTTCTGAATGGCTGGTTGCAGACCACACTTCACCAATACATCCTGAGTAGAGATAGATCCAAAGAGAACCTGAGTTTTCCTGGAGCTCAAAATGTGTCAGGATGTTGAGATTGGAGTATTGTATGTTTTCAGATAATAACTTCAGAACTTACATTCCAGATCTCCTTAGTCCTGGAGCTGAGTCTGACGTGGTCATGGAAGAAGGGAGTGACGACAATGACAGTGAAAGAAACAGTGGTTTTATAGATGACATGGAAGAATCTATAGCTCAGGATTCTGAGATGTCAATGACAGGATGCCATAGTGACAACGGGGAAATGCAGGATGCTGATCCAGATCATGATGAGTCTAACAGGATGATCAGGTGAGTGTACCTTCCATCTTCTTTTGTATTTATTTGGAAGTATCATGCCTAAGGGAATCTACATGGACCCTATTCTCACTCCTTGAGAATGGAGAGAGCTTGTGATATGTGGCGGTTCTGAAATTACAGTGAAATTGCTTCACTAATAGATGCATTAGGAACTTAAGAGAAAAGTTATTGTCAAGTTGAAGTAGCAACTGAAAACTGATGCACAAGTAATTGTTACATGTCTACTCTCTTATGAAGATTATGTTGTGAAACTTTATTTGTGCGTCAGCAATAAAGAACAATTTTTAAAATGTATTTTCCCAAGCATTTTTTCCCAACTAAAAGTACAATGCCTGGTCATTTAAAAAAAAAAAAAAGAAGAAGAAAAAAAGAAAAGAAATCATGTAAGTGGCTGTGGTATAATCGTCTCTTGTTTGCATTTTTAGATACCTGTAGAAAAAAGGAAAGTTTGGCAAACTTGAAGTAGTAGTTTCAAGTAAGTTACAAAATAGATTAGTGGTATAAAATGACTAATCTAATCAGGAAGGAAAATGGAATTAGGGTTGTGCAACTTACATTAGAAATGTTTGAAGAGAAGAAAGCATCATTCACGTATTGGAACTGTACAGGCCAGTAGGGAAAAAAGTAGGGATTATTCATTGTCAGGGAACCTAAAATGAATTTAGGTCCTTTCAACTGTAATTTCCTTGATGCAAGGGATCTGTACCTTGAACAATTATAGAATATTTTTCTTTCACAGGTCCCAGGTTGACCTGCAGTTTGCTCTTTTATTTTGCTTACTAGGAGTCTGTTTCAGTAACACGTTTCCCGTAGCTCTCTGTTACTAACATATACCTGTTGGGCTGATAGAAGGCAATCTGTTTCAACAATACGCGGTTTTACCTCCTGCACCAGTGAACTGTTTTTCCTACTGTCATGTTCATCTGCATAGACACTATAGATAGACAACTTGTATCATTGGAATATAAGCCAGTGCTTATATCAGAAAATTAGTGTCATATAACATTTTGAATGTCCAAGTTACATTAAATAGGCAGTTTTGCAGGTTTTCAAAATATAAATACCCAAGTGTAACTAATAAAAACATTGATAACCAAGGTACGTGTTTTACTTAGTTGAGGGGCATCCCTGTATTTCCAGTAATACCTTTGCAATGTATGCAATAATACATTTGTGAGGGTAGTCTCCATGTCCATGGATTATTTTTAAGTGATCTATTAAAAGCCCATAAAAATTTAACATCTTGTCAGTACAGGCAAGAATAGTTATATAGGGACTGCAAGAATAGTTATATAGGGACTGCAGCTCATTTGATCATTTTTAGGCAAAAAAGAAATGTTAGCTCTATGTTACACTCTTAATGACACTTCAAGACAGCACACGTTCTGTGTTTTCATTGGAAATTGCCAATTCAGAAAATGTTTTATTTCCAGGATTGGTTATAGTTATTTAATTCCAGGATGTGTTATAGTGAAGCAGGGCCATCTGCAGACACCCACAGTCAGAACAACTGTGGAAACTTAAGATATTATTCTTTTCCTGGGCACTTTCTGCCCTTTTTTGTTGGAGTTGTTGCACCAATAGCTTTTGCCAGCAGGGCAGAATGCATGAGGTCTCTGTGCTGTGTTTACACGTACAGTGTACAATCTCCACGT
Organism: Rynchops niger; assembly: GCA_013400035.1. NCBI lineage: Eukaryota > Metazoa > Chordata > Aves > Charadriiformes > Laridae > Rynchops > Rynchops niger. The sequence goes on along the minus strand of VXBH01001558.1, from coordinate 10,954 downwards.
AAAGTTCTGCCAGAAATAATTTAGCATTTAAGATTAGGATTGAACAGATTCTGAGTCCATAGTCCATTATGCAGAATCTGCCCCAGGAATGGTTAACTCCAACAGCAAGGAAAGTGGGAAGATGGGCTTGGCTTCTTAAACTTCTCCAACTAGATATTCCAGATGTTATCTGGTGGTGCTATCAGGCATACTGTCAAGTTCCCATGCCTTCCCGACTGTGTGTTAGCCGAGTCGTGGAAAGTTTCAGTGTGCATACCCCAGAGTGCACGGCAATGGGATGTCGCTTTAGGTCTTTGAGGATAAAATGTATTAGCATAAATCTCTTTCTCTGACAGGTTCCAGTAGATTCTCTGCTGTGCCCTGCCAGGGTACACGCAGCTGGTCAGCTGATGTGTTTTTTATTCCGTAAACCTTCATAACTCCACTCTGTGTTTGAACCCGAGGAAGATCACAGGACAATAATCTGATGGGCAGTGTTTACTGAAATTATGAGATTCGCGATCAAGCACTGCTCTGAATCATGCATAGCACAGGCTTGAGCTGTGGCTCCCACACCCTGGTTGAGGCCTTAGACATTTGTCCATCTTCTTAGCTCATCTTTAGGAATATTTCTGGGGGGGAGAGAGAGAGAGAGTGTGTGTGTATGTGTATGTGCGTGCCTTCTCCTGATGTAGCATTACAATTGTTTTTGCTTTGTAATCTCAACATACTTGGAATGACAAAATAAAATAGCGTCCAGGTCTGATAGTGATGATAAATATAAATGTGGATATTGGATATATACGTATATTCTGATTTAAAAGATTTTTTTTTCTTTTTGTCCAAAGTTATCTTCTTTCTAAAAGCCTTTATTGATTTATTCTTAAGCCCTTCAACCAGCAACAATATTCCATTAATGAGAGTGGTACAATCTGTGAAGCACACAAAAAGGAGAAGTAGCACGGTCATGAAGGAGGGTTGGATGGTTCACTATACAAGCAAGGACACACTGGTAAGAAATGTGAAGGAAGACCTTTCTTCCTGTCTTAGTACATACTATGTGATAGTACAGCATCAAATCCTAACAATACTTTGAGTATTTACAGTCACTCATATAAGGCTGCTTTTGCAGTATTTGTCATTCCTAATGTCTTGACTCATGTCATAACTGAGGACTGGCACTGCTTGTAAGAAACAGGAGACAGCTGAAACACACAAAAAAATTTCTGAATGTGTCAGTTGCATTATCACAGGCAGCCAAATGTGAAGACATTCTGAAGGAAGTAAAAAATAATATTAGCACCTTAGGGGTTCTGGAAAGTAGCTTTACCTTCCAGCTGCGGTCTCCTAGATATCTTACTGCTAGGTGAATTGAGGGTTTTGTAAAATAGATTTAGCATAGGAAAAAGTTATTTTCAGTCTGACCTGGAGTCAGCAGGAGTAATGACTTTAGTATGTGGCCTTCTAAAGTGAGCTGGCGTGTTATAACTGATAGAAAAAGAGTTTAAATGTTTTAGCAGCAAATTGTGCTGAACGTAGTGCAGACAAAAAAGGGACATTTTAAATTTTTAAAATGTGAACAGTTTGAACAGAGCTCGGTTATTACCAAAACAACAGAGGGTGGCCCTACAAATCCTAAACTTAAATATGAAGTCCTCATAAAAATCTTGCAATAGCAAGTGAATCCTTATCATTTGGAATTGATCTTTTCAAACTTAAGGAAACATTTTGGAAGTGATGCTTTTGAGAAATGAACATTTTGTTAATTTACTTGGAAAATGCTAGAAGGATTTTCCCCTTGTTTTTCATTGCAGAGGAAGCGACACTACTGGAGACTGGACAGCAAATGCATCACACTTTTTCAAAATGATACTGGAAGCAAATATTACAAAGTAAGGAATATTTTTCAATCTCTTTTTGTGCCAGCAGAATATAATGACTGACTTGCTGCATTAATAGATACTTACTAAAAGTACACTAGTAAGTTTACTTTGATCTATGTTTGTTTTCATTATTTAAGCTCCATATTTGTGTTTTGCCTTTCACAAAGGAGTCTCAGATCAGGAAGGTGTCAGCTAACAAGGACTTGTAAAATACATGTTGTGGAAATTGAAGGGGTTTGTATAGGGGCAATTCAGTACCAGTGACAAATTCTGGCACGAAAGTCATTTGACATTCTGTCATTCATAATACAGAGTCTTTCCAAACAGGTATCGGATATATTATTTAAATTCTGTACTTCGGACCCTATGTTGTGATTTTGATTGTAAAAGATTATTTTAATGCTCATATCATTTTATCCTAGGCAGTTAAACTCCTTAGGCATTACTGCAACGAGTTTTAGTAATGGAATTTTTTTTTTCATGTGCCTTCCTCTCAGGGAAATATGTCAGTGAAACATGCCATAAGTGTTATTCAAGATGAAACAATCAAGTTTACACCTATATGAAATGTGGATTTGTAATCTTCACGTTGAATAGATTTATTCTGCAAATAATTTATTTCAAATACATTTTATTAAATAAGGACTCAACACGGTTTAATTTTCTAGTGGATTTCTGTTGATATGTGGGTGGTGCTGCTACTGTCTGATGGCACCTCGCTCCTCTCTTTGATAAGTTTAATTAAATAAGTAAAGTTCTACTTGGTCTTGGAGAGAAACATTTAGTATTTTACCATCAACTGTCCTCAGTGTCATGGAGCTTCAGGTTACAAGAAGCACGTGGTTAAAAGCAACAGCTAATATTGTAAATTAGTTAAATAAAGTTTATGCTTGTAGTTTTCTGTGTCAAGATTATCAACATATAAAATGATACATTTTTTCATTTTAGGAGATCCCATTGTCTGAAATTTTGTCTCTGGAACCTGCAAAAACTTTCACTTTACTGCCTCAAGGAGCCAATCCTCATTGTTTTGAAATAAGCACAGCAAATATAGTCTATTATGTTGGAGAAAACATAGAAAACCTCTCAAGCGTCCCACTGAATAACAGCGTTATCACCAGTGGTATTGGCATCGATGTGGCGCGCATGTGGGAGATGGCAATACAGCACGCCCTGATGCCCGTCATCCCTAAAGGGGCATCAACTGGGTCAGGGCCCAGCCTACACAGTAAGTTTATTCATTTTCTCCATTTCAGATAAGCAGTCATATCACAAATGGTGTTACTCAATCTTATGCACACGCTGAAAGGGAAGTATTGCACAGCTAGTAAAGGCTGTTCTGTCATGGCATATCACCTGTCTGCACATTATTTTAAATGCCACAGTTCCTCATCCGTGTGTTTCCAGTTTATACTAGGACATCTCTATTAATATACAAGATGCAGATTTGTTAGCGAGCACATAGTTGTTCTATTTATAAGGCATCTCATCCACATTTTGTTGCTGACATGAGTAGTAGCTTCCTTGTGCAGAAGCATGTAGCCTTCTGAGCTCCAGTTGGGAACTGATAGATTTTTCCCATCGTGACTGTAATTTACGTTTCTAGCTATCTGCAGAAGCAGCTCTTCACTCTTTAGGTCACTGCAGCATAGATGATATCCTCCCTTTCATCACATTTGGCCATACAACTGCCGCAAACTTAGTCCCATGCTGAGGTGAAGTGAACTCAAGTGTGAAGAACAGCTGTTCTAAGCACGACAAGACATGGATGTTAACGCAGGACCAAAAAGACTGAATATATTTTTGCCTCCAATTTACGTACCTTTGGGTAATTCTCTGGCAAAGACGACAGCTTATGTAAACCAAACATGAAATTCCTTTAAATCTAGCTCAGGGACTGATAACAAAGTAGCACAGAGGAAACAATTCCCCACTACTGGCCACGTACTGCTGTGGTTGCTCTCCTACTCGTACTCAGCCTAGTTAGCGTAAAGCAAATTTGGGTATGGCTACACAATGTGGATTAGAACTTTTGTTGCGATAAATACCCGCTTTAGCACTTGATGTCTGGATGCTATTAATGCAGCGCGAGATGCTAATAAGACCGCAAGCCCTTCAGAAACAAAGTGATACAACAGGCTGTGGCATTACGTCTCCCGGCACAACAGCTCACATATCAGATTAGATCAGTTCCATCCTTTGCTTGCTCGACTGGGTTCCTGCATAAAATAGTGTCAAATTCTGGATGTCATTTCAATCGGGCTAGTTGCCTAGTGCCCCTGGTTTGAGCCCAGCATAGCTAAATAAATCACCTAAAATGCTGGACCCGGAATGACAGCTGTCTTCTCTCTTGGGACATTGGAAAATTTTCTCTACAAGTTAGTAGTTATCTTTGGGGGTTTTGTGCAAAAATTGAGGTCATCTGAGACCTTTAGAACAAGCTCCTGTGGGGAGTGAGGGTGACAGCAACCTTCTGTCTTCCGCTCAAAGTCTTCGTCCATGCCTTTTTTCACATAAACACAAAACAGCACATACATTTGAAAACAAATTGGCAGTGATTAAAGGCCTCTATGTAACTGAAACATTCCATTCCAAAACCAGTCTGTTCCTAAGGAAAGGACAGGGGAATAAGTCACACGGGGCAAAAGTTACTCGTGCTACTTAGGCAACCATGGAAGGTGCTGATGGGCAGTAGTGAGTGTCTTCAGAGTGTAGTACGGGCTTTATAGTAGAGAACACTGATGTTGATTGAGGCTGAAACCCGTACTAAGAAATTCTAGGCAGAGGTAGGAGACAGAAGTGGCGATGCTCCAAAGAACCATTCTTTCCTCCTGAAAATTACGTCTTTGTGTGATACACTTAGCAGTAGGCATATCCTCAGGCTTTATTGAACCCCTCAATAGATTTACAGTTCAAAATGCTTATGTTAGTATCCTAAGCTCTGATTTTGTAGAGCTTGTATCTGATATTTGTTGTATTAAAGCACAAGTGCAGGTTTTTATTTCCGTTATGTGTTTTAATGATGTCTCTTAAGCCAGTTGAAATGTGTATTACTTTTAGCAGTACATATCCCAGTTTCAATGTGTATTGACGTGAATAGCATCAAATACTCTGTAGATAACACTATAAAAAATATATTATTAAATTAACTGAATAAAACCAGTTTACCCTAGTTGCAATTATGTTATTTGCATGAACTATGAAGCCCTAAAAAAGAATGCACAAAACCCAATAGTAAGGTTAAAAATGGGAATGAAGAGATTCCTCTATTAAAAATTAATAATGAAATCTATAATTCTGTTCTTTACCGTGCACCGCCAAACTTGTTCAAGTCACGTATTTGTGGGCTGGTGTGATTTTATATTGGCTGTTAGATGAACAAGCTGACCTAATTGGTCCGGTTTCTAGAGCTGTCGGTAGATATTGATGTAATGTAAATGTCATTTCCTATTACCACATGTTTGAACTAAAAGCACAGCAATCTAAAGTATATTTTACTTTCTTCCCCAGGGGATATATCCATCAGTATTTCTGTGTCAAACTGCCAAGTTCAAGAAAATGTGGTGAGTGTTCTCTGGATGCTGGTGCTAGACGTGCTATGATTAAGCTTGCGAAGTTATTGATTTCTTTGGCAAAGAGGAATGTTGGAGAGGAGTTCCCATCAGCCATTTTTTACTTACTTTGTAGAAATTAACAAACAATTAGCTTTGCAAACTTCTGAGAAAAATCGACTTCACGGCACCTTGTCTTGAGACGCAAGAATTACATGTGGGTAATTTCTTTTAACACAGAATGTAACTATGTGTCCTTGTAGGAAGTTAATTACCAAAAGAAAAAGCGAGCTGTAAGAGTTATTAGTTCGTGGGATTTCTGTCAGCTGAACTTTGTAAAGCCAATCACAATCCTTGATGAATATACTGTTTCCTGTCGTCACTGAGAGACCAGCTATTCTCTGTCGTACAGAGATGAAGCTCTGTCCAAAGGAAGAGTTACACATGTTGTTGCACACACGTAAAGAATTCTGGGTTTCTTTTACCTAGGACTGTTAGACACAGGGCATGCGGTCAAGGCAAACAGTCACACCGCTGATTTTCTGTCTCGGGGGCAAAATAAATAAACAGGACTGCCTGCAGCCCAGAATAGCTTTGGGGAGGCTCTGGTATTTGCCAGAAAAATCCCAGGGAAAGATGTGTCCATTTGTTTCCTAAGAAAAAGCAAGACAGACTTTATTATCAAGTCCTTGGCATTCTTTTACTCTTCATTGTATCTGCTGCTGGTTAAAAATCAGGAAAATGAAACTGAGCTCCAAGATTTGAGGTTTGTTTGAGTCTCCGAAATTAATCCACTAATAGCTTGTGCTTTAGCTTGTGTTTGGGCACTAAGAAACAGCGAGATGTGAGACTCCCTCTCCGGCACGGATGGAATATTTTACCCCTCTCAGTGGACAAACAGAGACAGCCAAAGCCCCGAACTGCTGATACTCACAAAGCTTTCTATAAACTAAGAAACCATTTGCATTTCCATGGCTGATGCGAGCTGACATAGGAACTTTTGCAACAGTTTTAAATTTGTAGTTTCTCCCTTTTTGTTAAAACCAGCAGCAATTCCTAGATCTGGGATCCTGGGTCATCTGGGTAGAACGTTGCTAACAAGACCTTCTTCATTTCCATATCTACTTTCATCATGACATTTCACAAAGATAAAGTGTAATGTTGTGCACTGAGGGATACTTGCCTGGAAGATGGCAGCAGCTGAAACCTGTCGAAGATGCAGCAGCTTTTACAGCAATTGCAGTTAATGTGGCTTTTAAGAAAACTTGTATGAATGTTTTTGGCAGATAACATGTTTTGAAATGTACTATAGTAAATGTGTGCTGCTTCTCATTAGAAAAAGCAAATGAAATACAAATTTTGTTTCCATTTCTCAAGGCTTAATATTTGTTATGTTTATATAAACAGGATATTAGCACTGTATACCAAATCTTCCCAGATGAGGTGCTGGGATCAGGGCAGTTTGGAATCGTTTATGGAGGTAAGGCTTTGGTGTGATTTACACTTATGTTTAAGATAGAAAATTTTTTGAATGGTGAAAGTATTTGGACTCCGAAATGTTTTGTTACAGGAATTAGCTCCCATTGTTTCACATAAGGAGTATTCATTAAACAGTGAAACTGGGTTTTGTTGACAAAGTCATTTTGTAATTTGAAGTTTTCTACCCAGTTCTTTTTCAGTAGTTTGTTAGAATTGTTCCTTTAGGTTTATTTTCTTAGTCATTTTTCCTGGTTTTCCTCCCTTTTTTCAGCAGTTTTTGGGGCTGTATCTAGGTACAGCTGCTGTTTGAGACAGTGTGAAGTGAGAACTAACTACAAATTTCTCACTGAAGTATCTCTGTGAGTCTGATAAACCTGGGACATGCACTCACATGCCTAAAGGCAATCACCTATTTCCTGATTTGCTAGTCTGGAACTACTATGGAAGGACTAAGCCTCCAACCTCCAGTTACAGACAATGCAGCTTAAGTATATGAACAAGCGTATATATATATATATATCTATATATAGAGAGAGATAGATATATATATATAAGAAAGTTAACTTTGCATCTATATTCTTGAAATGCAGAGTCTGCTTTCTCATTTGTATGTTTCTTACATGTTTAAACAGCTTTGTCAATGATAATGAGAAGAGTTTTCTTGTCAAAGGGTAGGAAGAAGGGAAAGGACAGAAAACTTTTAATGACTTACGTGACTTAATTTGCTGTAAACCTGCTCTGAGAATTACTTGGTTGTGTTCATTTGTACAATCCAGTAGAAGTGGAACATTTTTCAGAATTAATCATGTTAATTGATAGAGGCCTTTTCTTTTATTAATGCAGGAAAACATCGTAAAACGGGAAGAGATGTTGCCATTAAAATAATTGACAAACTAAGGTTTCCAACTAAACAGGAAAGTCAACTTCGTAATGAAGTTGCAATTTTACAGGTATTTTTCTATTCTTTTTACCATATTAACTCCATTTATACATTACTATAAATATCAGATAATATGATAATCATTTGAATTGATAATGACTAGTATTTTGCAAAACTTACTAGTATTTTTGTTGCCTAATCTGCATAAATAGCCAAGACCAAATATATTGGGAATCTAATGTTAGGAATTACAGTTTCTGCAGTTTTAACCACCAGGCACAATAAGGAACATGTATGTTTGTTAAAATTATTTGAAGTTCATCCATTCTCCTATGCTCTCCCTAGATGTTTCATGCCTGTTGCCAACAGATTAGGCACACAGTTTAATTTATGAAAGAGTGAAATGTTGTCTGGTTTAGGAAGGTGCGAAGACTGGCTATGTAATGACAAAACCTAGTAATCATGTTGGGAAATCTACGTTATTCAAGTTCTGTATTTATCTTTAATAGAATCTTCACCATCCTGGAGTTGTAAATCTGGAGTGTATGTTTGAGACACCGGAAAGAGTGTTTGTTGTTATGGAAAAACTCCATGGAGACATGCTGGAGATGATCTTATCAAGTGAAAAGGGCAGGTTGCCAGAGAGAATAACAAAGTTTTTAATTACTCAGGTAAGAAATTAATTATAGACCTAGGAGGAGATTTGAGGTCAATTATTATCACTGTTTCTTATGTTTTGCTTTTGGCATAATTTACCTGTCTGATTTATGAAAGCTTGAATTGTAATATCAGGGATGGTACAGACGGCTTTGTGTACATTATCTGGTAGGTAGTAAACCATTAAGACGACCTAGAACTAGACACATGTACAGCTGTCTGGCTGATGGATGGAAGGGCCGTCAAGCTAGAATTTCTCATATGCTTGAAGAATTAAGCACAAGAAATGGATGCAAAGCACTAACAGCAAACTGTTGAAGACCTACACAAAGAAATCTGAGCCTCTTGAGCTGCCTGATGCCTAACCATTGCAGTTCGTACTATGCACTTCTGTGCATATTTTCTGTGCTGAGATTGGATCTCAGCACTACCTCTGATTAAATTGGTTTGGTTTCCTGTATGACTTCTGTTAACAATGTGATCTGGGTTGGGGTTCTTTTGTTCTTCCTGTTGTCACGTTATCGTAGTGCTTCTGTGGCTGCCCATAATACTGATTTACATTTAGATACACAGTAGAGAAGCAAGCTGCCTCAGAGTCAGAGCAGTCCGCGTTTCAGCAGTCAGAAAAAAGAAAGGAGCAGGAACAACAGTGTTGTGGTGGAAGTTTATTATTCAGGGTAGACCGAATTCCCTATTTTTTAGGCTTTCATGGGTGAAACTGCCACCAGCTTCAGAATTTGGTTTCTTGCCTTCCCAGGTTCATTCAGCCTCCTTGACATTCCCTGCTGTAATATAGTGGGAAATTTTGCCAGCCCCTGACCAGACACAAGGAAAGGAATTAAAGCCAGAGGAATAGGATAAAAATTCCTGTTATGCTCTGTTGCAGTGTTCTTGTGTGTGGAAGGGAATAAAAATTCATGCAAGGCTCCTTATGCTTTCTCTCCTCAAGAAAATGTTAAAAATGGACCACATAATATTTCTGTGAAATTTTTTGAGTGAATTTAGATCTGGAAGGTCATTTTGCAATTGTTCCTGCATCCAAAGTTCTCACAAAAAAAAAAGTAAACAAGTACTTAGAACCCAGTTTTTGGAAAAAAGTGTTTAGAATATGAAGTCTTTGGAGGGGGAAAGAATCATATTTCAGACAGTAAAACATCAAGAAAACGAGGCACAGCAAATAATAGCTGACATTTTTGTACTTTGTTTTTTTCCAGTTGTAGACATTGCTGTAAAAGGTACATTCTTGTTGGATTGTTTTTCTCTACAGCGGTCCTTTATTCTCTGATCACTGATATTGTCCAAACAATATAAAACCAAAAAAAAATTATGTCATTCAAAACTGAATTTCTTTATGATTTCTTTCTTCACAGATCCTTGTTGCTTTAAGACATCTTCATTTCAAAAATATTGTTCATTGTGACCTCAAACCAGAAAATGTGTTATTGGCATCAGCTGATCCTTTCCCACAGGCAAGTAGAAAGTGCCCTTTCTTAGGATAAATTGTTAAGTTACTACGTGTTAGCAATCGTTATTTTATGAACAAACAAAAAAGTGACTAGCGACCTCTCTGCATCTCCTCCAGGAACTACACAGGATTTTTAGATACGAAAAAACAGATTACTTAATCAAAAAACTTTCCAAACAAGATATGTTGAAAAATCCTTGCCTTTTGTCATTTGCCTAAAATATTCAACTAGAGTTGCAAGTGTGACATTACTTGTGAGCTTGTCTCTAATTTGATCACCGTTACAGACGAAATTACTTATCTGATTGATTTGATCCAGATAAGTGACAATTTGCAAGCAGTCACCGGAAAGGCAGTTATTTTTCTGAAAGTTAGGGTAGAGCTCATGAAGAACAAGAGCTGCTTCTTTAATTTTATGCATTTAAATGCCAGGTAGATTGCAGACTATTTAAATATCCTTTCTGACTCGTTGTTGTATTTCTCACTAAAAAGTATTTGTATCGGCTCCTGTTACCTTTGATCTGCAGAGTTCAACTGTGATCTCCTCCAACTCTGCCCGTATTAAAAAAGGAGCACTATTGGTAATTTCTAAATAATACCAGTATCAGGAATTGGAAAGGAAGGATGTATACTGAGGTGTTAAGTGAGAATTTTTAAGCAGATAAATCTTTCCCTCTGAAGAAATCAGACAAGGAAGTTTGCAGAGAGGCAGGGTGTAGCTAGGTCCACAATAAAATGAAAGTGGAAGTTCAATAACTAAATTTTGTCAACTTACTTGATTTAGGAAAAAAGCCAAAGGTAAAAAAAATTTTCTGTTTGCCATGTTTTTATGCTATGAATTAATTAGTATTACTTTGTGTTACTACTTTCACCAGCAGCCTGAGATGTTAGGCTGATCTGAAACTGCATTTCTTTCATTCTAAGTTGTCCTGTGTTACTGGGTTTACCATGGTGTATTCATGGAGTGAAAGAATAGAGGAGATGCAATGAACTGGTAATCCAGTGTAATGCCTTGGTGGAACTAAGGGTATTTATTCCACAGAATCACAGAATCTCCATG
>VXBH01001557.1:53261-79536 GCA_013400035.1 Rynchops niger | reverse complement strand
TGAAAAGTAAAATTACTGAAATTGAAATTAAACCTGTTGCTCAAACCAGGACAGGCCTCAATCACTATTTCTGGTCTCTCCGTTCCTCTCCCCATTCTCTAACGGTTTAGCTAGACCAATAACTCTTTTGTGTGCTTCCTATTACTAAAAAAATAAACAGAAATGTGATATACTGGACCATGCTCTGAGTAGGAGATTTTTCCTCAGATGACCTCAAGAGCTCCATTCCAATGTAAATTATTTTCTGATTCAATGATCATACCCCAATATCACATCTAATTTGTGACAAAAAAAAAATCTGTTTACTCATCTTCCTTGCATATGAGAACCTGTAACCAAAGGGAAGGAAATAAGACGTGACATCACTCATGGAACAGAAGGTGAGAGATGTATAATAAAAGAAGAAAAAAGAATATATGGAGGACCAGGTCTGCATAATGCTCCCAAAAACTAAGATGAGAAATATGGGCTCCATGAGACCCAGAGAAGCAACTCAAAGTACTTTTGTGTCACCTACATGGCATGGTATACAAGAAATAATACTTTTGCAAGGCAAGTTTGAATAGCCAGGATTCAAGTTCATGTGGATGAGCTCCAGGAAACAAGTATGTGAAGGATTTGGGATATAAACTAATGAATGGATCTAAGAAAACAATCACAGCCTTGACATGCATGACAAGGAGACGGAAGATTTCACAGTAAATCTCAGGTCATACACCTCATACAAAGGCTGATGATTATGTTAGTAATAACGATTTGAAGACAAACTTTAAAAAGTTATTTTCTTAGGCAGAGACAATGTCAATTAATTCTAGAACGGATGTTAAAACAAAAATACTCAGGACATCTACACTGAAATGATATTGTGAATGTTGTTTTAATACTGTGAATTTTTGCCTTACATTAAAAAACCATGCAACACCACTAACTAGAAAATGCTGTGTTTCCACTAGCTGTAGCACGTATACTTTTAAGGAGCATCATGCTTGTTCATGGTGTACCTAAAAAGACTGACAACCGACGGCTGACAGTGCATTCTTACGGTCTTGTTTTTATAACTTAAGTTATAGAATGCAGCCATTTGGCAAGTGGTGTGGTAAATTACAGCAAAGTAATATTTGCCAGACGATCTCTGTGATGAGCTCATTTTGACAGTGTATCGCAACATATGTTTAAGAAATTTTTAAAATTGCAGAGTTGGGCTTTGAAACTGTAAGAAGCAGACCATATTAACCACAGTCTAATGCCTTAGTCGTTTTGCTGCTGAGCAAATCCTATTCAGACCAGTATCACATTCACCATTTAAGAAAGCAAAGATCCCTCATAATTAATAATGTCTAAAGTAATTGAGATACTCCAAATTTCAGCAAAAGTGGTAGTATTTCTGATGTTGTGCTATGCAAATTAAGAGTATCTCAGAACAGAAGTATAATTGTGCCTCTCATAAATCTGTTGAAGGAAGCGACATGGCCTAAAATAAAAACTGATGGAGAATAAGAGGAACAGGAAGGTAATAAATTTGTGAAGCCCACATGTAAAGAGTCTTCTGATGCCGTAGATATTAGGGAAAATTTCCTCATGGAAAGTGTTATCAAGCATTGGAACAGGCTGCCCAGAGAAGTGGTGGAATTACCATCCCTGGAGGTATTTAAAAGACAGATAAATGTGATGCTGAGGGACACGGTTTAGTGGTAACTTGGCAGTGCTGGGTTAAAACAGTTGGACTCGATGATCCTAAAGGTCTTTTCCAAACTAAGAAATTCTATTATTCTATGAAAGCCAATAAAATTACTTCCTGTTCATATTTATTTGAATGAGAAGAAAACACTGTTTCTTTAGGTTTTTCTTATTTTCTCCACAGGATTTCATTTTTCAGTAACTTAGTTTTCTTTCAAAGAAAATACATCTTCAGCAGAGAAAATTCAATAACTCTATTCTCTTTTACAAATTGTTTATTTTTATAGAAGGTAACATTGTTATCTTATTCTTGATCTTTTTATATTAGTATCTGTTCACCACCAATTTAATAAAAAGTAAGTCGAGAAAGAGGAAAAAAAAGCAAGTCAAGAACAAACCATGAGCATTAGCAGCACTTACAAAGGTATTTGATGGCCTAACAAGATTAAACAGATACACTTAGTATGCAGAATTAAATGATCAACATACCTAGGATTTTTTGTTCTATCAAATTGCTACCGGTTTAGGTTACAATCAGGGGTAGGGTAAGAGACGATCCAGGATCTTCTCTCCACCTGAGAGAAGGAAACCACAACGTTGGTTTCTCAGAAGGTTTTTTTTATATTGCTTAATATTGTCTACAGCTGGTTATTTAATCACTGATGTGTTAGAGATGAAGTTGGTTCTGATTTTATATATAAACAAATAGCTGCTAAAATGCATGAATGTAAGTATTTCTGTGCAGGAAATATTTTTTTTAACAGTTTGCTGTTATTTGGGGGAGGCAGTTGAGGAGACCTGGCAATATCTGAATTATGCCTAAGGGCAGACTTCATTAATTCGCACAGGAAACTAAAAGCCCCACTGCAAATTAACTGTGATTGTCAAGTTAAATAGTAAAGCAAACAAGCGAGTATATGTGAAAAACAAAAATCTTCAGAATATCAAGGTATCGCAACATGCTCTATATTTAAGAAACTTATAGAATGTGTTATATCATCAGTAATATTTTATAAACCATAGAAGCTGTTAAAGCGTATCATTCAGACTGTTGCCAAACATTCTCAAGACTATGCGTGATTACTGTCTTTAAATATTCATCAGTGTGGGAAAAGGCAATCTTCCAAACAGAAATAATGCATTGTGCTAAGGAGAAAGTATAGTTAAGCTGCGAGTCTGAGGTCCAGGAGTTCAGCGAACTCCCAGTATCGCCATAAATGCCCTGTGTGATCTTCAGCAGGTAACGTAACATTAAAAACGTAAAAAAGAGACTGCAGCACTAAAAATGTAGCTGCCTGGATCGTGTACCAGGTCCCTACTTTGAAGAAGGAGTCTGTCCTCTCTGTCAGAGAGGTAGCTCCAACCAGACAGGGTGGACAATCAAGAGACAAGACAGTAAGAACACGCTTTGGTGCACGCAAGGCCATGCTGGGGCGGGTCTTGGTCTCTCACTAGCTCAATCTCCCATGAACGTACGTCACAGCCCCCAGCATCTTGAGCACAGCCTGCACAGAGCATGAGTTCCCATCAACAGGGAACACGGAAGGGAGAAACCTTCATAAAAACTTGTCTCTTCTCAGAAGTTAGGCTTGCAATTCAGAGTTGCAGGGAGGTGTTGATATTTCATTATTTGAATCTAGAAAATTTCTTCTAGACTTTGGCGGGAGACTTATCTTTTTCTTTTAAAAAACACAAATGTTTCAGAGGGTAACAGTGCCCTTCTTTTACATACGAGGTCAGTGGTTGTAAGATCCAACTAAGAGGTGGAAAGACTTGGCTTCCATGCCCTTCTCAACCTGCGGGTTGGCGTGGGGGCCAGACCCATGTCTATGAACTCTAATAACTCTTTAGCATAAGGCTCTTGTGCAGTTTTCTGAGCACAAATCAGAAGCAGGATCTCCCCTCTTCTAAATAGGAGCCCCAATCATTCAGCCACAGAGTCATGCTCCCTCTTGCTCCCTCTCTTTGACCTAAGGAATTCTGATATATTTCTTTCATGTTGGCACAGCATCAGAAGGTGAAGTTGGAGGGAGCCTCCCACCCAGACTAGCCTATAGCCCAGTAGTCAGGTCCCAAGATGAAATGAACCATCTTTATTTGGGCTGAGAACTGGGCATGCCGAAACACTTCACGTTAGGGTGTGTAGTTTATGTGGGACTGTATCTCCATTTGAAAGTTTCACTCTTAGGAAACTGACTGCAAGCTGACTGTCAACAACACTCACAAATCCTTACTTGGACAAATGCTCTGGTGCTCTTGCTTTTAAAAATGTATTAGCACACAGCTTCTAGTGGTTGTGACGAGTTAAAACCAGACGAATCTATCTGGAAGAAAAAAATGGAGCTTTATATGCAGGGGTTAGTACGCACTTTTTCATCATGGGTACTACGTATAAAATATTTATCTCTAAGAGAGAGCAATGAAAATCCTTCTTGGCTGACTGATGGTGCCCTGCCAAAGTCACTATATAGTGCTGTTTCACAAGGTGTTGACTAAATCCAAGCAGATCATAAAAATGAACCTGTTCATTGATAGGCATATGGGGAAGAGGAAAGAGAAATTAAATGGGCATCAGTTGCGTTAGCAGCACTAGGACATTTAGCACCTTGTGGCGCTGCACTTTACTCTTAGTCAAAGCTTGTTTGACAAAAGCCAAGGAATGCAGCGCTGTCGAAAAGTCCTCCACAATAGCAGGACTCGGAATGGAAAGGGAGATAAGTTGAGAACTGGCACATTCTGTCCATGGCAAACATGGCTGAAATATTAGCTCATGTGGCAACAGCCTGAATAAAAAGGAGCTGGTATGCTAAATCCTAGTGATGTTGGCTGGTGAATACTGCTTGAGGTTTAAGGTGTGGCAACTGTTCTTTACAGACTCATTGGCACACGCACACTGCGTCTTATTAACTCTCATTTACTGAAGCTGGCACACCTTGGGTTTGTTTTTTTCTTTTTTTTTTTTTTTTTTGTTGTTGTTTTTTAAGGAAAAAAGAACTGAATCATAAAAAGACAAAATGGGAGATGTCATCTCTGAGGCATGTATGTTTGGAGTTTATGAAAAAAGAAACCAAAGAGTCAAAATCAGCAGGACAAGCTGAGTGAAAAACTCAATGAGAAAAAGTTTGAAGTTGAGAAGGGAAAAAAAGATCAGACATAAAAAAACCCAGGTTTGTAGGGATCTCTTTAAATCAGAGCTCCAGTACAACCTGTTATGGATAACAGGTATTTTGGTATGTTAACACAGCACACTGCAGTGTACTTTCCAGGCTTACTGTTTCTAATTTTCTTCTAGGATGTGTGCTATCTTATCCAACCTGGCCATCTAAGCCAAAGAACCCCTCCCAATCTCCTCATGTACTAGTAGCAATACACATGCAAAGAATGAGTCAGAAAAATGCACTTAAAATTCTCTGGCAGAATTAACAGCTGATAATACGCTGTCAAGCGAGTACCTGGATCATTTCTAAGCTTCTTTCACATCTGTGGGTCACAAACAGTCATTACAAAGACAAATTTTTATGTAGAACTCAAGAAAAACTATTTTTTCTGGCTGAAACTGAAAAGATAATATAAAAAAAAAAATCAGATTCCAAATTAGGACTAACCTAAAGACCATTTGAAGTGCTTTCAGAGTGCACATGAGAGGAAAAGCATGAGAAACCTTCAACAGAAGCAACAGCTCAGGAAATTTAACTGCCTGCTGAGACATTCTCCTCTACCCCAGAGGGACACCCAGCCAACAAGTCTCTACTTATACTGCATAGGGTTCATATTAGTCTTTCCAGATTCAGCTTTCCATTTTTTAATAACTTTCAATAAAGCCAGGTTTGGTCCCTCTCTCTTTTTCTCTAGAACTTTGGTCAGAAATAAATCCAAGCTTTTTATGGTAAAATTAAAACAATTAGATAAGTCTTCAGAAGATGTCTTACCAGCTCTAATTTCAGTGAAGATCTATACAAAATTAAGAAAAAAAATAGTGAGGCTGTTCCCCCCCCCCCCCAAATACACTGGAAGTCTTATTGTTAAAGTAATTCCTAAATCAACATTATATTCATTTTAAGCCTATGTTTATCAAGCAATTATGTAATTATTTGCAGGTTGCAGAAGTAATGGGAAAAATCTGCCTATGATATATCATGTTAGGTATTTTTTGCCGTTCCATGTTTTGATAGAAAACTTTGCAATACAGGATGTTGATTTATTTCTACCATCCGGTACTAAATGACCAAAGAATAAAAATATTATTTTGTGACCTTTACTAACTAATAAGAATTGCCTGAGAAAACAGGAGAAGGAACAATACCACTGTAACATCCACTAAAATAAAGCAAAACAAAGGTTAAAATACTAGCAAAGGAGAAAAAAAAAAAGCCTTGGAGGCTCAGGTATATGCTACTCTAAGGCAAACGTAGACCTTGAAAATCAAAAAGAAACCCCTTCAATGCTGCTCTGTAAGGCAGAGTTAAGTGAGATTCAGGGAAGACATTTCATAATCTTTGGGCAGCGGAAGACTGAGGGAAATCAAGGCAATAGTGACAGGACCAAACAAATTACAGCAGTACTTGAAATTCCAGAACTATAAAGAGTAAAAGGAGTAGGTGGCTTTTACTGATAAATTACAGATTTCTTTACTGAAGCAGAAAATATATTTCTGGATATTGCAATGTGCATGTCCAAAAGCAGCTGTCCAAAAATCTGCTAAGAAAATTCTGTTGACCTTATTTCAAGAAAGTGGTATTTGGGTAAATTTCTTCACTGATACGTATGAAATTTAATCATACATTTGATATTAATTAATCAGTAAGGGTGATTTTTGGTCCTTTTTCCTAGGCATTTGAAACATTAGTCAGAACATTTATCACATATATAAAAACCACTCACCGTTTTCATTATTATTTTACTGGGAGGACTGTTTACTTCTAGATAGGAAATGTAATATACTTGACACCAAGATCGTAATTCTTATTCTGTCAGGAATAGCTGCTTAGGACAAACGCCTGTTCCTGCAGTATTTCAGTGCTGTTACATGATGCTTCTCTCCTTCCTAAAAACTAGTTTTTCTTCAACAAAAATATCAGCTGCGAGATGGTGGAAAGTTAAGAATTAGAAAAATAATAGAAATTTTGAAAATAATTTCCTCCTTAGCTTTCAAGTAGATCATATGAAAATAATGGGAAAAATACTCACGAAAATGAAAAGTCAATTAAACTTCACATTTGCTGCAGTGCATAAAGTTTGTTAAAGGCATTTGTTAAAGGCAGAACGAAGTTATAATTTCCTTTCTAATTCTTAGTTATTACATTTAACTTTTGAAGATGCAGTGAGTGTGTGTGTTCTGAAGTGTTCCCAGGCTACAGGTAGCTCCAAGGGTATGCGGTGGGTTGACCCCAGCCAACAGCTAAGCCCTGCAGAGCTGCCTGCTCACCCTCCCCACCCCAGCGGGGTGGTGGAAAGAACTGGAAGAGCAAAAGCAAGACAACGCATGGGTCAGGATAAAGACAATTTGGTAAGCAAAGGAAACGGGAAAAAAAGCAAGCAGCACAAAAGCAACCACTCACCACCTCCCACAAGCAGACAGGTGCCTAGCCAGTCTCCAGGCAACACATACCCCTCCTCACACCTCGGTTTTTATTTATAAATATTATGTTATATGGCATGGACTATCCCTTTGGTCAATTTGGGTCATGTGTCCTGGCTGTGGCCCCTCCCAGCTTCTTGCTCACGTCCAGCCTAATCGCTGTGGAAGTAGATTGGGAAAACGAGAAAGACTCAATGCTGTGCAAGAGCTGCCCAAAACCAGACAAAACACCGGTCTGTCATCAACACTGCACCACAGAGGCTGTTATCAAGAAAACTAACTTCATCTTGGCCACACCCAGCACAGTATAATGAAAAGAAAACCAAGAGAAAGAAAAAGGCATGTTGGAAATATGAGTCTTGTTTGAGCTATACAAACATACGCAAAAATATTTAGTCTTTTATATGATCACATTCAAAACTCTCTGCTTTGCTAAAACACCTTAAGATAAGAACATCAAATATATCTATAGACATAATTTTTCCTATCTCACTGTATATTAAATTGAGAAGTAGCCCCTATTTACAAGAAATCAGGCTCAACAGTTTAGACATTATGAATTCCTGACATTGGCAATTTCATAAGTGTACATTCTTTTTTATTTCTTTCCAAGTTGTCTTTATTTGTAAATATTATCATATATCTTACAGAAAGATGTTATTCACCTAGGAGAGGGCACTGGAGCCTTCCTAAGTATTAAATTGTCAAATCTGATTTCTTAATTAATGATGTAACTTTTTTTATCCTGTTTTTGTTACCAGTACGAAAACAACTTGGGGGTGCCTCTGGGGACAACGAGAATCAAAGGTGGAGGCTGGTGTAGAAGGGGCAAAAAATATAAGCAGAAGAGATTGAGGAGAAATGCATAAAGAGCGCCACACTGCTAATTTGAATGTCACAAACTGAGTCAATTGAGTGTTAATGACACATTCATATTCTGCAAAGGCGTCTAGCACATGGGTCCTTGACAATATCAACAGCCTAAGCCATTGTGTCCCCACAGCGCAGTACGGCAGGGTGCGCAAATACTACCTGGTGTTTGGAATAAGAACAGTCAGGTCTAGATGGAAACAAATAAGCCTTGCCTCTGGGTAGAACTAATTGGTCTGGCTTGGATGCCACACTGACGAAGCTATCCAGTCCGCAAGTCTAAACCAGGTTCAGTTGGTGGTAACTTTGAGCTCTCTGCATTTTATCATGTGATAATGCATAGTATAAAGCCTCCTTGTGCTGATTTAGAACATAGCTCCATTAACCAGCCTTTCAAAGGGGAAGCTAAGGTAAGATCTGCTCATGTGCTGCAGAACCCTGTGTGGGAAGAATAGCAATGAATAGAATCATAGAATCGCCTAGGTTGGAAGGGACCTTTCAAATCAAGTCCAACCACCAACCTACCGCTGACAAAAACCATCACTAAATCACATCACTAAGCTCTACGTCTACCTGTCTTTTAAATCCCTCCAGGGATGGTGCCTCAACCACTTCCCCGGGCAGCCTGGTCCAATGCTTTATAACCCTTTCAGTGTAAAAATTTTTCCAAATACCCAATCTAAACCTCCCCTGGAGCAACTTGAGGCCGTTTCCTTTTGTCCTATCGCTTGTTACTTGGGAGAAGAGACCGACCCCCCCTGGCTACCCCCTCCTTTCAGGCAGTTGCAGAGAGCGAGAAGGTCTCCCCTAGCCCCCTTTTCTCCAGGCTGAACACCCCCAGCTCCCTCAGCCGCTCAATAGTGATTAGTCTATCAAATAAACCAATAAAATTCAACTCCATAAAACTGAAAAAAGGACAAGAGCAAATGCAGCTAAGGTGGGAGGATTTATTTTACAGCAATTGCCTTGATATACCTTAGACAGAGTTGGAGGCTTAGATTAAATATTATATTTGTCCCTATTTTTGAAGCAAGGCTTAGGTACCTATACAGTTGAGATAAAAATATTCTGTTAAATCATAGCCATCTGGAATAACATATGATGATATTTAGGTCACCAACATCGTATCTAGTTTCTCAATGAACTAAATGAATGAGATAAGCATGTTCAATTTTTTAAAACTTCTACATGGTTTGTAATCAAAAGCAAGCATGTTAATAAATGAAAAGAAAACACAGTATTATTTTGTACTTAATCCTGAGTATTAAGTATAAAAATACCGTTGACATTGTACATCTTTTTGTATTTCACTTTAGAGCTTCTAAAAAAGAGCTGAAAGTCATATAACTTCTATTAAAAAATTTTTCGTTCCAACACGGCTTCCCCCCAACAAATGTGATAGTCAAAAGGGAAAATTTTCCAAAAAGAGAAATCACTTCAATGTAGAAAATTTAGGGGAACGATGACAGATCATCTCTCTCTAAGTTTCTACTGCACATTAATTTCAAATTTCCAACTCTGATCACTCTTCAGGTCTCCTCAAAATACCAACCTCCTACCCTACTGCTACTGGCCGCAGTATCTCCATTTAAACTACATGTAGTCCTGATGTTCTCTCATCAGAGCTTACTAGGTATTCAAAACATGCCTGAACTGTACACACGGCATTCATCTACACAATTACAGCAGACCAATGGGACAATTCAAAGAAGGCGGCTTGTTTACCACGAAATGAAGTTGTTTGGGACCTGTGATGTTTCAGGGGAAAGGAGAAGATGAGTTGCTCATGTTCACCACTACACAGAAGGTATTTGTTACACAGCACGTTAAAAGGGCTCCCACACCATCCAAGAGTACTGAGTACAGTGCCCAACAACTGGTGACCATCATTTGAAGAGTTACCATGGGCTACTGGTTGAATAAAAAGGACATGACAGAGTTAATTATCTTAGCTAAACTCAATAAGTTTCTTTTGAGATTCGTGTGGGAGTAACAGGAGTTTCAAGGAGGTATCAGGAGACAGGCTTTTATGAAAGAGCAGCAGAATGTTCAATTACAGCACCCAGCATACAGTCAGAGCAAAGGACGAGATATGAAGAGGTCATGGGCGGGAATGATCAGTGAAGGAGTGAAGTGGGCTTAGACAGAGAGACTGCTGAAGTAAAAGGGGAAAAAAGAAATTAAGCAAATACCAAATTTCAATATAGCAAGGGTGGGAAGCAGAAGAGGACGAAGTGGAGAGACGGCTCTAATGAGCTCGAGCATGATACGAGATGTGATTACGCATCAGCTGATCAAGATTTAAGGAAGAAAGAGAAACAAGGAAAATTTCAGTAAATACTATGGAAGAAAACCTACTAGTGTCTCTGCTTATGAAACAAGTTTTCTTTAACCTGGCAAAGAAAATGAATGGGGGCATTCTGGCCTCTGTGCTTTGAATCACTGCAGGACAATTCAGAGGAAAATGGTCTATGCATCATGAATCCCGAAGGCCTACAAGAGGCTAAGTAACTAGATTAACCATAGCATATGCAATCAGAATTTTAAGTAGGAAATGACGTTTCTTCAACATAAAACCATCTTGGAGTACACTTTAAATACTTTGAAAACAGTTGGCATTGCAAAAATAAGAAGCAAATACAGTCTCCTGAACAGGTGAGATTTTGGGAGTAAATTGGAGAAAACCCACGAAGGCACTAGAAGGAAGCAACCAGCAGGTTCCCACATTTGTTAATGCTGTTATAGAAAAGATACAACATTTAAAAGAAAACAAAAAACCCAAGCATTTTGTAGTCTGTCATTTTGTGTAGCTTCTTTTTGTTGTAAGTCCCACCAGTGCTTATTTTTCAGGTTAGTCTTCTAGTCTGCCTCAGCTAGCTTAGTCTACCTTGGCTGGTATAGCTAGTCTCTGTCTTTTGCTCTTTCTTTTCTCCACAACTATATCTATGTATAGATATCTACCTCATATATATATATTTATATATGCACACATAGATATATATATATGCACACATACATATATCTATGTATGTGTACACAAAGAGGTCAGTTTTTAGTCTGTTACGGTTTAGACATGTTTAAAATATGGAGAGTTTTATATACTTTATTTTTCATGCACACAACGATCCCTGAGGAATGATATTAATTCACTGAAGATCCTCAAAACACCCTTAATACAAGATCCAATGTCAGTGTACTGCAGCCAGATTTTCCCAGTCCTTAAAGAGATTCCAGAATTAGGTTATCCCATCTTGAGATACTTATTCCTAAGCAGGCCTTATGAAATACATGAACCTACTCAAACAATAACTTACAGTAAGTGGAAAAGTGAGAGGAACTGATTGTTGATTATTGATATAACCCCTCTCTTTGGAAACATAAAACTTCAGTCAGATGAAAACTACTTCTTAATGGTTGCAATTCAGAAAATTTATCAAAGGAGGGCAAATTTTGTAAGTTTTGGCAAAAATATTTCAGTAATATCATCCTTACGAACATAGCTCTAGGTATAATCAGGATTGCAACTACAAAAAATTACAACACATAACAGTGTTAGACATGAAAGACTTTTTCCCTACAATCCTAGGATATTAAAATATTAAAATATCAGGTGTCCAACATCAAGGAAAGAACAGCAATGCCTACTGTATGTTAATTCTTCCTTCTTTATTAACTACGCAGTGTAGAAAATGCACTCACAATTAAATGCAGAAGTACCTGGCTCCCCTGTTTCTCATATTGGGATTGTATCTGCTTCTGCCATTGGTCAGTTGTGAAACCCAGTACTGTTTAATGGGACGTGCTTATCAAGATAGGAAATTGCTACCTGATATTAAGGCCCACAGAACAAATAAACATCACCTTAACATCATACAATAATTTCAAAGAGGACAATGGAAACCAATTAAGCTTAAATTGTTTCCAGCTTCTTATATCACCTGAAAACTACATAATCTTCACCTTCACCAAGGGTCCAAGATCCCAAATTCACTTTCCAAATCAAAAAGTTTCCGAATTCATAGGGACAGTAGGAAATATAACACTGGATGGATGGATGGATGGATGGAAAAATACAAGATTACAAAACCCCCCACAGTAATCCTTTAATGAAGGTTTTAAACTAACATGAACCCATTAAATAATGTCACATTTAATGAGTACTTAAATAATATCATTAATAATGGAGTAATTGGACCTCTTTACAAAAAGAAAATCTACTTAACACTGTCATCATTTCCGGCAATACAAGTTACGGAATAGTGTCTTATTCTTAGTTGTTATTATTTTTTAAACATAAATAAGCCAGAAATAATGAGTGAGAGTGACTTTTCCGGGAACTGCAGCCCAACCATTTAATTTCTGTTCTGTAAAAAAAACCCCACACTGTCTATCTGTGATTATATCAGGTGGGGATATAAAATTACTATTGTGCTTGTGCTGTCTTGGAACTGCTGGCAACTTGGCCAACTGACTCAAGCAGGATGGCATTGTATAGAATTTCACAGCAATTATCACCCCAAAGAAAAAAATCTATAATGAATTCTTGCCACATATTTATTCCCTTTCACATATGACTTAAACAGTTAATCATATGTCGTTTCATATTTGTTATCAATTAATAAAATAATAGATAATAATAAAATTATAAATAATTATTCATCTAAGTCTTTAAATAAAGTCATAGTTCAGACACTATGATGCCACTTAGAAAAACAGACCAATGTCAAACCAACTAAAATTAATTTTTCTTTTGTTTTGTTCAGTCAAAGGAAATTAATTACTTTTATAATTATAAACACATGCTTTTTAGAGCAATGATTCTGAAAGAAATTCTAAATTTGAAATGCTTTTATATTGACATTTCACAAGAAATTAAATCATGATTTAAGAATGAAAACTGGGACAGCTAAGAAAAAAAATGTGTCAAGTCCAGTACTCAAATTAGTAATTTTCAGTTAGCCTAGTAACTAAACCTTTTACTAAAGAATTTTCTTACCATATGTGATTTCAGTTCTGTTCTACTCCACAATTTATAGGATTTAAATTACTGATCCAAGATAGCCAGACCATCTTTAGATGACTAGTTAAAAAATACATAGTCGGACTACTTACGTAACCATGTAAGCAAAAATAATTATTGATGCTTCTCTTTCTATACGTGTTTGCGTATTGTTTTCTTCTAACAAAATTTTAGAAGCTACCTTATTTTCATATTCTGAATTAATATTAAAAATCATGATATATTTGCCGTTGTTGGACAGCTTTGTGACTACCGCTCATGGAAATGAGCAGCTGTATGCTTGAATGCTCCAAAAGCTGATGAGGTTCTGCTTTGTTCGATACTAGCTGGATGAAGACACCACTAAAGAGAAGTGGAGAAACTCACTCACAAAGGCTAAACTCAGCCTGGTGAACGTGATCTCACTATAGACAAGAAGGAGTGACAGACTTCCCCACAAGGCAATTCAAAGCAGGAGTCCAACTCGACTGCTCTGATGCCGAGGAAGACTTTCTCACCGCAGGAAGGGAGCGTGGGGCAGTTAGGCTCAGTGAAGTGAAGTCAGCCTTTGTGAACAGCCCTTACATCGTCTGGAACAGCTGCTGGAAAGGTAAAACTTCTGTGACATGCTCACGCAACTCCATCTCTAACAAAAATACTGCGAAAACACACACAGGGCATAAAGTCCATGCTAACATTGGTTAACGGACAATTTTGTTAGTCCAGTACTTTGAGGAAGGAGACTTTTTCAGCAATTAAATTCGTGTTTAATGATGGGGAGAGGAATTTTGTTCTCATCTTCTATTTTATTATTTACTAACCATGCTAATAACTTTTTGCTGCTGTTTATAACAAAGATTTGCAAAAGAAAATGTTGGTTTTGATTCCTGTGAACAATTGCTGACACAGAATCTGAAAGGCAAGGTGGACCCTACAGAGAAGCAGCATGTAGCAGGTATTACTTGGCAGTCACACATAAACTGAAGTTGGGTGTAAATCAAACAGTTCTGAGCGACTGCAGGGCTGGATTGCTTCCTTTCTCTAGTTTCTCACAAAACTGTTTGGAGTCTACTTCCTGTTTAGCTCAGGAGTGGCCAACTCTAACAGAGGCTTCAGCTCTCCTGTATGAGCTGGGATTTCTCAGAAACCTTTTTTGTTGTTATTCTTGATCCTATTAATAACTTCAACACAATGTGTAAAGCATGTGATCATTTCTTTTCACTTGTTTGCTTTCAGAAGTTTTTTTAAACAAAAGCAGTATTTTTCCTGTACACGGTGCACTGCTTTTCTTTACTTTTCTATGTAAAATAAAGACAATATTTTGATCGTAACAGGCTATAAACGTTTGATATAGATGAGCTATCTAACTATCAAACGTATCTTCATTTCACACGCAGGACATCATTGAAGGAATTAACCTTACACTACAGTGCTTGATCTCAATCCATATTCTAAATCAAAGTTAAGTTCGAGAGGAACAAGTGATTGCATCACTAGAGACCACGTGAACGAGAAACAGACTACAAAATGAACTGAAGGTGGAGTTTAGGCTTCTGAAGGATTCTGTGAAAGACGAGCAGTAGTCTTGCTTTTGGTCAAACCTGCTCTGCAAGAAGAACCTCTAGCACAGCATTTCGGCATTTCGGTCTTCAGCAGGAAATGGTGACAGCGTGCACCTCAAACAGAAACACCTACACAGTTATTCTGGGCAGCTTATTAGAGTGTGAGAGAATGTCTGGTGTGGTTATTTCCCTTGAATTGCTTGAAAACAGCTTAGAAAACAATATTAAAAACGTAATGTATTTGGTAACTCTAAGTCTTTATATGCTATAAAACTCTTAAATTAAAACCACCTATCTAAAACCAAAGTGATTAAGACTGAATTTTCTCTCCACATCACCCAAATTACTTATCATACAATAAAATACTTGCATTGGAACTGCTGAAATTAACCAAATAAATGTGTTTTCTAAAATTGAGCAGGCAACAATATGATCTGCAGAGCTAAACCATCAGAAGTATCTTAATTCACACCTCCAAGTGTAATCATTAAATGTGGACTTTTGAAAAATGAATGATGTTTGGAATTATTTAGACTATTTAGAACATTTAGACTATTCTTTAATTATAATCTATCTCAACGGGAAGCTTGTGATTTATAATTTGGGACAATCTGAGTTATATCACAAAAAAACCCTCCAGGTCCCGTTCTGAATTTCAAATCCATCCGGAAACACTAGAATTACAAGAAACCAGTTACTTCTAAGTACACACTCGTTTAAACAATGAAAGAAGAAAAAAAAAAACTCATCTAGAAAAGAATATGAAAAATTTCACACAGACCAACAAAGCTCCGTAATATGATCTGGAATATGGCTATATTATCAATGCTAATGGATAGGTAGTTTAGTGAAACATGGAAAGTTTTACAATATTCACAGTCCAAATGGTTATGGGGGGTAATATGTGAATATCACATAGAACCAAATACAATTACAAGGGGCCCTGTCCAAGTTCATCATCACCTGTAGATGATACAGGCTTTGCATAATAGCCATTTGCTTTTTACCTACTGCAGATCTGGTCAGTGGATGGTAAATTTATCATTCCCCTTATTAAATAGATTTTCTATTTTATAATTTTCAAATATTTTAATGATCAAACTTTTCAGAGCTGGGCACACCCCTTAAGCTACTACTGTAATGATACAGTCAGTTCACGGTAAATACTCAATTCTGTCTGTCTAACTGAAAGTTAGAAAACCAGAGTTTAGCAGTGGGATTAGGCTTGGAACTGAATTTCTTGGATATGACAGCAATAAACTCATCCTGGAATTGCACCACATAAGCCATATTATTATTGGATTTAAATATTAGATTGTTTTTATGAGCACAGTAATTCCAAAAGGAAATGTAAAAATAAACATACAAAAATAAATAGGACCTAAAAATAGATTTAGTTTTAGAAATCCTGTATTATCTGAGAATCCCTCAACTGCTAATTTTCTGCTAATTTCTGCTAATTTTCTGCTAAATTACGATAAACAAAGAGAGGGCTATTGAACTGAAGACACAGTTGGATGAAGGCTAAAAACAAACTATAAGAAAAATATTTGTCTCCAGATTTCCACCTGATATGCAGGGAGGTCTTGGTAGGATATGGAACAGAAAGGGAACTTACAGTCTGAGATGACTAATATATGTTCCTAATTTATCAGTGATATTTGAAATTTATGAACAGGATGGTAGCTTCTGCATAGGAAGCTCCTACACAAATCTTTGCAAATCTTAGTTAGAACGCATGGGCCATAATAAAAATTATGTTCAACAATGTGACCTAGCTAACCGTTTGTTCTTGGGCGTGTACCACAATTAATCCAACTATATCTCGTTCTATCTTAAGAAAAGTTTGCAGATGAAGCCAAACTGAGTGGTGTGGTTGATGTGCCTGAGGGACAGGATGCCATTCAGAGGGACCCGGATGCCAACCAGAGGGACGTGGACAGGCTGGAGAAGTAGGCCCGTGTGAACATCAGGAGGTTCAACAAGGCCAAGTGCATGGTCCTGCACCTGGGTTGGGGCAACTCCCAGTATCAATACAGGCTGGGGGATGAAGGGATGGAGAGCCGCCCTGAGCAGAAGGACCGGTGGATGAAACGCTGGACATGAGCTGGCAATGTGTTCTTGCAGCACAGAAAGGCACCTGCAGCCTGGGCTCATCCCCAGCAGCGTGGGCAGCAGGGCGAGGGGGGGATTCTGCCCCTCTGCTCCGCTCTGGGAGACGCCCCTGCAGTGCTGCCTCCAGCGTTGGGGCACCGACAGCAGAAGGACACGGAGCTGGTGGGAGCAGGATGATCTGAGGGCTGGAGCACCTCTCCTATGAGGACAGGCTGAGAGAATTGGGGTTGTCGAGTCTGGAGAAGAGAAGGCTGCGAGAGGACCTTACTGTGGCCTTTCAGTATTTAAAGGGGATTTAAGAAGAAGATGGGGACAAGCTTTTTAGCAGGGCCTGTTGCAATAGGATGAGGCTTAATGGTTTTACACTAAAAGAGGGAAGGTTTATCTAGATATAAGGCAGAATTTTTTCACTATGAGGGTGGTGAGACACTGGCCCAGGTTGCCCAGAGAGGTGAGAGATGCCCCGTCGCTGGAGACATTCCAGGTCAGGTTGGACAGGGGTCTGAGAAACCTGACTGAGTTGAAGATATTCCTGCTCATTGCAGGGGGCTTGGACTAGATGGCTTTTAAAGGTCCCTTCCAAATCAACACATTCTATGATTCTATGGAAACCCACTCTATTAGTCAGTAAATGGCAGCCCATAATTTGCTAGATTATTTAAAGCATATTAGTTTGTAATTATCGACCAAAAGCCTATTCTTAACCTCAGGAATTTGTTTCTTTCATTTGATGAAAATAATCTACAATGCTTACTTAAAGTCTTGACAAGCAGCCATGAAACAATATTAGAAAGCAGAAAGTCAAGCCTGCGTTGAGAATACACCCCAGCTCCCTCTGTTGCAGGCTAGAACTGATGAAAATTAAATTACACGCACTCTACCCAGTTATTTTTTCTCTACAGAACTGTAATCCTACTTAAAAATTATGCTTCCCTCCCCTTAAATAAATGCAATAAATTTATCTGAGGTTTTGAAAGCATAACACTGGACCTTGGTTGAAAGGTATGGCTACAACTTCTTCAACTCTACCTTATATTAGCTGAAAAATTAAGATGGTGACAAATGAAATCTTACAGAGCATTTATTTTCTGTAGTTTGGTGTTCCCTCTGTGTTTGATTACAGTTGTGTGATATAACAGATTTTCTAAGTAATAAACCCGTGTAGGTTTATTTAGCTTCCAAGAAAATTCAGCGCATATTAGGACAGCATCGCTACAACTTCTTGTGGTCAGTTGGAGACTAAATTGTGGAGGAATACGAAATAAGCCAAGTGAAGCTACAACACTTACTGATGGCAATCACTGATGGCAANAAGAGTAATATGGTGCAACATTCAGTGGGAACTTCAGCCTGGAAAGATGGCTGCTGGAGCTAAAGCCAAAGTGGGTTCTTTATAGTAAAAATTCCTCAGATGAGTTATTTTCTTCAAATCCCTATTTATAATGTTTATCACATTGTAAGCATCACAAACAGTGCAGAACTTCATAAACTAATGAAGCTACAAGTAAGAACCCTGTATACAGTTATGGACTGACCAAGCAGGCAATGAACTACTGAAAAATAAAGGCTCACATTAATTTGGTATTGCTTTATAAAAAAATGTTTCCAGTGTTGTAAAACTATATTAATTAACTAGGCAGTTAATTCTGAAAAGGGGATGGCTGTTATAGGTAGCTAAATGTTTGCAGAATTCTGTGGCATATTATAACATTTTGAAGATAATATGAAAAATAAACTGCTGCTTTTTTCCTTTGATGAAAGACAATCTAGTGGAATCTGAGATTCATCAGGCTCACTAATAACATCTGCACATTTCAGCATTTCCAGATAAAGGAAGTTTCTGAAGGTGTTTTTTCCTGTGGTAAAACTTAGTAAGGACACTTGCCATGGTGAAAGCTGGAGGAAAGAATCATACATGCCTTTGGGCAGAGTTCTGAGATTGGCAAAGTGACATTTGTTGTGCTCCTGCCTCCATAAGTGAACAATCTCAGTACACAGACAAAAAAATTAAACCTGAAAGACCTAAAGCAATAGCAAACGCTGTGAAAGTTGCCACAGCTCTGTGTGTGTGGATGAGAGTCACCTGAGTGCAGAAGGATGTTAAAACTGACATCTAATAAGTTATCTTCAGAGAGGTCTCATCACAGTTTATTATCTTACAACGGATACTTTCTAGACCTCTAAATTAGTGTGAGCTTAGTAAAAGTTTATTATAAAAGGTTATTATAAATCTGAACTAAAATCTTCCTAGAAACAAGATGGTGAGGGTTTGGTGGGAAACATCAGTGACTCCTGCTCTGGCCAGAGCAAGCCAAGCTCAGCTGCAGGCTCAGTCCATGGCTATCACTGGATTTCAAAGGAGTTGCCTCTTTTTTGTGCTTTTATGCTTCTAAAGAGAAGATCAGCATAGCCTTACATTCGCTTCCTATGTCAGGAATGATCTATTAGTACAATTAAGATCAAGTTCACCTTTGATTTTATCCTTTTAGTAGCACTGGGCATACGTGCACAGAACAAGGAAAGCTTACAACACAAATGCTAGAAGTGTTAAAGATAAATTCCTTTAAAATTCTCTTAAATAAACACAACCAAGAATAAATTATGGAGGAAAAATTTCATATAGGTAGAGGAAGATAAATGTGACCTTTCCATCACTAATTCACAGGGTTTTGAAGAGCACAGAAGGTGGCTGAAGAGCTAATGCTTTAGACTTACGTATCACATGGTGAACACCATTTCATTCAACTTCCTTATTTGCTTCTATTCTATTCCTTTTCCAGTGAAATCACATTTATGCAAGGCTTTAAGAAACCAGTCTGATGTTAACAAAACGTATTTTAACAACAGATAGCACTTACTGTCAAATATATCTTGAAAGGTTTTGTTTTTCAAAGTTGGGAAGCTGAGACACCCAAACTAATAATTATCCTGATTAGTTGCCATCATGTCTGACCTCAGCTAAAGGTTAGTAATGAGCTGCAAAGTATTAATGGGATGTACTGGTCTGCATAAAGTAAAAGGCAAGGTACATGTTGATACAAAATATAAAGATTAATATAGGAACATCACTTTAACCTTTCCCAGGTCAAGGGTAGGGCTCTGTGTATCACAATGAATTAATGACTTGGCAATCGTTAAGATGAGGGTTTAGGAACGCATTAACCACCCATCTACCCAAAATTCTGCTCCAAGGTAAGAGACTGCAAGGCTCTGCACCAATTAAAGAGCATGATTTAATGTGAGGATAGATTTTTGTTATAGAGCTCAGTCTTTTATCTCCCGTGGAGACCTTTTGAAAACATTCATGTAATTGTCTCTAATTGAAGTACAGTACTGTATCTAGATCACAGATTACACTCAAGCACAACTTGCAATATTTTAAAAATACTTCAGAAGTAACAAATAGCAGTAACTACGAACAACTTTTAAGTGTGAATTTACCTGGGACAGACAGTTCTGTTTCTACACTTTTCAGCTACATGCCACTTCTTTATCTGCCTCACTTATTTTTTTGTTAAATCGTGCACACCTATGAAAGAGGTGGCGGGAAGATAATGTACACGCATACGTTAGATTTAGAGGACTGATGTATCTTCATGGGACACATTTACACTGTATGACTTCTAGATCCCTCTCTTACCAACTTTGCTGTCATTGTGGGAACGCATTAAAAAAAGATCTTCACCTATCCGGAACCAGGACTACAGTTACTTTTTTGTTTAATCTCAAAAAAAAAAAAAATAAATTACTTTGTACCTTAATTTCAAGGCTGAGTTTTCCTGATTTTGAACCTGGACACTGTAGAGCACAATCACCCTAAAAGCACCCCTAATGAGGATCCGCTTGACCTCACATAACATGGTGAAAACATTTGTATGTTCGACACCTGCTGCTACACAGTGGTGAAAGACCTATGCCTGGACTGACGGGAACACGCAATTCTCCATCAGACCATGGGCTAGGGCAGTATCTAAAACTGCTGCAGGACACAGCAAAATGCTCTAAGTCTTTGAACACTCTCTGTGCAAGGACCAGGGATCAATACTGGGGTGTGGGGGTGGGCTAACACTTTCCTTCAGAAAAATCTATCCTTTGGGTAGAGCAGAGATTTCACCTCCCTGGGTAAATTATGAGATGGCTGGATGTTGATCTGATTCAATTCTGTTTGTTTACTCAGAGACAGACAATCTTAAGACTACTCTGTATTCCTGTGCTTTCCAAGTTCTTGCCAGCTGACCCACAATTACTGACTAAGGGAAGATTCCTACCCTGTTCCAGCTGTGAAGTAAAACAAAAAGTGGTTAATTCTCTCATGTTTGCTTATTCCCCTCTCTCTTCTCTCCTAGAGACACATGACATTCTATCATCCCCACCAAAACGTTCCCGCTACACATATTAATTTCTACTGATGCACATGCCTTGTGTTTTAGAAGTTGTTTTCTATTCTTTCACCTATCTTATTCCAAAAAGAGTTTCCCTGGTTCCTTCATTTTCCTTACATGAATGGTTGTCCACCAGCTGTGAGGTCTGCCTAGCTATTAATCTAGAAAGCACTGAGAAGAACATGATATATGATGCCTCTTCAGTGACTGGCTTCCCATCAAAATAGCACCTCAGTGGGTCTGAACTGCTTTGTGCAAGGTTTTGAAGTAGGTGACAGGATCTAGTCATCTATGATCTGGTCACATACTTTACAGTTTTGTTCCATGAGGCCCTCCTAGGCACAGCAGTCATGCACTCCATTTCTTCCTTGGTAATCAAGGTGGTTTTTATCTTCTAAATTTGCTTTTGCTATCACTTGCTAGCCTTGATTCTGTCCTCTTTTTAGATTGCTTGAATTTCCAAATCCCTTAATACAAAAAAAGATTCCAAATAAAATGGAAATATTGAAATATAACATAGTCTGTGCACAACCATCATGGCTTTTAAGCCCTTTTTCATGACTGAACATTTTTTTCTGCATATAAACATGTATTTTATATGCTCCTGGTTTCTCCCTCTGGCTAATGTATAACCCAAACTCATCATTACTTATTTCACTGACCATTCACCGTCATTCCCAGCATGTTTTCATGGTCATTCTGCGGAGTGAATTAAGATCTACTTTTGTATTAGTGTCTTCATTACGAATCAATTTTATTTAGAACAAAATACTGGCATGACCTACATGGGACAATAAAAGAATAACCAAAAGGAACAGTCTCTCTTGTCTTTGTATTATGGCCTGTTTTTCTGATTCTTATAAATCCACATAAAGTCACTTTCAAAAGGCACTTTCTATACAAAAGGAAAAAAAAAAAACAAACATATGAACAAAATCACAGCCACCAGCATCCAAAATTCCACCATAGCCTGATGATTAAACTATCAAAAATTATGCAAGTGTATTTAACCTCAGTTAACTGTAATCGTTAGTAAGCTAGTATTTATGAAACTCTTATTCAGTTATTTGCAAATGCAATCAGGACCCCAATACTCTTAAAACTACACTTGCCGTATGAATCTGACAAGGTCTGCCTCCGGTTTCATGTGTACCAATAATTAATCCAATTAAGTATTGAAAAGGACTTGTTAATCTACTATGTATGGAACATTAGCTGCCTGGAAGATATCAGTAAGTAGGTCATGAGAGAACTGTCAAAAATGGAAACAAAAAGACTTTTTAAAAATATTTTTGGACATATTCTTGCACATGGAAGTAACCAAAGAAAGTGACAGTGGTGGAGTAAAAACAGAAACTAAAGATTCAAGAGTTAATATAACTTTAATTAGCTGTAAAGGAAAACCATTGAGGCATTATTGTTATGAAAGCCTACAGATTTCCCCCTCCAAAAGATAAACTAAGTTAAGAATGTTTTGGAAACTGCAGATTAACGCTGCACAGCTGTTGCTAAGGCCTGAATTTATGGGTAACAGCAACTGCTGAGGTTCTTCTCTCCATTACGACGGGGCTGAGGAAAGCCTTTAGCAGGGAAATGAGCAATGGGAGATTTGCTGATTAGGAGAAGTAATAGATATCTACCTTTTAATTAAAGCAGAATGGCATGCATGAGTGGACAGAACAAAGGGAGCGCAAAAAAGGGAGCAGAAAACGTGAATAATAGTTGGAAAATGACAATGAAAAGCATGAAGCAGACAGAGGCAGCAGTACAACCTGCTTCACAGTCAGATACAGAGAAAAGCGATGAATAGGCAACTTGGGAATGTTGCTCTCTATTCCTCTCCGTGTGTGGTCCCCAACTGTCTGTGATGTTGGGAAAAAATAGGGTATAATGAAAAATGAGCTGGAAGGCATTAGCTGATAGAAATCTCATACTCTTATACTTTAAAGTTATAAACAGAACATTTAACTGTTTGCAATGAGGACAGGAGGTGTGAGATAACGTAGCGGCATTCTAACATATGCTACAGTATTGCTCATATATCTGAGTTTTGGCAAACACTACGAGACAATCTATAAGAAGATACCAACAGCCTGTGCATTAACACTACATGGTGACTCAACGTCAGAGAAGGGAACGAGGGTGGTAACGTAGCATTATCCCTATGAACAGCAAAAGTAGAAATATACGGGTACTGTTGTAGAAGTACATTATCGATGAGAGACCAAAATCATGTGTTGGTTGATGAGAAAATGTAACATAAAATTTAAATTATATGAGTATTTGAGGTTAATTTCTTAGACGCTCCATCACCTGGCCACGGCTACTAGAGCACTTCTTCTTGCACGTCTCTTTCCGTGGAACAGAGATATTTCAGCTGCCTCTACATCTCCACACTCCCTAGACTGAGACCTTAACGATCCACTCTTACAGCATGTGCGCTGCCTTTTGCTTTTGCCTGAGCTTTAGCAGCAAGTATCTGCACGTGGCGTCAAACGAACTGCTTGTTGCTTTATGGTAAAAGTCCTTCCTCACTGCTATGATATGTATAATACCTACTCTGATGATCGGGTGCCTGACTGCTTGAAATAAGGATTTCTTGACCCTCAGATTCTAAAGGATCTCACATACCTTATCTATCACCTGAGGACACCTTATATATATATTTAAAATGTGTACATACATATATATGATCAATACAGCTTATGAAGTCACTGACATCTGGAGATAAATGATAATTTCTTCTACTACAAATTCCCGGTTAGCTCCACCTTTGACTATCTGATTCTTCTTGGACATTGCGGCCTCACAAGTAGTAACATCATGTCATAGAAATGGGCCCTCAGAGCCTTACTGATCATAACACTGTATTGCTTTGCTGTAAAAGCATTCCATTTAGATTACTCTACTGTGAAATTGTCTTTTATGTAAACTAATCCCCAAATAGTTCTACTTATTACTAGGCTGAAATTGCTTCTGAAAGAAGCTGCATGAACTTAATGCTGTGCTCTGACTTGGTGGGAATGACTGAAATCAGCTAATAAGTAATTAATTCAGTAATAAACCTACTAAGTAACTAATTCAGTAATAAACCTACTAACTTAGTCACTGTGAGCAAAAGTTTAGGTGCCAATTCCTCTTGCAAAGGTAACAAAGAAAATAGGTGAGACTCCAATCTACATGTTGTATTATACTGGACCATGTTATCAGCAAGATTAGGGAATATACATCATGTACCCTGGAACAGCGTGGCTGTTGTAAAGCAACTAACATTTATTTACCGTGATCATACAAACGTCACATAAGGAGCTGGTGAAAGCAGCTTACCCACGTAAACACTCTTATTGATGCATCTTTCCCCTCCGATATCCCCAACAAGCCTCAGCTAGCTATGCTGCACAGAACTCTAATCTTAACAGAAACACAGCAATTTAAACTAATTTCACTACTCTTCTACTACAAAATGAAAATCACTTGTAAATACAGACAAATTTGCTGGAAAACATAATTGTCATTCTTATATTTGACCAATTAAGTAAATCACGTGGTATCAGCTGAATTCTAACACTTACTCTTGAGTGTGAGCCCAGCCTCTGTGGAAATAACGTAAGCAGGACTTCCAAGAATATTTACTTATTTGTTCCTGTGAGATCAAATGATTACCAGAAGGGCTGTCTTCCTCTATTAGGAAATATGACATCAAAAGGCTTAGCAGGAAAATCTGTCCCTTCTATGGAAACTTCACTTATCCTGGGATGAATGGAATATTCCAAAACTGTCTTAACACAAGTTGTCCGTGGACAGAGAGATGGCGTGATGTCTTTAAGAAATCAAGCCATTATGATATCCCACATAGGGAGGTAATGCCCGAGTGCTCATTTGAGAAAGGTTCTGATTACTTGAATGACATCAAATAATCCAAAACACAAAGGATGTCCAGTTTTATTGGATAACAACACAATATTTGTCTAACAGATGTGGAAAACTTTTCCACTTTCCATTTTAACACCTGTGGAATCACTCATTCTCTAAATCAGAGCTTTTAGACATGGTTTTCAAAAAGACAGGAACACTGACATTAAGGGAGGAAGAAGACTACCTACTTCTCATCATTCTTCTTACTGAAAAATTCCACACTGAAGAGTAACAGGGTAAAACACATCAACACGGAGCTGAATTTCTAGAGTGGGCACCAGTTCTGGATCCCTGGGTCAAATTCCTCTGGGTCCGGTCTCCAACCTTACGGGTTGCTCAGCTTCACGAGGGGCCCATGGTACCATGTTCAGCATTATTGACCGCTGTCAGGTTACAGCAAGGAAATCAAAGCAAGAAAATCTCAGGACTAGTTTTCCTCTAAGACAATTAGGTTTTATAAAGCAAATTCCCTCACCCTGGGCAACTGGGCTCTAACTGTACAGAAATGCATTAAAATATTTGTTGTTTCCTATTCCATAAGGACATGGAGTTTAGTGAAGGCATGCACCAGGCTTCCTCAGAAACAGCCCTTTATTTAATATTTCCCATCATCTGACTAAAAAAGCTCAGGCTTACCGTAAGGGAGGACTGAACAGAGATGAAGACTTCTCTCTGCTGCCAGGAGAGAGGCAGGGACTCTGCCTCTCACTGGCAGGAGCTGCCCCTGGGATGGACGGTACAGAGCATCACTCTGCCCACCTCACTCTGCAATATGCTTTGAAAATTCTCTCTATCCAGGTATATATGATGATTTCTTCTTGGGTTTTGTGGGAGACCCACAAAATGTGTGGGAGAAAGTGAGAATTCCCCTAGTTTGGAAGAGAAGGGTTAAGATTAATGACAATACAGCAGAAGGAACATTTCACAGTTAATGCAGGAGTCTGACTTTTACACAATGGCAGAAACTACAGGCTCTATGACCATTCATTCATATCCTGCTCCTTCATCACCACTTGCAGGTTCCATCACATCTTTAGAACTTATCTTAGTTCTGGCAGAACTATTTTTTTCTATCTGCCCCCAGATCTGTCTAAGTCCAAATAATAAAACAACAATCCTACAAAGGCTGCAGTTTATAATTTTCAAATAAATGTTTAACAACTTTTAAACTAGAATT
>VXBH01001557.1:8070-53239 GCA_013400035.1 Rynchops niger | reverse complement strand
AAAAAAAAAAAAACCAGAACTGACATGTACCTATGTATTTCTGCTCAGGCTGAATACAGCACAGCTTTCAAACAGTTAAACACAGTAAGTATAATTCTTTACCACACATTTCTGTCAAAGTCAATGGTAGGATGAATTTTGCTTCACAGCTTGGTAATTATTACAGATATTGCAGTGATGGATAACGATGCTAAGTGCTACTGTAGCTTGAGGACTTGTTAAATTACAAAATATAAACTTACTGTTTAACAAAAATATGATGACACAGTTCCGTATATGCTTTTTGTTTTTTTCCATTTGGCTGTTAAGACTTCAATTTTGCATTACTGACCAGAATACTGGCCACTCCTGTCAAACACATCCCTTCTCTTTTCATTTCTGCCTTGAAGTTCCTTTCTTTTCGTCGATTTGTACACAATTATTGCTGTAAACAGATTGGTAATGCTGAAATATTCCAGAGAAAGAGCTAGCGCAGGTATGCAGAGCAGTTCAGCAGTGCTGTGACACACAAAAATCTAAATGGAGAACTCGGCGCATGTTCGTGTCATTTGCAATAGTCAGCATGTGCTGTAGGAAGGGCCCGTGCAGCCACACCGAAATGTCACGTGGACAAGACGCATCGCACTGAGTATACACGCGCAACCCACGTACAAAGTGCTTATTCATGTTCGCCTGCCTGGGAATTCCCGGGCGAAGCGCCGAAGTCATAAGCAATGGTTCCTATTAAGATCATAATCTAGGCTTATAGTTTTTTGAAAAGGAGAATTTTAATGATTAGTATGACTGTATTGAGACACTGTGAAGTATGTTCTCATCACACTTTAGATTTTCAAATATACAAACCTTCACCTAAATTTACCCCAAAATTGAACATCTCAGCCCAGTAATTTTTTCCCATGTGCATTTAAGGTATTATTGCATGAACTTACAACATGCTGGTTAAACAAACAAACCAAATACTACGACTAAGTAACAATTCAAGAAATAATGTCTGTTGGAGACATCATGTTCTATGAGTAAATATCAGAATGGAAAGGAATAAAGAAGGTTTTAGAAACATCTAGTCTTATACGTCTTCCCCATGAGTTTCACCAAAAGCTTGGTGAAGCCGTTCTGAGTGCTTTACAAGTGCTCCATTACCCCGGGGAGCTCTAGACACACCGTGAATGAAATGAAGGTCGAATATCGTGAATCACCATTCCCTGTCACTGACAGCTGAACGAATTATTCTGAGCAACCACAAAGCAGGCACAGCCTCCAAAGAGCAAATTTCTGAGCAACGTGCTGAAAAGGTTTGACTGCCACCTACAGATAATAGTAATTACTGCACTGGTAACAAATTAAAAAAAAAACAAAAACAAAAACAAAAAACCCCAACCAACCAAACAAACAAAAAAAAACCCAAACAAAACCAAACCACAAGCATAATAAACATCCAGTACAGATATTAGAGGAAAACTCATTATTCACATAGGTATAAAACAGGGGAGATAACCTGAAAAGCTGCTTAGGTTTTTTGTCTGGTAAAAATATAACAGCACATAGTAACACCAGCTTCCTTCCTTCTGCAGGGTGGTTTGAGATCTAGTAGGTACAAAAGCAGTGTCGCCTAGGTATTACTCATAAAATGCAAAGTACCATCATTTTCCTTGTATTTAAACTAGGAATTATTAAGTGCTGATTTTCACGTAGTAAGTTCTCAGTTACAACTGTCATAAATAAGTCCTCTCATACAGAGTCATTGGTTAGCAAACCCACAAAACTGTTAATTGTATTGTAAGTATCTAACCATACATATACTGCCCAAATACTTGCAGGCAGGTATAGCTGTACAAACACCTATTTAGAGTTTTCTGTTAAGCTTCAGCTTCCCAATCAGGCTAGTTCTCTCTAGGCAGAGCATATGCCAACGTATCACAACACAAGGAACTGCGTGAAGGTTTTCCTTCAGCTGTTCAGAACAGCTAGCGCAGTATTTCAGTTTGCTCTTGTCAAACATATCCCTTCTCTTTTCATTCTGCCTTAAAGTCACTTTCTTTGCCACAACAGCTGCTGCCAAGCTGTCTCTGCTTCCTCTCCAAGCCTGCTAACTGGCTAAGCAGTTACCCTGCTAAAATCCCCTTTCAAAAGTTTTGTTCCTAACTTGCAGAATAATTGCAAGGCAAAAGGAAGAGATGAGGAGAGCCATGGGTTTTAGGGGTTGAGGGTCTAGAGCCTTTCTAAATAGTATCTCTGCAGTTAAACTAAATTATTATATTTACACACCACATGGAACTTTCTGCAAGAATTATTCTGCATAGATCAGGATATCATATACAAGTTTAAACGCAGTTTTTTAAAGAAAAACTATCTAGCATATAGAAAAGCCTGCGGGCCCAAGCTGAAGTTAACTTTCTCACTTTTTAAGTCCTTCAGCAGCTAGAACCGAGCTCGGTATTCCAGTAGCCAGAGATATCTGACTTCTCACTATCACTTTTGTACATGAGGAATGTAAGTCAATAATGTTATTTTTATGTTCTTATACCTTAGTAGAAAACCTTTTCTACCTTAATCTGCTACCTTCTGTAATCTTTTGCTGCACTGATTCCCACTTTTCTCCACCCATGAAGTGCATGCCTTTCAGTTTGTTTTTCTTTATATGCAATTTTCTCAAAATTTATTCTACTTACGAAAGACTGAAAGACAAAGACATCCAAATCCTCCCTCCTTGCTTAAAATGCTTACTAGTGATCACCATAAAAATGGGAGAAGTTGCCTTTACGTCAGCTCGTTGAGTGCTCTAATATTCATTAATGGCTCTGACCAGTCCCCACTGGATTCTCCACCTGCACCCTCTGCTCCAAGGCCCAGCAGCTGTATTTAAATCCAACCCTGGGCTGTTAATCTCTGCCTAAGCTGGTCTCCAGCCATGACCGTGACCATGGCCATGACCACGACCATGCTCCTTGCCCAACCTTGAGAGGAAACCTACAATACAACAGGGTTGCTGTCTGAAACCTGGAACTGTCAGCTGATAAGAACTGCTAGGCGTACCACTGACAATATGCTTGCACACTGGTATATGAGAATTTAAAAGTGATATGTTTATGACATTTAAATAAAGCCACGTTTAATGGAAATTGCAACAACTTTTTATTTTAGTTCCCATTTGGGTCAAGCCTTAAATATGCCTTTGTTTAGGTTCTTCCACACACATTTTGGAGATAAGTTGATTAGACTGCTTTCACGAGCACTGAATTTCAGTTGAATATGCTGTTCAAGTGAAGCGTTTGCCATAGCTGTACCTGCTTTGACTATACATTCTATGGCGAGTGTGTGTGTGTGACAGCATGACGTGCATTTTACAGCAAAGCAGCTGCAGCACTGGCCTGAGAAGGGAGGATCACAAGTTGAGGAGCTTGTTAAGACCTGCAATTAAAATAAATCAGGAAAATAATGTTCAGAGCATCTTCAGAAATGAAGTTGTTCCCTAACTACTGCTGCAGCTAAGTAACTGTAAGGATGATAAAGAAACCTTCGAAAATAACTAGACCGAAACTGAAAACCAAGGTAGGTCACACAAATAATGCCTCAAAGTGCAAGAAATTCTGATTTGGGATACTATTTAACATATGACTTATTTTGGGGTTTTGAGAACTTTGAACATGCAGTTAGGCCTCAACTCTTCGCCTAAGGTATGGATACTTATGAGGACAACCTTTTAAAACCATATGAACAAGAAACTCAGTGTAAAAAGAAACAAGGTTCTCTCTACTGGAAAGGCAACTTATTGCCAAAGAAATGGAAACACACTGGAGGAGACAGAAAGAATGCAACACGGATAAAGATAGTTCCATTATATGCAAAATATCAAACAATTCTGGGAACACAGGTAATTCAACATTCTCTGCAATGGAAAAGTAGAAGAAGCTTTTGTAAAATCTATCATTAGCCTGTAAAATGCGCTGCTGTCTTGTTTTGTATAATCTCGACACGTTACCATATGGAAGTCCTTACCTGTGTCATGAGCTGTGTGTCCCAGTTTAGGTCTGTGCATCTACAACCCTGCACATTACAGGCCCTGGGAACACACTAGCTTTCTGTGTAACTCCACAGAACTACTGAAAAACATTAAGTATGTGTTTCAAAAATCAAGAACTGAGATGTCGAAGTACTTTTACACCCAAAGATGTGAGAAACCTTCTGGTATCCCATGATCTCTGGAAGTGCTGTGAGGACCTTTCCTGCTCCTTCTCTTTTAAGTCCAGTTGTGTGATGAACATTATCGATGCACTCCATTGTATAACCAAGAACTATATCATGAGGTAACATGAATAAAATTATATACTAACTGTGGCAGTACACAAAAGCTTGTCTTGGAGATAACGCTTGTTGCTAAGCATTTACAGGTAACACAGGGCTGTTTCAGTTATTTACAGAGTGTATCCCTGATATGACACATTCTTTTAAGCATCTGCCTGCTAATATGCTTAAATTCTGTCAGCATCCCTGTCCTCAGTATATATTTAAATTGGAATTTATATCATCTTTATAGCACCAAAAATATACACAAAATCACCCTCTTAAGGAATCTTTCCATAATTTTAAGATACCTGAGGTTATTCATAGCTTTCCATTTCACCAGATGATAACAAAGCTGAAGAAGTTATATTTTATAGGACAGCGAGAAATAGTCTCCTTTTATACACTCCTTCAGTTTGCTGACAGTCTATTACCTACTGTTTGAACCAGTATGACAGAACTAGGAACACTTTCTACAGTTCATTCTCTTTTATGATTTACATGTTTCACAACTATACTTTCCTACAAATACTAGAGTGCAAAAGAACATTCATCATCTACTACTCAAAATAAACCTTTTCCACAGAATTTGTCATTACTGATAATACTCTATTCAATGAATAATGATGTTAATGATGGAACTCTTTTGTCTCAATTTTATACCCCATGATCAAAACATTTATTATTCCACATACAGGACTATCTTGTCATGCGGCTATATCATCCATAAGTCTTCTCTAAATATTTTCAGAAAACAATAATTTCACTTGAATTCCCAACACAGGATATGAATACTGGATTAATTATAAGCAACATCTGTTGAAATTTTACATTTTCCAAAAATGTTTACACTGTGGAAAACAAAAGGAGGTCTGTCTGGACATGGCCATGGAAGCAAGGAAAAGGAAAGTAAAGATCTACTTAAATTAAATTTGGAGACTTCAGCATTTTTTCCTACCTGAGTACCCAAACAAGCAACCATCATATGAGTGAGAAGTTTAGCCGCAAACATTGCACACCTGGTGCAGAAAAGGTGGGAGATAATAGCCAATGTGAAACCTACACAGTAAAAACACGAAAAAAGGAAATTAGGTTAGGCTAACACACGATGCTAGATAACAACATATTTTTCTCATCAATTAACTTTTTTTTTCTGTAAACCAGTCATTACATTTATTATAGTTTGTCTTTTTTTTCTTTACTTTCACTAACACAGTCTAAGATAGATGCTTAATTATATTTTAAAACTGGTTTATTTTTTCTGCTAAAATTCTTTCATTATCTTTAAATAAAATAATCAATTTGTACGAAGGAGGTGAAAACCAGAGGTTTTTCTTCTCTTTCTTTGTATTCTTTTTTATGGCTGATGTTTTAAAACAATTAAGGAGCCTAGGCTGTTAGGGCAGTTTGCGGGGGGAGGATAAGTAGGGGATTTAGCTGCTTACACTGTTTTTGTTACTCATACAGTGATGATCTAGTACAGAAGTCATAAACCTCACCAACAGCAGAACCCCATTTAAGTGCCTTAAGGTTAGACTAAGAATCACTTTAGCTTTGGGACTTCTGCAAATGCCATTGTAGCGGTCAATGGAGTCATGATTCTCACAGGTTAAACTCTTGGGCTTCTACAAAGACGTTAGGTAGCAATTAGGCAGCAGAGGGTAATGGAGCTCTATATGCATGATATGGAATCTGTCGTCCTCAAATTACCACTTCTAAGTGTAAACTGTCAACCAAAATTGTCAAAGAGCTTTCAGGCTAGGTAGAAAAGCGAAAAGATTTGACAAAGAGGACAACTGTACTGCTGCTGCTAGAGATACTGGTGAGTTTATGATTTTAAGTTCCTTCCCCCAAATGAATGCCATATTTCTCTTTTGCATGCTTCAATAAAACATCACAAGGAAACACATTTCTTTGCTGGACTTCCTTTTTCAATGGCAAAATTTGTCAGTGTGCAAACACCGGACCAGATGGCAACTTTAATGCCATGAAGTTAGTTAGCATTCCTCCAACAGCCCTCCACGTAAAAAGGCAGTCATCATTTACTAAAATGGCTAAAAATCAGTCTTACTGGTCATCAGTTGTTATTAATGAGAAAACGGTCTTAAATCAACTGACCTGAAATGCAGATGAATCCAGAAGAGAAAAAAGCCTCATTGTATGAAGATAAGTTATCTGTTTGGGCATAAACTGCATAAATGGACATATGAGAACAAGAGCATTCCACGTAGTCTGACGTGTCATCAACCACTTTGCAGAACCCACTATCAGACAGCCAGCTGCAAAACAAAAGATTGGAAATGGAGTTGTGTAATTTACATGGTAACCAGGCTTGAAAATCCTTGCATTCCTGAAACAAGTTTTCTGAACTATTGTATAGGTCTTTTTTGTAATCTTTTGGGTGCAATGCTCAGAATAGCACATTTACTTGAAATTAAAATATTGTTTACACCTTTTTTGTTTTTACTTTTATTATTAAAAAAAGGTGTAAACATATGATAATGAAAATTTTCTTCCACTGGAGAATTTTTTTTTCCTATGATTTTCAACCTTCTGCAAGATTTGCAGGTCTGTCTGACTTTTCAAATAGTGACTTAATTTGTGCAATACCTTACCCCATTATGGAGAACATTTTATGCTGCTATTGGTTGTTTTAAAACTATGATTTATGTTTTGTTTTCTTTCAGTATTATTGAACTGGTTTTGAAAAATGGTGACATCGTTAGCCATTTCTAGTGGAACTCACATCTGCTCTGTGATAATAGCGTCTAAGTAAAAGGAGAGCATAGAGGTAAATTCTACTGCACCTCCTTTCTCAAGAGAAACAGTTTATATCAGTGACAGACTGATATAATCCAGGCAGTCTAATGAAATCATATCTAAACCAACTAGACCTCAGCAGGATACCGAACGTAATTCTTTCCAAATTCATTTATAATGTGTGAATGGCAAAGACACAGGCTAATCACATAATGGAGCATTGAAGAAGAAAGAAGAATAAAGAAAACTTTATTTCATGTTTTGCAATGTTATGAGTAGCAACAAGAACGGAAAATGATCAGCAGTTCACCATTTCTTCTAAAAACTGGGAAACATCAATTTAGGCTAGTAGCAGCAATATTAAAAAAAAAAAAACCAAACAACAGCAGATGGCTTTTCTGTCAAAAAAGTAATAAAGAGATCATTGTCAAAAATGCACTAAAATTCTGGACAGTGCAAGGAAAGACTAGTCAAGTTTGCGGTAGGCAAATCATTTGGGGTATGCAATACACAAAATCACTCTCAGCTCATAGAGTCACTAGAGAATATATATTAGGGGAACTACTATTGATGCTTCTTCTCATCTTAGTCTTCCCTGAGCATTTGCTTTTAGCATCTACTGAAGAGAGTATACTGGTCTAGAGGAATCCCTAAAGAGCCCCTTAAGAGTTTTTTGTTGCTCAGTTACAGTGTCTTTCACAGACCAGAAGAAAAG
Organism: Rynchops niger; assembly: GCA_013400035.1. Classification (NCBI taxonomy): domain Eukaryota; kingdom Metazoa; phylum Chordata; class Aves; order Charadriiformes; family Laridae; genus Rynchops; species Rynchops niger. Next base: position 45,483 of record VXBH01001557.1, on the reverse strand, counting down.
AGTGGATATTAACAAATTAGGAACATTCTGAGCCAGTGACTTGAAGCAATACCAGAGAAGCAGATTTAATTCTTTACATTAATAAGAATGGACTTCAAGTGGTGTCTGATAAAAATTGTAAAGGGTACAAAGTCATTTATATCAACGAAGTGATGCAATTCTGGGAGTTATGGCCTGTCAGCATTGCCTAATAGTTCATTACATAATCTACATGGTATTTTGGTGAAAAAAGTCAAGAGTAGAACTCTGAAAAATGTCTGAGCTTGAATAACTATGAATTTTATTATATGGAAAGTTTTATGTGCTAGTACAAAACCCAGAAAGGAAAGAAAAAAAAAAAAAAATACACATAGGAAGTGGATGAATTTCATACTTGCAAATGATCTAATTGGAGTTATCACATCTTAGGCAAATACACAGGTTCACAGCAGAAACTGGAAAACTAAACAGATTAATAAAATAACCTTTCAGCAGCTTGATTCCAGAGGAGACATAGAGACTTTTGTGGAACAATCCGACTTCCTGTAGCATAAATCCGATAAATGACGTCATTGTTATCTTTCAAAGGGTGTGAACTCCGACCCTTTAAACTCATAGAAAAAACCTGAAACAACACATAAAATGTAAATACAAATTTAATATTAAAATTCAACAGTCAGTGCTCATTTTAATCAGAGACACAGACAAAAATGCTCACATTTTAAATACATTCAAGATGTTTTGAGGAATATCTAAATTAAACTAATTTCTTGAAAAAATAAATGGCATTATCTTCAAACCTTGTTCTTCAGGGCAAGTTCTGTATCTCCAGTAAGGAACCACTGCTGACTGCTGTATTCTGTGAACTGCACAGATTCACAGCTCTCTTCTTGAGGAGGTGACAATACAACAGAGACCTCTAGTAAATGTTCAGGCACTTGAATAGAATCCCCATCTTTTCCATCAAATCTGTGTCCATTGATTTGCTGAGGAAACCAGTTGTGAGCCACTATTGCGATGTATGGGCAGCTGTCAAGGATGTTTTTACCTCTGTTGAAATGGACAAGCAACAGGGCTGGTAAGTGGATCTGAGATTTTTCTATTCTTTACAGAATGGCTCTAAAATGTTTTTGTAATTAGGATTTTATTCTTCCATCACTTTTAGGCTTTATGACATTGAATAGACAGACAGTTTCAGCTTCTGTGAAAAGAAGAGGCGCTGAATTATTATGTACTTCAGATTCACCATTTCCCCCCTGGGTTTTGCTCACTATGATCTGCAGCCAAAACCCCTCCATGGTAAACTAGGTTATCATAATACTCGTGCTTATAACTTGATGTAGAGATGAGTCTGCAAGAAGGAGAGGCATTAAAGTGGATGGTCGTGCTTTATTTCTTATTCCCAACAGATGATGCAAAAAAATTTGGAATAAAAGATTTGAACTTTCAAGTACTGGACACTATTCAGGTTACTGCTGATATTTATGCTATTTACTGTCTTTGGCTGAGATGGGCTTCATACTGCCTACAATTTAGGAAATGACACGAAAATTTCCATCTCCAAAAGAGCTGATACAGAAATCTAAACCATGCTGATTTTCTGAGGGAAAAGGTTTGGGTTTTTTCTAAATTCAACTACCAGTTCTTTAATAGATTCACAGTGGGAGAAACCCACCTGTCTCATAAAAGAACGTCATCTATTTCTTCAGTGACACATTTCACCTGCACAGGGCACTATGCACTTGCAGACAAAACCAGCAATTTGAAACTACATGTGAAAACTATGAGTAGGTTTTAAATGTTCTTTAAATAATGTTCAAGTGAGCAAAACCAAGGACACAGAAATTACAGTAGAAATGTTGGGTTACTTACTGTCCTCTAAGTCTTAGGGCATACATGATACAATTACATATTATTTTCTTAGTAAGATTAATGATCCTTTTCCAGGCAATATTTAAGCTAAAGGTGAATTAGTACATCCCAGATCTCCTGAATCCTACTCCCACAGCAACCCAGTATCAGTGTACCAGTTAGTTGTGACACCAGCAGCTTACAATGCCAATATAAGATTGTGACAGAGTGCAACACATTTTCGTACAGATCTCATCTTAGACGACAGACGACGACAGACAAGTCCCTTCTCTATAAAATGTCATTTAAAATTTGACTATATTGGTCAGTTGTCACGCATTTCGAAAACATATTACGAATTCATATTTTCTAACCTTTCTCCTGGCGATCCACACATTATCCCCGTCAACAGGGAAAAAGCAAACTTCTCAGTCACCTTGGCAAGCAGGCTATATCCCCGCGTGTCCTCACGTTTCGGGCTAGCCAGGGCACAGAGTATCTCATAGAAAAGACTTCTACTTTTATCAGTGAGTAACTGTTTTTCACCTACATCTGTAACCTAGCGAGAGGAGAAAAAAACAAACATAGTTTTATGCACCGAAGTCTGCTTATAACATTTCGTCATGTTAGTGTAGTACGTCCTCCATTTTTATTCCGATGTTCATCCTGAAAGTTCAGAATATTTTTCCCACCTTGTGATCACTGCTGCCAAGGTGTGAGACGCAGTCTATGTCAAAACTACACAAAGATATGCTTACTAATAGGGATTTGGTTATTAAAGAAACCATGTGGCACTTCTCACTCTTTCACAAATTGGAGATTGTTGAGTCCTGAGAATTTTTGACACTACTTTCTGTTTTCTGCATCAAAATGGCAACAATCACAAATGAACTGTTGCTTGTTAATATTGTTATACTGGCATGTGTCTAGGTATTTAATAATTTTCCAGCTCCTGTGCATTCTTCCCAAGTCCAGAAGAGCCAGAAAGGCAAAAAACTGGTCCCAGAGTTTTCACCGAACTTAGTGCAATGCTGCAGTGTTCAGCTACTCTGCCAACCCGACTCCCAAAGCTACTGCAGGTAAAAAGACAAGCTGCATGCCTGGTCATCTGGCACAGCAGGCTCCAGCCAGCCCCGGCAGGGTTTGCTGGTGTGTTGACTGCAGACAGCGGTGAAGATATGAGCACACCTTGGACCTCACTGTTTTGTGCCAGGGCTAAAAACAACAAAGATGTGGCCGGAGAATCAAGAAACCATAATAAGCTCTACGAAAATACGGCGTCAAAGGGAAAATTGTGCACAGCAGAAAATCCTGACCTATAGGTACACACGCAAGATGAATACTGGTTGCTCTTTTTGACCTATTTGATTTTTGATTTCCTGACACCATCCTAACTAGTGGCAGACAAACTTCTTCCCTGACTGTGGGACTTCATAATTACTATTTTTACCTTTGCAGTCTGTGCCCAGAGTCACTGCTGTGGATGCTAACCTTGATCTCATGAGGCCTATGTGCTTGTGCACTCTTACTAAAGTCATTGGTCGGTCAGAAAGAGCAGGAGAGATTTACCTTATCTATTATATGCATCACAGCAGTAAGCTGCTCTTCTGTAGTTTCTGTAGCCACTTTGGCGTTCAGATTCTGGAGGACTCTGTGTAAAATGGTGTCATCAAGAGGCTGATGCAGTTGATCGATCAGCCCCCAAACTGGCAAGGAGTCCAAATCTGAGACAATGGTGATGTTAGCAATACCATACACATCATCTACTCTGGCACCGCCTGTGGGATTAGAAAGTACAACCTGGAAACGTTTAGGTAATGGGTTTAAAGATGCCGTCTTTGGAGTCAGGGTCACATCCAGAAACTTATTTCTCTGTCCAGGTTCAAAAGTCAATAAACCTTCAGATCTGTCAAAATCTTCTCCTGCCACAGCTGGAGATACGAAGGTCCGACCAATAGGTTCAGGTTTTTGTAGCTCCTTTAGAACAAACGAAAGAGTTTTAGGTAACATTATGATAGATACAATTATTCAAAACCAGCTGCTGTAGAACACACGTATTTTAAATGGGTAAAATTTAAATATGAATAAAAGAAGTCCCCTTTAAAAATGCAGTTAAGAATGATATAAGAATTACATTAAATGGAATACCTCCCTGAAATACCAATCTGTCACTTGTGGTTAGTAACAGCCAAGGGGAAGAATTACATATATTGTCAATAGTAAACAGGATCCCTCTCTTTCTTTTCCAGAAAAAAATTTCACAAAGCTTTTCCGTGTGAATGGATATTACAGAAGCATTTGCACATCTGTAGGGTGAATTCCGGAGGGTTTGATGCGAGTTTCTGTCTGCAGCATGAACTCCCTCAATTCAGGGTACAGACAGGAATTACAGGTATATTTTCATATACAAAAGGCAAGCAAAGGTTTTAGAAATCTGTGCCCAAACCAATAGCAATTAATTGTATTTTCAGTCACACTATAAATACTTAAAAGAAGAACAATTAATTTCGGTCCAAAGGCAAAGCAAACACTATAGAGATACAAGGCAGACAGATGAACTTATCTAGGAATGCTCGTGGCCTCTTTTCCCTGTGAAGTAGCACTATTTTTACCTTCCTTGAGGTTTGCAGATACTGTTTCATTCTTCACGTTCTTGCTCTTTTTGTCAGTTGCCATAACCTTGGTATTCTATCTGGTAATATAATAAACTTCCCTTAAGTCGAAACTAACATTCTAGGCTATTATTCAGTGTGATTTTTCAATAGTGTCTGTTCATTTAATAAGTACAGCTCATATACTGACTGTTAAGTAATCTTAAAAAGGTCTCCTACTGTAAAAAGCCAAGGATTTTTATTTGTGAAATACTAGACCCCTTTTCTAAGCATTTAGCTTAACTAGTAAAGTTTAATTATGGAACAAATCAGACATTTTTTGTTTGCAGGAGAATGTTGTAAAATCTATGCTGTGTGTATCTGTTCAGAAGAGCTCTAGAACACGATCACATGATCTGTGCAAATTCCAGTGAGAAGTTTCCTTTTTTCCAACCCTTCCAATTGAGAATTAGGAAACAGGGAAATAAGTGGTAATAAAAGCACTAGTGACAAGAACAATGTTTTAGAAACCTGTGTCCGATTCCAGTTAGTGCCTCACGGTTCCTGTCTGCTGTGACCTCTTATTTTACAGGTACCAAAAGTACCAGTACTTTGGTACTTAGTCATGAACCCTCAAAACCTAAAAACACCCAAAGAAGGGTTGTTACACAAAAAGTACAAACAAGGAATTGCGTCCTGTATTTTAGCCTAAATGTACACTGGACAGTAGCAATTTCTTCTCCATTTAACAGCTAAATTATAATGAACTCTTGACTGGAAACAACTGAAAATTTGTTACCACACACTCTAACTAAAACACTGGCCAGCTCCTGTATAATAAATGCATGGAAACACCATGGAATCCGATGCAGTTAAAATAGATACGCACGCAATGTAACAATAGAATGCAAAACCTTTCATTATAGAGGGTGATGGAAATATACTGGCCACATAACGCTTCATTATAATAACCTTCCCCTGAAATAATGCTTTTAGGTATAAAATCCCACATATTCAAAGTAGATCAGGCTATCATCCAAATGGCAAAATTAGACAAATCCCTCTTGCAGCCTGTGCCCTGATGTTGGAGTCACAACTATAAAGAAATGGAAGGAATTGAGGTTTTTTGCAGCTGTGATACTTCTGCTGAAGGAGGACCTTCATCATCTGTCAATAATAATGAGGTTCTCATTTAGAGATAAAAGAGTCAACAGAAGAGTCTGGTGTTACAGCTGTAAACATAACAAAAATGAATGGGGATTGTAAAATTGACTTAAGCACCTGAGATTTTCAATTAGAAGAACAATTTTCAAACACAGTACTTCAAGAACATGGAATAAAATCTGATGAAAGTACTCTTTCTCTTTTCCTAAGTGTGCTTTGTGTATTAATAAATTTGTGACCTAAACCAGCAAGTGTGTTGGTATCTGAATCTCGATAGTCATATCCATCATGATAAAAACTTAATTTCAGAGAAGAAGGCTCATAAACTGGAGTCTCATAAGAACTTTAGGACAAAAAAATAAATTTATTTAATGCCAGACTGACTGTAGTCTTTGAGGCCACTGGAAGGTACCATGAACAAAACCACTCTTATCAATGAAATGAAAACAAGGTCTTTTTACTAATGGAAAACCAAAGAACTTAATCATTTGGGCCCAGAAAATGTTTGACTGTTTCCTGAAAAAATTCTAATTATGGTCACATTTACTTTAAAGAATGAACAATGATTTAATAATAAAAATAAGTTAAATAATAAAATTAATTACAGAAGTCTTACCTGCATGCTGTAGGTAACCATTGTGGTTATTGATGTACTAGAATCTCGAAGCACTTGCAGACTGATTAAGGTTGTCTTCTTATGAGCCACAGCAAAACGAGATCCCACAGCAAAATATACTAAACCATGAGGAGCATCACTTTCAAGGACTGTTATAAAAGCAAATCTGGCACTGTTGTTCAGTGCAGCTCCTGTGCTTACAGCATACAGCTCAACAAAAAAATATGTTTCAAATTCAGGTACCTGTGAACAAGGGATGATTTTCATTTCATTATAAGACCTACTAATTACTTTCAGCTTTTAAAAAATTTATATATTCTTTTGTATGTGCAGTGGATTACTTCTACTAATACTTACCACAAGCATGCTTCTTGAAATGTGCAATATGTACAATGAAATATATCCAAAAATACTAATATTGCAGCAGGCACCACTCTGTCATGTGCAAAAATGGCATCTCAAGTTTTTGCATGGAACTTTATTTATTGCAATAAAGTAGCTATTTATATACTATACATATTGTGGCTGTAAATTTGCATTAAGACATGATGGTAAACTCTTAAAAGAGCTCCATTTTCTAGATTATGGAGTTACAGAGCTGTGCATTTTGTGACGAATTTGCTCTTTTACTTTATTTTTGCCTGACAAAAAGGCTTGTACACAGCTACTTACCTGTGGGAAAAAATGCACAAAGTCTAAGTATGCAGTTTCAGATCTGCTATTAATATCGACAGTATTCAAGTACTGAACTCTGGTAAAGTTTCGAAAAACTTTTTACATACAGACTCAATGTTTATGCACTAACACGTTTATACCTATTTTTACGAGCAAATGTTACTAGATTTGAATGCTTAACTGAATTTATCCAAAATACCAAAGCCTGGAGATAGTATCTGGTAGACTTTTGTGAGGTTTTCAATACACAGAAATCTTTTGTCAGTCTGGAAATAAAGGCTATTGGATTTTAGTGTTCGTATGTCAAAGAAGAGGTCTAGTCAATTCTACAAACTTAATGCCTGTTTCTTGAAAATAAGGTAGCAATACTAAATCTCAATATGACACATCGCCCTATCTTTGATTTTTTATCTACAATGCGGACGTAACATGTTTAGAAATAGACATACTGAGATTCCAGAAATAATTGGAAATACATCATCTGAACCTATTAGATGCACACATGAATTAGGAAGGTAGCAAAAAAAGTAGTCCTTTACAATACAATAGCATTATAACAAAAAAGATGATAATCGAAGACAATTTTTTCATTAGTAAACACAGCTTTTTGTTTCAGCTATGGATTTTTGTAAATCCTACTTTAATTCTAGGAAAGCAGGATACAGCTCTTAGCTAATGAAGTCAGTACAACCGACTAAGTAAAAACTTTCAAAAGCTAGAACGTGTCATATAAGATATGCCATAAAATATTTATTGCATCTATTTATTACTTCATTATTTCAAAACATATTTGTCACTAATTTATAAGCTATCTTATGGGAGAAGAATTAGGAAATATTTAGGGGGTTAAATAGCACATATTTTTAATTGAGTCGTTAAGTAGTTCTTTAAATGTAATGATCTTGGCTAATTGATGACAGGCACAAATTTACTGGAATGCCATGGGGAACTGCAGCCTTCCACTAGCACCTGTTAGCGTGGCACACGCTTGTGCTTCGTGTGCTACAACGGCACGTTTCTGCAGCTGCCACGCTGCTGTCATTAAATAATGGCATCACTCCTTTAGGCTAAACAGGTTCAAAATCCCAGATCGCTCAGCCAGGCAGCCTGTGCCTCACTCATGTATGTATTTTATTCATTGGCTCTGTAACTTAAAGAAAACATCTGAAGATGAAGAAGGAAAATGGCCCTCTTACTGAATTAAGAGAACGCACTTTATTCCCTAGTGGAAAATCACTATTTGCCACACCCTACATCTCGCATTATTTTCTAGAATATAGTCAGAAAAAAGTGGAAACCTCATCTTGTCCTTTTCCATTCCCCAGACGTCAGCTTCGCCGCTAGCCTGGCTGTTAGGATAATTTATTGGAAAGTTTCAAAGTCCCCACTCTGAACGAATGACAAACATTAATCCTTCCTTTCTTAAGGGACTGCTTTAACCACTAGGTGCTCACACACAAAAATATATTTTCCTTCCATTTTCAGTAAAAATGACTGAAAGCTGTGCTTTGTGTTAATTCAGTGACGTCTGCATTTCTGAGTGCCAGCTGGGCCTCTCGAGGCACTTAGGCTTAGGCATACCCGACTGACAAATGCCAAACGGCTTTAGTGGATGATGCCTGCTGAACTGAACTCTGCTACTCACAAGCTGGATGTGCACAGCGACAGATTTTTAGACACTCAAGAGATTCTTATGCAGCTTTATGATTGAGTAGAGTTTTCACAGCTCGTTGCGCTAGATTTAGGCATGTAAAATTATGCAGACGTTGCAATAAAAGTGGCTTTTTGTTGAATGAGGTGTTATTACTTCCAGGATATGCTTTCTGTAAACCACCCTAAGAAGTGCTTTGACAGGTGAAAAAATTACTGCATGAAGGATAAGAGTCCAGTATATGAATATGNTAATTACTGTTCTATAAAAATCTGAGATCTGCAATTTACTCTTCAAATACTCATCTCCTTCCCAAATTTTTACCAGTCACAATGGAGGTAGTACAAGGCTGCAAATAAACATGTGTTTGCAGAGGAACTGAGCAGAGGTCAAGTTACCATCTTCAAACTGTGTCCCACACATCAGTTCCTCTGCATCAGAGGGTTTCTTTCATCCTGACAAATTGCAATTCAATGCCATAGTGCTGTACACAAATGAGCAATAATGACTTACGTGATCAGGTTTTATTTCAATGGAGATGTTGCACACTGTTTGACCTGCCACGCAGGTAGTGGCTCCCACCACAGACACAAGTTCTTTCTCCAAGTTGGTGCCATCCTTCAGAAGGACAACGGCTGTTTTATTGAAGGTCACACGCCAAAAGATCTTCACATCTTCAAAAGCCCTACAAGCAAATCAAAAGAGTATACATGTACTGAAGGAGAACACTATTGCTTTAGGAAACATAAACCACAGAGGTAACATACATTTTATGGTATTATTCAAAACTTATCACTAGGGAACAAAATGCTTTAAGGGAACAAATTCTCTCTTTTTATTTAAATTCCTTTATCTAAAATCTGTTTAGATTACCGAAAAGTAACAGAGGAAGAAAATCAAGCAATTAAGGGCAGCCAGATACTTCTCAATTTTCGTTTCAGAAAATGTGAGATTAGCTGAATAGGAGACACTGGTGCTTGGAAGACAGGGACGTGCTGAAGTACCTGGCTGAATGCAATTTGCTTGGAAAGCCAGGCAGAACTTGTCTTTCCTCCCAGTTTAAGGAACGTAGAGTACTCGAGCCTATTTGTTTAAAGTACACATAAATGTACAACATATATATGTACTAATCAGAAAAATCACAGTATCTGCGTGAGCGAAGACATAAGCATAGTACCGATATTAGGTATCTTCTTAATTGCTCATTTTAGTATTCATGCCTACATTACATTACACAGGGAGATGAGAATTTGAATTTCACCTTTAGCAGTGCAAATACTTTACCTTAAGCAAAACTTTCACACTTGTTGCCTTACAGCGTTAAGTCGGAAAATACTTGTTTTTTCCATTTCTGATTTATAACAGTACAGTGACAGACCTAATCACATTCACAACTTAAAAGCCGATTTGCCAAATTCTGGGAAGTTATTAAAGGAGCTGAAAGGCAAAGATGTACTGTAAAACTCTAGGATAACCTCTTCCACTAACAGTAGCTGCTGTGATTCAACACAGTGTATTACAGCGTGTGGGAAGAGCCCTTGAATCAGCTGTTGCCTGCACCTGTTTGGTTGCCTTGCGACAATCAGCAGCACCTCCCTGTTTTCTGAGTCTTCATCAAGTACAAGACCGCTTTGTACTTCTGGAACAAATCCCAAAATGCCGTTCTGGAGATCACTTCCTGTACAGGAAACAGTCCATGAAAGTAATTAGCAAGCAAGTTAAGCTGAGACTGAATTACAATTTTAATGTGGATAACTGCTAAAAAAAATAAAAACTAGGTATCAACAGCATGCTACAAAGTACCTCTTGGCGATGCCTCAAGAAAATTTCATACAATCACAGAACAGTTAGATTTGGAAGGGACCCTGACGATTGTGTAGTTCCAACCTCCCCATATCTCTGTTCTTAATTTACGCTCCATACTTATCTAGAACTTCAAGTATTGGCATTTATAAATTTTATTTTTACCAGTAAATGCCAGGGGAGGTTTAGATTGGGTATTAGGAAAAATTTCTTCACGGAAAGAGTTATCAAACATCAGAACAGGCTGTCCAGAGAAGTGGTGGAGTCACCATCCCTGGAGGTATCTAAAAGACATGTAGACATGTGTGAGGGACGTGGTTTAGTGGTGGTTTTGGCAGTGTTAGGCTGGCAGTTGGACTTGATGGTCTTAAAGGTCTCTTCCAACCTTGATGATTCTATGAGTCTATGATTCTACAAGGAAGTCTTTTTGAAAGTAAATTCCTTATAAGAGTCCTGGCACCATCTATGCTTACATTTTCAGCAGCATTCATCATACTGACTGAATTCTGTGTCCCTTGACTCCAAGAGAATAGGTGTTACGGTAGTTCAGAACAGTGTCAAAAAACTTGCTTGTAATGCCCTTAGGAGATATCACTTCAGCTATATTATTTTATGTTTACCATAACCGCTTAAAACATATTCTTTCTAAACAGAAATGGGCCTCAGCGTGCCCCTGGATGGACATAGCCGGTTATGGGATGAAGATGGGCTTCCAAGGACAGCGTTCTTATTCATCCCACCCATGATGTTGTTGAAGCCATTCATTTTCCCAAATTGTTTCATCAGCTTTTCTCCTGTATCTCGAATTCAGTGCGTGGAATCAGGGAGCTGCAAAATACTGCATTGTTCTCATGGGAATGTACATAAATTCAGCAAAACAGCAGCGGAGGAAAAAGCCAAGAGGGTTAATGAGGGGAAACTAATCGTCAACACAGTGTCCCATTAAATCTTGCTTCTAAAGGATTTCTCCTTTACTGGTAGGGATGGATTTATTCTGCAATTGGGAAGGCAATCTAGTTCCGACATGGTGCATATTAAACATACTGAAGATTAACAGATACTGGGCATTTGCGTATTTGCATGCAATATATTTAACTTGCGATATCTTTCTATCTGTACAGCTACACGCAGATACATGTTTCGACCCTTTTCCTTAATGTAGTTCTTTCCTGCTCTTAACTTTATGTACTCACTGGACTTTGGGTGTAACTCTAGAACATATTAATACACTTCTGTGAGATTCAATACAAGTTCACATTCCAACCTGTGCCCATGCACATACTTCTTCGGTTAACTTGCATATACAGGCAACTGCTTACTTGCAGGGTGAATTCTAGGGACGGTGCTCACGAAGGAAACGTGTTTTATACGATCTGTTCTTGCGTACATAGTTTTGGTTGCTGCATGCACTCATCCAACCGCACAGTTTAATTCTCGTTCTCAATATCTACCTTGTATTTTAAGACTATCTAAATAAACAAAGCTTCCAGTAAATGTTGGACCTTACATATAATTTTCTTGATTAATCTAAACTGTTCCAATTCCCAGCTTGTTTCTGAAACTTAATCTATACTGCAGTTAAACTTTGTTTATATTCAATTGGTAATTCTTATAGATATCTAAAAGCTAAAGGAAAATGGAGCTCTGACACCGCTTTCTCACAGCAGCGTGCGGTGACTGAAAGAAAAACTCTTCCCTGATGTCTATGTTAGCCCTTTCCTATCCTCCCTCCCCAGAAGCAGAGGACGACTGCAGATATGAATTGCATAGTATAAAAGCAAAAAACCAGAAACTGTTTTTCATGCTTTGTAAAAACCCCATACAATGTAAAAGTGACAAAATGGCCAAGAAAAACAAAAAAGCCTGCAATGCCACTACACATGAAAGAAAACCACTCAAGCTTAGCCTTTTCCTTCATGCAGTAAAACAGGACAAGAACAGAGATAAGCAGCATCTCTCAATGTTTTTTTGAGCTATGTTTCTAAGAGATGCAAGGTGGACTTGGTGCATTAGATGTTTCCTCTGATCTGGAAAACTCAAGATTTGGGAATAGAATAGCCTGCTTATTATCAAAAAGAATTCCAATCTTTACATGAAAATTGCTATGAGAACTTAATTGAGATGTATTTACTAATTTTCTGGGGGAAAAGTTATTACCTGCAATAATTACTGTTGCAAAGGCAGCATATCCATATTCATCCTTTCCTTCCACAATCTGAGCTCCACACTCAGGATCAGAGAGGAAAACATAAAAAAATTCCTGTCCTTCAGGCTCATCATCATCAAAAATTTTTATGGACACCATGCCTTCTCTTTCTCCGTCCAGCAAAGTCAGAGAGACTGACTGTTCCTCAAAATCTTCTCCTTCCATGGCCCATGTGAAGTTTGATTTTTCATAAACATTTCCAAAAGGATATGAATCCACTCCACCCTGTGCGCTTACCCCCCCAAAGGTTTTAATGGTTACTTCAATATCACCAGTGAAACCCTTGGTCCTTCTGATATGAAGATTCACTGTGTTGGGGGTACTGTTGTTGGCATCTTCTTCAACATAAACAAACTCCGGCCCCAAACTCAGTATTCCATGATGAATATCATTAGCCAGGATACTAACTGTTGCGACACTGAAAGCTGGATTCAAACGTGGACTCCAGTCAGGATTCACAGGTTGAACATCCAAAATTTCCACAGCGGTCAAATTTACAAAAAAAAATTCCTCCATTTCAGACATAGAGTCATCAATTATTGATACTTCTATCACAGCATTTGTCTGAAATCGTAAAAACATAAGCTCCCCATTGTAGAGGGGTATAAAGTCCTCTAGAGGTTTGGCACTTCCTGGAATGGTCTGATATGTCAATTTAGTGAGATTACTTTGAAAACCAAACAACCTTTGGACATGTAGTGTGACTGCTTGAATGTCTTCTTCAACTGAAACAGATCTTGAGTTAAGAGCAAATTGGAATATCCCCATTGGCTCAATTTCAGCTATTGTAAATCCTGACCTGAAACAGAAAAGATATCAAAGCTGAGTGAGGAAGTATGAAATGCGAAAAGTAAAACAGCAAGGCAGAATAATTTCTGGTGAACAGTCAATGATGGCTGTAAGAAAGTGGGTAAAAAAACCCAAACGTAACAGTAGAGGGAAGAAACAGCAATCATACAAGGTAGGATGTAAAGAAATTCCCTGAAAAATGTTTTCTGAATGACTGAACAGCCCTCCACACGCTTAATGCATCCTGAGTCAGCACGATAGGGAGCAAAGGATAAATAAAGTAAGGCCTTCCTGAGAAAATAGAAAGGCAAANATTCTATGATTCTATGAAAAGAAAGTGCGATGTCTTCCTACTGTGCAGGAAGATATATTACAATACAGTTACTCCAAGTGACACCAGTTTTAACTGTCAAACAAACTTCCTGTACCAAGGCAAAATTGTGTAGTGGACAGATGCTAGCAGATCTATAGTTTTAGCCAAGAAGCTATAGAAGGAAAGGAAATTATTTTAAAACTTACACTGGGTCTTTGAAATACTAACCATCCCCTCACAACGGAACTCATAGCCATTTTTTCCAGATCTGAGCCCTATTATCAGTATCAATTTAAGCTCTACTATGTTCATATTAAGTATATCCCTTTCTTATAGAAAATAAGCACAGAGACTAAGACTGCTAAACCTTGGGTCTTACACTTACCACTAGAACTGACCCATTATTCAGTGCAGGAGGCTACAAAATAGCACTAGAATTGCACTGATTTAGGTTAACATGCTGGACCCTTTCCATGGCTACAGGAGTTAAAACCTCTTCAAAGTAAATGTCAGCTCTACCCGCTGTGGGATGTAGTCTGAAGTTTTCTAGGAAAGGTCATCCTCATGTACTCAAGGTGTCTGACTCACAAACAGGAGTTCTGAGGACAGCAGTCCACAGGACGGACAAGCCTAGGAGAAGGGTCAATCTCAGGGGTTGAGCCATCCCATTCATTCCTTCCTTCCTTCAGATTGGGCAGAGAAATTGTGGTACGGTGAAGCCAATACCTTTCTCCATGTGCAGTGTTACTCTATGTCTGTTCTTTTTATAGCACTTCTAGCTATGAATTAGTAAAGAAGAATGTGAAGAAAATAGTTTGAAGAATAGATAACAACTTAGCTGAGATGGAGAATTACATTAAATGTAATGGGTTTGTTCTTAAGGATAAAAAAGGGGGTTTATATAAATCAGGTGTTTTTGGAGCATTTCTTGTTTCATTTTATTTATTTTAAACAATGTTTGTTATCTAAGATGATTTAAATACAGGGTTTTAGGGACACTAATGAAAACTGTTAGAGTTCCTTTCATTCTTCAGCTTCCTGGGTAAAACTGTTGATCTTGGTTCTTTGTTTTCTTAACTGCCTCCATCATTCTAGACACAATTCCAGGCACCTTGGATCCCAGTGATATGAAATAGACTGGAAATGGAGAAAAGCTGTAGTTCTGATCAGGTCAGGTTTGCAGTACTGACACTTGTGAGACAAGACACAGATTTATCAAAGAAGGCACTAAAACTTGCTAGCTACCAATAATTTAATAGGGATTTGTATAAGGTATGACCTGGATACAGGTCATAATTCTTAGAGGCGACTCAGAAGTATAATGAACGTTCTTACCTCAGGCGAGCCCCACCAGACACATTGCTGTGCACTGCTGTTAAAGTGATGGCAAAGGACTCAAGTTTATTTAGGCTTGGAGTAGCCCAGAATGAAATTACTTTACTTTGCTCACCAGAGGAGAACAAAACAGTACCTGTAGGAAAAAAAAGCGAACGAGAGCACGAGTCAAAATAACTAAACAGGAACGCTCTTTTACCTGGAAACATGCTGAGATAGCAACTTTAATGACAATTCCCCTCCATTCAGGAAGAAGAAATCTGCATGATAAGGGTCTTTCCTATATAAATCTGTCCTTCAGGGGCATAGCACTGCGCTTACCTCCCAGATATGTATTTATGTTAGCTCTTATTTCTTTTTTTGCTCGTAAAATATACATATGCCTTTACAGATAAAAATTAGACCATACAATTTCATTCTAATGACTCTTCATTAATAGAGGAACCGTATAGAGGTGCAAATAACTTAAAGGTGGCATCATCACTTACGCAGCTTTCATAGCTGTTTCCTCAGACAACTACTTACCAAACGGAGGAGTAATATTGCCTGGCTGAGCAAAGGCAGTGGTTAGGTCTGGTGGGTATCCTGAAATCCAGCTGACTAGCACAGAGCCATAAACTCCTTTTCTGGTTATGACAGCCTGGCCTGTCCCTGCTACAATGTCTGTAAGTCGTAAAATCACAGATTCAAAGCCAACCTGTGGAAACGTACCAGATTTTGTTACAGAAGATTGAATAAAAATGGGCAGTAACATATGTGAAAGCATACTGTATTTTGTAAAACAGGCATTTTACAATAATTACGAGTGCCTATAGATGTATGTATGTATGTGTATGTATATTTGAGTGTGTGAATATATATGCATACTTCCTTCACAACTCTTCAACTGTACTTCTAAGTCTTAGATTTCTGAGAATCAGATCCCAGGGAAAAGGAACCAGTATGACTAACATTTCAGTACTGAGAACACTGAATACAGCCTTCTGTGTCTGTTGTTTGAAAGAAAAAAAACCAACCTGCTCTTAACACTCACAGGTGATGGTTGTAGTACTAGATATATATACACATAGGTCTAAAAATAAATCCAGTGAAAAATAAGTTGCTGACACATGACATTGTTCGCAAAATTATTCTTGCTAATTTGATCTACTTTTCTTTTTCTTTGAGCAGAAAATTGGACTGAAAAGATAATTTGCATATTCCAAACATAATGATAAATAGATCTATGGTACAGAAAGACCATTTGGATTGAGTTCAATTACAAACTAAAAGACAAAACTGTGCTTCAAGACAATTAAATTCATTAAATAAAAACTTCCATAAAATTTAAGAGCTAAAAAGTCAGCACGCTATTGTCTCTGCCTGACACACGACGAGGGAACTGTAGCACATACGCCATATCAGAAGAGGCAAATTCTCTTTTCTCACTCTCACACAAAGCAGACAAATGGAGAATTTCCCACTCACTGATCAGCCAAATACGCTGCCACCTGCATTAAAACCCAGCACAACCTCCATCTCCTTTTGCACATAGTAATGCATACATGCTGTTATCTGCTTTGGGGCTGCTGTACTTAAAGGAGTAACACTGTCCAGAATAAGGTGTTTTCCTTAGTCAAGTCTCAGAACTTCCATTTCATGTAAACTAAAGTATAAATTAACCATGATATTTACACTATTTGCATTCGACAGACGAAGATACGTTTTCAAACTGTATTAACACTTTAAGAGTCATTTAGATGTGGTGTTGGGGGATACGGTGTAGGGGAGAACTTTGCAGAGTGAGGTTGATGGTTGGACTCGAAGATCCCAAGGGGCTTTTCCAACCTGCATGATTCAGTGAGTCTATGAATTTGTATCGGAGAAAAGATAATACACAGTACAGCTAATAACTGGAGGAGTGTTGTCATTCATTAAAGTGGTTGCAATGATGAAAACTTCAAGGAGCCAATTGACTTCTTATGGCAGCTATCTTTTGTAATGGAGTGCACCTTCCCTCTGTGGTAGAAATGTGACACTGCAGCCAGCCTACTGACCTGTGAATTGGCAGCTTCCTCAGGGACAAGCAGAACAGCTGACTTTGCACTTCCTAATATTTTAGGCACATCCTTGGCACTTCCCCTAACCAGGCTTACGTTAATCAGTTCCAGAGTAAAATTCAAGCCTAGTAAAATAAATGCCTTTGAGGCAGAGAGAATTTAATTAAAAAGGTAGAAATTTAATTCCACTAAAAACATTATATCCACCAGTTCAAAGAATTAAGTAGCAAAACAACGAGAAGATTTTGTTCTACTTGCATACAAAAAGCAGTGTTTTCAAGACAAGTGTTGGTTATGTTTCTCCAAATACATACAGCTAAAACATCAATTCTGTTAACGTGATTTACTAGCAGATGGTTGGAATGGGAGTTTGTAGAGCAACTATTGCCATTTTAATAAATTGTATCTAACACATAGGGCCTCAGCTTGATTTTAATCTTTAGGATTAAAAAGATGCAAGATGGGTGTAAAAATGATGTAAAGTGCATAAGTGTGTAAGACTGTACAAAAAAACATGGAATACAGAGAACCAAAGGTAAATTTACCTGATGCTTTTTGAGTCAGCACTGACAGATCACTATTTACAACCCAAAAGGGAAACTTGGGAAAATATTTGCATACATATAATAATAAAATATTGAATTGATGGTAACACAAAGCAATGATGGAAGGAAAAACTGAGTATTTGAACACACACATAGCAGTGATTCTGCAATTATTATCTGAAAATGTGATATTTGAACCCAGTTCTATTCCATAAACGGGAAATTCATAATTCTAAAACTCTCTTTTCTGCTTTGTCCCGGTGGGTACTATTGAGCGTTGAGTATCGTATTCCAGCACGTTTGTACTGTGATGAACACAAATGGAAACAATAGATACCATAGGAGCTAAAAGCATAACACAGACCTGGTTGCTTATTGGCACTCTTTTCACTCCAAAGCTGGCACCGTCTTTTACTGTGAGGTATCCCACCTCATTCTCGGGTTCAATTAGCGTTTCTTCACGATGAGACAAGACACGGTACTCAATGAGCACCTCTCCGAATGCCCCAGCATGTCGAGTTACATTAATCTGAAGATACCGATCCAAGTTTCTCTCTACCAGTACGGACTGCTGATCAGAGTACAGGGCAAACACTCCATAAGGATCATCATTAGCAAACACATTGATCTTCGAAATCCTTTTCTCTTGGTCTAAATCTGCTCCACCTTCTACAGAAATCAGCTGCACCACATAGTTTTCATCCAGTTCTGGAACATCATCAGGCAACAGGTAGATAATTATCTCAGCCGTACTCTGCTGGTCGGCAATGACAACAGATCCCTCTGTCCTAAGAAAGTCACCTGTGATGTCAGATTCACTACGTATTTCCCAGTAAACCTGAAATGAGTTTAGAAAATGCACAAAACAAGAGAAAGCAAAATTACATGGAGAGTCAGAAGCGTTCATATTCAGGATTCAGTACAGAGAGCGTGTGGAATAGGCCGGTTTTAAGTAGGTAAAATAGAAACTGGTTTAGGTATGCAAAGAAAGAGGCACACAGACTATCTTACAAAAGGAGGGTGTGTTGTTCCTCTAATAGTACTATGAATGTAGAGGTTTCCTTTGCATATCTTCAGAATATTTATTTAGAACTATATGGAACCCTTGAGTTGTTTTAAAAAAAATATTTCTGTTTTTACATCAGGACATCCTCGCTGTTTTTCCTCTTTCCAAGACTCCTCACATCAGAAAAGGGGTGAAGAGTTCTCACTGAACCCAGCAGATGCTTTTATTAATTGATTTATTATTTTTTTGATGAAGGGGATAACTGTTAAAATGCTGACTTCTGAACAACTTCAGGTAAAAAGAAAAAATGAATGATAGTTCAAAATAGTCTGATTCTTGCCTTTAAGTATGCTTACAAAAAATAAAATTGTGATGATCTCAAAGGAAGCTCACTATGTAAGTGCGCTCTGTTCTCTTCTCTCACCAAAAAAGAAAGAGAGAACAGCACTGCAGTGCTGTTTTTTCTTTTTTTCTTTCCTGAGCAGAGGAGGCTAAATCTGACTCTCCAAACCACAAGTACTAGGGCTGAGTCCGTCCTAAATTCAGTCTAAAAGGCACCATTTCAGAGATGAATTTGAGAAACAAGCAACGGAAAGGCACAGAAAAAATATTCCTCCATACATTGATACTGAGGAAGATTTCAGATTATACTGGTTATTAGGGAAAGAGTGAGAATACCGTTATGTTTCCCAGAGTGCCTTGAATTCGTCTGACAAACAGTGTAATACTCCGTGGCCCTTCCACTACTGAGGGTTCTGTATAGTTATTCTCTGTTAATGATTCAGGAGCAAACTGCACAATTCCATTGGGATCGCCAAACTTCTGTATCTGTAAAAAAGTAAACAAACAAACCAAAAATCAGAAATGTAGAGTGAGTTGTTTTCTTGTTCACATCATTGAGATTTTCACTGCTAGTTGCTACAGGGCACATATCTAACAGCTCTTCCGAGTTTTCTCCTCTTAAGAAGATACAACAGCAGATTAGTAACTAGGACTGAGACTGAGACAATAAAATAACCCAACCCAGCAGTCAGGACCACCAAGGTATGAGAAGGGAGTGATATCAAGCCCATGTGCACACACACAAACACACAAAACAAGACTGTTATACGAAATCTATGGGTAACTTGCTCTTTTGTGATAAGATCTTACCATAATGCAAAAATGAGTTTAAGCAGGATCGAAATTGAACAGCAGTCAAAATACAAAAAAAATATGGGAAGTATAGCCTTGGATTAATAAAAGCATCATATGTAAAGAAATTCAAGCAACAACGATGAATCTGTCTGCTGAGTTGAGCCTCCCTCAGCTTTAAACAATTTGTAAATTTTAAATGGTCTCGTAAAATATAAATGGTCTAAACACATTTCATAGAGTAAAGTAATTTTGAAAGGATTTAGAAAACATAACCCATGGATTCAGGATACTAAGAGACAGCAGAGAAGGCATGAATGACCCCTTTTCAAATTTTCACCACTATCCAAGGAAGAAAAGGACAGAGTTTTATTTCAAAGTTTTTATCTGAACATTCTGTGATTAAAGCAGGAAATGCGCAGGCACCTTGAGCTAGTGTGCAAAAACTCTTCTGAGTTTGCAGACTCAGCCCTCTGGGCTAGATCTCATCCACATCCATCTGCGTGAATCACCAGCTGCAACGGGAATTCACGGTGAACTGCCTGACAACTGAGCTGCAACAGCAGTGCCTACTGAGAAGCCACAGCATTGGCATCCAGGGTGGAACATTCCAGTACAAGGAATAAACCCGCGTCCCTGAGGGAGAAATTGTGGAGTCGGTGGAAATAGGAGCCAATTCCATCACGATTCTACAGACCAGAAAAAAAAAAACCCAAAAATCCAGTTTCTAGGAAAGATTTGTTTTTTTTGCAGGCACCTTATAAGTATTTCCTTAGTTGCAGTATCTCTCGAGCAATAATTTGTCTTTGAAAACTCCCTCTGCCTTCTGCCATAAATTTCTGCATTTCTCTTGGTCTGCAATCGTCAGATTCTCTCTTTTCTTTATATATAATAGCTGGAGCAGAAGAAGAGGTCAAGAAGGGATGAACAACAAACTGACATTTAGAAATGAGGATCCAATCCATGCTCTCTCCAAAGAGAACAACTGAAATCTGCAAATAAGAGGGCCAGGTCAGGGCTTAGATACCAATTTTTACTGACATATTCTTTGCTTTCTTTTTTCAGAAGTGAAGCTGTAACAAAGCACCTAAGTAGTACGAGGGACAAAAAGGCCAAATGACAAACTATGCAATAATTATTAATTTTTAAAAGCTTTTCAGGGTAAACACCAATATTAATAGAGACCTCGGAAAAAAAGAAAAGTAATAAGGACTTACTATTAGTGTAATGTTGTTTGCCTTAGGATCTATTTCTGTTTCACCTTTCATAAGGCTCAGTCTAATAATGAAGATCTCCTGAACTTCAACATCTTCATGAGGATAGATTTGCAGATTAATAGCTCTCAGACCTCCTTCTCCTTCTCCAAAATAGAACGATCCATTCACAGGGTCACCAATGTCACTATTCAGGGGAGATAAAACCTCTTCTGAATTGGGTCCCAAGATGTCCCAATTAATCTGTAAAAGATATCAGTTTCAGATTTAGAGAGGTGATGTTATATTATAATAGCCTCCCACTGGGAGAAATGTCAGAGTACCACAAATGACATAGGAATTCTTGTATCTGGTAGCTAGCTATGTTTAAATCTTTGCTGTTCATACAGAATAAAAAATTCTCGTAATTAACTCTATACATATAGCATATATATAATCCTTTGGAAAAATAAACATGACAAGTTACAAATGAAAATTCTGCAGTGTCAGTTAGCCACAATGGCAGTCTGTGAAATTCTAGATATCAGTAATAGAAAAGAAGAGAAATTGAGATTTCTTTAGCATGTAATGGGAAGGACACAGGCCAGTTTCTATTTCTCTCCCTTTCGTGATTTATTTTGTAAAGCTCCCCAAATGAGTGCTCATGACCAAAACCATTCCCTGTGAAGTGTGATATCAAGGCAAAAAATTACAAATATTTTCTTAAGAGTCTGCAATAGAAGTTTTTGATCCCTCAAATGATGATTCATACTTTTTCAGTGTGATTAAAAGCTAGAATCTTTTCAAAGTTTCCTACAAATCAGATTGCTTTTGAGGAGTCATATTCAGCACTTTAAAATTACTATTTAGGCCACTTTAATTGTTTTCCAGTTTTCTCAAACGGTTTCTAGAAAAAGTCAAAGAACAAGGCAATTTCTACATGGGGAGAGGAGGAACTGATGGCCTTTACTGCCAATTTTCCAGTCACTTGCCAAGGCTGTTAAAGACCTACCTTGGTTCGTATTTATACCTTCACTTTGTCAGTGGTTTGTACAGAGTTAAAAAAAAAAGATCTAGAAAACTCATAATAAACAATTTACTGAAAAAAGTTTCAACAGCGTTAGGAAGTAATTCAATTTAATTAAATTAAATTACTGGTGAAGCATCAAATTAACCCTATTTTCAATGTTAGGATTAGGAGCTAGTTTGAAACAAAGTACACAAGACCCTAATAAAAGAAAGCGAGAAGGAGGAGAAAGAGAAGATTAAAAGAATAACAACATTTTCTTTTATGCTGCAACAGGATGCAGTTCACATTTAATAAAATGCCACAATTATCCTATTAGAAATCAGTCCCAGAGAAGCTCTTGAAGGAAAACGCAGGAGCTTTTTCACCTAGTCACTGGAAAGCATTCAGCCTTTGATAGCCAGGGCCCACCTGTGTCTCCCCTAACAATCTTCCAGTCCTTTCCAGCAACAGGGACACTGCCATGGGTGTATCAGGATTGGGAAGAATAATTCGACTTTGGTTGAGAAACCGGACGATGCCCTGGGGGGAGTCACTTTTAGCAATAGTGACCTGGCTCACTAGGTGGAGCCCAAGGACTGCTCCACCAGTGGCTCCTGTCAGCTGGATTTCAAATTGCTCTGCGAATTCACTGCATGGAAAAAGGGAAAGAGATTCTGAGATATCCGAGAAAAACAAAACAAAACAAAACTGTACTTCGTAGTTCCATCATGAATCCAACTGGATTTGTTTAAAGGTGTACAGAAGTCAGCTCTGAAAGCATACAGTAGAACATTCCTCCCATTTGCAAAGAATGGTGATATCTGAAATAAAAATAATGTTCTGTTTTCTATTAATGTTAAATTAAAAAAAAATAGGCAAAATAATTTATTATTCACGGCAATACTGGTAACACCCAATATTTCTGGTAATCTAATGAAAAAATTTATTTATTTTGCATAAAATTTATAACAAACTATGAAACTTTAATGATATAGTCTTTTTTTCCCTTTTAAATTTAGGTGATTTTTCAGCACTGTAGAAATTTGTTTTTCAATTTCAATTCTACATGCAGGCATGCTGCACATGCTAAAAAAGGATTTCTCAGAAGCAAATTAGTGAATAAATATCTGAAAAATTGATTACCTTTCTTCATCGTCTATAACAGAGATATAAATAAAACTCTGGTTCTGGCCATGATAAAAAACGACAGAATTATTATGGATGATATAGTCAACACCATCGGGAAGAGCAGAAATACTTCGAGAAAGAAAATCAGCAGTTACATAGCCGTAAGTTCCACGCTTTCTCACAACAGGAATCATGATTAATCCAGCATCCTCCTCCACTGCAAGAATAATTGAGAAGTTATCACAGATATTTTATTTCAAAAATCTATGCCCTACCCACAGAAATATCTTCTAAACCAACTGAAAACTTAACGTGAACTCACCCTGTAGAAGGATATACTGTGGGTCGAATTCTATGATGCCTTCTGCATTGTCACTTTTTGCTATAGTGACTCGTACTGTGGAGGTGTTTCCTATTATTGGAGGCTGATCCACCTGTAGACCATTTTCTTTTATGGTAAAATCAAATCCACTTGCAAGAACATAAAAAGGAAAATTACATACAAAATTCTTGTGAAAGTATTAAGATGTATGTATGACAGTTTGTCAATTACTATAAATGCTTTTATTTTCTGACAGTCATCACTGAAGACTTTGGTCATACTTTTTCAAACTATATATATATGCAAAAATAGTAATTTATTCATAGAAATCTCTATCTTTCATTTTTTCTTTATAATTTTATCTTGTTATTTGAATTTCATGCAACTTGACAATTTGAATGTTATGTATGGACATTTAGCTTTAATAAATCTTAATCAGCAAAATCTTTATACTAATGCACAAAGGGTTCCCTGTACATGCAATTTCTATTATGATTACTATTATAGCTGTCTTAGGCAATTTTAGAGTAAACCAGTTGAAAATCAGTGGTGACTTTATGCAGATAGATCAGATTCCAAATACAGCTTATTCTTCTTCTTTTGATCAATCAACTGGAAATTTTATCTTTACCTTCCTTGGAGTTCCGCTTTGGTAATCATCACTGAAAAGTCTTCAGGACCTTCAGGAAAGTCATCATCATGAATTTCAACCAAAACCATTTTACTCTCTTCATGTGGCTCAAACAACAGTTCCCTTACTGTGGGAGTGAAATCAATTCCCTCCTCTGCAGTCCCATTTATTATCTGAAAGCAAAGACGCACTTTGCCATAGGATCCCCTGGAACGCACAATAGTGATGTTAACCTGAGGGAAAGAGGACACTTTCTTTAAAAAATGGCTTTGTTTTACTGTTAGTTGCCTTTAAGAGACTGTTCTAAAGGCATCTTTTCAATGGTTCTATCAGGTGACAACAATTTGCTTTAGTCAGTACAGTGTATGTGTAACCTAGCAGATGGCCTTCTTTCTCAGAGAATTAAAAAACTCCAAAAGCCTCAGCCAGCCATTCTGGAGACTGTGCTACGATAAATGTAGAGTAAATCTTTGATTTACTTTTTTCTAAAGTAAAGTATAAATCTAGCAACAATATTGATATCTATCCATATTTTACATAGAAAGGAATTTTAATCTAATACCCATCTTTCTTCTTCTGTCGTTTGCAATAATTCCTGTGAAAATGTAAACTCTCCATATGGAAAATCACTGGCGACCATGGTAATATTCGCTGTGCTGCTAGATTCATTTATGAGTCCCCCATCACTGATTCCAGTTAGTTGAAACTGGTAGTAGTGCTTCTCCTCAGGATAGTTGTCATCTACAGCCTGGGGAGAAGAAATAATGAAAGCTAAAAGGATTTAGACCATTTCTAGGGAGAGAGGTATAACTAATTTCTAACCAACATACTGACTAAATAAAAGGAAATACTTGAAATAGCTGCTGGTGTAACATCTCTCATATACCTGTATTAGAACAATTGCTGCAGACTGTCTGTCTCGCATCGTCAAGGTCCCCCATGTCTCAGTGAATTCTGTGTGATGAGGAGGTGTTATATTCCAATATATCGTGACCTCACCAAAAATCCCTGGGCCACGTACCAGGCTGCAAGTAAGAACACAAACGCGGATTTTATTTTCTACATATATTAATATCCAATCCAGAGACAGACAGTGTATCATATTGTTGTGGATGAGACAAATGTCACCAGCACCGTGAAGCTTGAGTTTCAATGTACTAAGTCACCATTAAGATCTTAACAACTCTCTCTTCAGAGCAGTAACATTTCTGCAGTTCTGTTTTATTTCCCTGGGCTGGGAGGCATCTTGAGCTGTATTTATTTACCGAGATGTCTTTAAAGTTTCTTTGCACGTATAGTGCAAAGGTGGAGGCTGAAAACTGAGCTCTCTTGGTTCCATTCTGCTTTTCTGCTGACAGAGATGCAAAACAGAAGGGAAATGGGACGTAAGGCTAATGGCCAAAGGCAACTTGGTTTTTAAGGCGGAAGAACACTAGAATACTATTATGAGGTTGCTTGAGAAATGTTCTGTCTGCTACTTGTCTAAAACTCGAGACCCTAATCCTACTCATGGCATCAGTCTCGGTGAACAAAGTCAGGCAAAATTGTGTCTATACCTAACATTGTGATCTACAACTGCTGCTGCACAAAGCATCAATTTGTATTTTGGGCTTCTCAGGGCAGCACGAGAGGTTGTGTGAGCACCTCTCCTATGAGGACAGGGTAAGAGAGTTGGGGTTGTTCAGCCTGGAGAAGAGAAAGCTCTGGGGAGACCTTATTACAGCCTTTCAATGCTTAAAAGCGGCTTATAAGAAAGATGGGGACAAAGTTTTTAGCAGGGCCTGTTGTGATGGAATGAGGTAATGGCTTTAAACTAGAAGAGGGTAGACTTAAACTAGATATAATGAAGAAATTTTTTAAAATTAAGGGTAGTAAGACACTGGCCCAGGTTGCCCAGAGAGGTGAGAGATGCCCCATCCCTGGAAACTTTCCAGGTCAGTTTGGACGGGGCTCTGAGAAACCTGATCTCGTTGAAGATGTTTCTGACCATGGCAGGGGGTTGGACGAGATGGCCTTTAAAGGTCCCTTCCAACCCAACACATTCTATGATTCTATGATTATATTTCCTGGTTCAACAAAGGCAAGCGTTGTAATCCTTTGTTCTAATACTCCTAGAAGGTACGGTAACATCTTTATTTCTTCATCCTGTTTTCAGTTGACTGAATCCAGTAAAATAATTGCATCTTGTTTCAACTAAAAACCCAGTTCCCACTTTGGTCACGCTAGCCATCACAGAAATAAACTGAAATACAGTTCAGGCACCAGTCCTGAACTGAATCCTGAAAAGCACAAAGCACCTTCAAATGTCATCGATACCCTTCCCCACTTCCTTTGATTAGAATCCTCTTTCCTTTAATGCATCAGTGTTGCCAATAATTTGAAGACTGAGAGGAGTACTTGGAGTTCCCCAGTAACACTGAAAAGACACATACATAGTATATTCTGCCCTTCTTATAAACAAGCATTTAATTTTAAAAATAGTTCTGACTTTAGGAATGATAATGAAAAGCAGCACTCAAGAAATTCTTGCAAAGCGTGGAGTCCCATAGCTTCTGAAACTGAGCTGTTGTCCTCCCCTTGGAAAAATGAGTGACGTACCCACCTAATAAGAGCAGTTCCATTATAATTTCCTGAAGGTTCTCCAATCAGAACGTGCTTGGATGAATGGGCTATCCCAACCACGCCGGAAGCTCCTTCATCGCCCACAATAATGATGGTTGCCACACCTATGAAGAGAACAAAGCTTCTCACAGTGAATGAAAACTAACTAATGAGCTAACTTTTGTAAATTTTGTGACATGAGTAGTTAACTGCCAGCTTCCCAGAGAGCCCATGGAATGCCCATCCTTGCAGATATTCAGAATTTGAGTGGACAAGGCATTCAACAACCTGATCTAATTGTGAAGTTTCCTGTTCGTTGAGCAGGGTTTTCAACTAGATGACCCTCCTGGTTGATCCCCTGCAAATGAAATTATTTTATGATTCTTACGGGTCTGAACCTGGTTTTGGATTTTGCTTCTTTTTGTTAAAGAGTTCTTTACGGACAATGTTACCTATCAGAACACAAAAGTCTACCAACAATTAATTTCCAATGAACAATTACGACCTAAAATTATCTCTGATTTCTTCAGACAAGGAAACAACTTAGGGGAAAAGACTGACAGTTGAAAATGCTACCAACTAACTGCACACAAAACATATAAGCACTGCAGACTAAAATAGTATGAACAGACGTACTAAAATTCTCATATGAAATGTCTCAAACTAGAGTGTAGTGAATTAATTCCTTACCATTTACAGGGGATATCTCTGCATCACCAGCAGAGACTAGCTGAATGGTAAATGTTTCATTCCCCTCCAGCAAACCATCTTGTATCGCATGTAAAACAATCAGCTTTTGCGATTCAGTCTGCATCACGTAAAGATGAGAAGAGATAGATATATATATATATGCACACACACATAAAGTGAAGCTAAACAAAATACAGTATTATAAAATCAGGGTTTTTTCTTTAACAAATGAAGTGTTGAGCATGCATATGCTTGATATATTCTGCAACGTTTTTTAAATACAACATTTCTGATCTGGCTGTTTTCTCATAGATTAATAAATAGTAAAAATTGTCTCTCAAACATTGTGTGCCACAATACCCTGGATATTTTCGACTGAAAAATGATTAAAATTACTTTGAAATTGTATTCACATAGACGTTTTCAACTTAATACAAAATCTTTTCCATCAGAAAGTGCATATTGAATAGAATACATATATTGTAAGGATTATAATTTAGATTAGATCTATTAGGTCATAGCAAATTTCTGTCTAATTCACATTTTTGTCAGTGGGCAGCACCAAATGCTTAAAATCAGAAAAAGTTAGGTACACGTTGTATAACTTAAGTACACCATACATATATACTTGAATTCTTACACGTATGCATATATGAGAACTTCAGGAAGAAAAAACAATGTCTAGGCCTATCAGTAGAGAAAGGACAGCAAAACTATAGCAAAGCTTTGCCAAATAGCAGTGATCTTACCAAAAAAGCTATTTTCCAACTGATTAAAAGTAACAATTGTATGCCTATTTATTTAGTGCAAAATAGTCTTGTACAGACAGAATGGATTATGCTTTATGTTAAAACACTTTTCTTCATTAAATATTTTGAGTAGACTCCAAAAGACCAATATTAAGATAACAAAAACAGCTTGACAATATCCAGTATTTCAGCTCCTACTTCAGAGTTTTAACCTGCCATGAAATACAAATCAAATGACGCTGTCCAGTTTAGAAGTCACTAGGGTGTTTTATTATTTACTTTTTAAATCTGCAAATGTTGAGCATTCATTTATCCTTCTCAGCCTTTCACTATCAATTTTCTCTTTCAGTTGTCTGGTACTGAAATGGAAACAAATCTTTTCTGTGGTCATTCTTCACATTCAGTACATCTTTGTTCCTCTTTCTTAATTTTAAACTCAGATTTGAAGAGTATCTTCCTGATGATTACATTATGCTGCCTTAAAAAAAGCATGTCAGCTTTCCTTTTCTGTTTGAAAGAACACTGCATTCTGCTATCTCCACCAGTTCATAACGGCCTTTTCCTAGTGTTATAATACTTGGTAACCCCCTATTTTTCCAAACACGTAACAACCACCATGCAAACACACATAAGAAGAAGAAAGTATTTATAAATCCAATAGTAAATAATTTATTGCAATATCAGAAATACCTCATTGAAGTGAAGGGTACCATTCAGAGGGGTCAGGTCATATCTAGCCGCTTCCTCGAGAATCCACAACACTTTGACGGCTCCTCGTCCTCCTCGACTTCGACTGACAGTGAGCAATACAACTGCAGCAGAGTCATCAGGTGCCTGAGGTTCCTTCACTGTTACCTGATGAAGAAAGAGGAGGAGGAAGAAGGTGAGGCTGTAGCAAAAGGCATTGATAATGACTTGAGACAAACAAACCAAAAAACATTATCAGTGACAACGTAAAATAAGGAAAAGAGTGAAAATCTACAGGAAGGTAACAGATGTAAGGAATGTGTTGAATTCTGCTAGCAAAGATTAGTCACTCGTGCTATTTTTGTATGCCCTATGATTCAAAACTATTACAGTCAATGAGTCACAAGCAGGCACAGCACCAGCAAAATGAAGAATCATTCACTGACAAGAACTAAGATGAGATATGTTTCATCATTTCTTTCCAAACTTTACTTTCAGTAATACAGATTATTACAAAACCATTTTAATATTCAACAGACTACCAAAAATCCTACCTGGGATGTCCTGGTTTGTCAGTATACTGAATTAAATTGATTCAGCCATGCAGAAATCTACATCTATGCAGCAGCACTTTCATTGTTATCACCATCCTACGCAGCCAGATGAAGACAAGCACTAATAAGCCTTTCCATGAAGTCATGTCTTCCACTCCAATGAGGGCTTACCAAAATCAGCTATGTGTTAGTGAGACAAACCCACCCTCCAGCTTTTGCAGAAAAGAGTGCAATCCAAATCAAACTCACGTTCTTTTCTTCAAACCCAAATACTCCAACAGGGGAATCATTTGGTGGAATAGCGACAGTTACAAGTGTGTCATCCCCAAGCCTTGCACCGCCTGTTACCCTCACCAGGGCAATCTTGAATATCTCAAGGAGTTCAACTTCACTGTCATCTATGATTGTAATTTCTATTTCTCCTGTAGCCTGCAGAAATTGTTTAAAAAAAAAAAAAAGACCAACAAAGTTTCATTTATAATATTCTGTTGAAAAAATCTGAAAATTAAAATAGGTAAATTTTATCTAACAATAGATAAACACACATTGTTCAGTTGTGCTTATTTCTTGTCATACTTGTATATTTATATTAAGGTAAAAAAATTTCAAGAGTGGTTTTTAGGTTCGTCAGTGTAGATTTTGTATATTAAAACCAGCAGTTAAACTGCTCTGCTTCAGTACTCAGTAGGAAGTGCAGGTAGACAACATTGTACTTCAGACAAAATTCTGCACACAAAGTGTATCCTTCTACTTGCCAAAGACCAGTTCTGTTCATGTGAAATCAATGCCCCTTGTAGACGCTAAGTATTGTCAAGGGTAGTATGAAATTCAAAGCAATATGTACAACACAGCTAAGAAAACATACAGGCTTATACTGAGAATTTATAGAGAAGATAAGTTATGTTACAAATTTTCAGTGTAACAGGCTTTATTATTATATACATTATATATTTATTATACATTATATTATCATATATAATATATATTATATGTATTGTATTTATTAGAAATTATTTCTTCACTTTTGGAGGTACCAAAGGCACAGAGCCATATTTGGTCGATGCTTATGAACATTCTGCTTCTCCACGTTAAGGAACTGAAGTCAGGAGCATCATTCACATATACAAGGCCATAAATAAAATGTTTTCAATGAAAAGATGCAAATTCTGCTGGAAGAAGACGCGAGAAACTCTTAAGCTGGTAACACAGAGATGGTTAAACTTTCAGCAAGCGCATACCTGCCCATCTGCAAACGTAAGGTTTCCCAATGATGGTGTGAAGTCCTCAAAGCCAGCTGTTGAATGAATGGCTTCCCAATACAGAGTTGCTGACCCAAACTTCCCAGCCTGACGAACAACTGGAAGTTTCAGTATATTCTGTGGTGGTGGTACCTCATAACCGGTAACAGCTCCAGTCACATCCTGTAAATTTAACAAGACACTGCTGAGGGTCACAGCAACTTTTTCTTTTTTTTTTTTTCCATATTCACTTGCAGGTAAAAATAAATGAAAAAATACATAATCACTTTTAAATTGGTCTGAATTAGCATTGACCTTGCTCTGAGCAAAGGGTTAGATGAACTCCTGAGGTCCCTTTCAGGATACCAGTTTTAGTGATTCCAGCTCCCCAGTAAATCTCACAAATTAATTGTGAAGAACCTTTTAAGATGGAATTGTTTGTCTGGTATCTGGCCTTTTTATCCGGAACAATTTAGTGTCACAAAGCCTGCTAGAACACTACCAAAACTGGTCTGAAAACACAGACTCTCCTGCTGGAATGCTACTTTAAGTATTTTTCATTCAGATTTACTTACCTTTGTAACATTGAAGTTAAATACTCCTCTGGCATCATCATTTTCTTCAATTGTTATTTCAGCTATTTCTAACCCAAGCCTCTTCACGCTTGGCTGACCTCCAGTGGGCGAATCGACCAGTTGCACATCGGTGATATTGATTATAAATCCTTCCTGTAGTTCTGGAACATTGTCCTGCAAAAATATTCTTAAATATAACTCTTTTAATAAAGCAGTGTAAGCTATAATACATGCAGGAAGCTGACGAGTTGTAGGTTGATTACTGCTCAGAAATTCTCAGCTCTTGTGACCACAGAACCAATCCCTTGCTTCACACCCCACGGAAGGTGGAAAATGCCACCTTTGCTGAGCTTTAGAAACTGAAGTTGGCAGTTAGATTCCAGATCTGTGAGAATGGTGGAAAGCATTGCTGGCTGTCACCTCTTTCTCCTAGCTATAAGAAAGGTGGCTAGATTTCAGAAACTGAGCCAGAACTTGAAAAGCAATACCTCCATTATGAATATATTTAAAGAATATACATACTTTTGTTGAAAAAAAAAAAAAACAAAAACAAAAACATTTTCTATTAAAAGGCATGCAAAGTAAAATAAATCCTCTGTAAAAACCTGCCACAATGTGAAAAACCAGCAAGCACCTAAGACACTTTTTCCTTTGTCATTATTATACATTAATTTTGCGACTACAACAGAAGATTTTGGTTTATTCCTAGTGGCAAGTACTTGAATTCTTTTGAAAGAGATGGCTGCGATTCTTACTAATATACATCCATCTGACGAGGCAAGAATCCCACCCTAGCCATTTCTAGAATGCTAAATCCTACCTCTGGTATAGAAATAGTACAATTCTCCCTTTCCTTAAAAGACATTATAAGCTGAAGTTGCAGTCAGACTACTCACAGGCAAAATAGTGACTACGACAGAAGTTGTCGTTGCGTTCTCTGCCACAACAATTGTCTTCTTTTCCAGGATATAATCCTCATTCTCTGTGGCTTGGTTGGAGGGGGGCAGTTCAAAGTTAGGCGCGGTGCTCAGCTGAACTGCAATCTCTCCAACAAAGCCTTGCTCTCGAACAATTTGTAAAGTCAGAGTCGTCGAATTCACTCGCCCTATGACAAGGAAGGGAAGAAAAACAAGACACAATTGTTTTAACCCTTGCCCTGCTTGATTTTGAGCTCACCTAATGGCACTGGAGCTGCTTGCTAGAGCCCACTTCAATTCTGCTTAGCAACACAACAAGACTTGGACAATTCAACGACTCGGGCAAATGAGCACCTACGCGTGTTGTGAACATGCACAAACAGTGTGTACATGGGGAAAGAATTTTAGAACTGCATCTAGAGGAAGAATAAAATACAGAATATTTACAGCGTTAAATGTTTCCTACAGGAAGTGTTACTTCAACATTGTCATTTTTGCTCAGTTTTCCTTCAAAACTCCCATCTCCCTGCATCGCCTGGCCTTTACATGCCTAGGAGATCACTATTGATTCCAATGAAGAAGGCGGCACTGGAGGCAGTCACTCTGGCTGTAAATTTTACATTTCCTTAACTCAAATGTTGAAGAAAATGAGATACACTTGTATCAGTCAGGCTTGGATCCCTTTTGGGAAAGCCAATTTGCATGTTTTTCCAATAAACCATGAAATACAGCATTTTTCCAAAAGTCCTGAGTTTATGACTGAAGAAAGAGAAAAAGATAAAAAGCAAGAGGCTTTGTATTACAGACTAACTTCTATTACTTTAATTATTTTACTAGATTTACTTAGATTACTTTAACTAGATGCTACTTTACAGTTAGCACCTGTATATAATTCATTAAAAATAAAACATCCAAAGACTGGAAAAGAAACTGTGCAACAAACGAAACCTCAGAATATGCCTTGAATCCTAACTTCAAAGTATAAAAGTTTATAATGTGTGTGTGTATGTGTATGTAAGAAACCAACAGAATCCCTTCACAATACTTTCAGGTGCTAAGAAAGGGACACTACTTTTCCACCTTAAAATAGAAATGGTGAGGAGGCTTTATCTGCAATAATATTCTGATGGGAAATGTATTTTTCACAAATTGTATTTGTTAATATGGACAGACTATTAAATTGCCAGGAAATTTCAGTTGGGTTTTGAATTATGGATAGGCCATCAGGCAGCTGCTGGAAAACCAGCGGGTTCCACCACCACCAGAGCAATCAGCTGCTCGGAGCCTGGTCCCGCAGGGAGAGCAGGAGCCAGGGCTCCGCGCATCCCTCCTCTGGACAACTGCCTGGCAGACTCTTTGCCATTTCACTTGGTGCCTGGAAGGAAAACCGACATAACCCACCCAAATGCGCAGCTGGCCAGCGGAAAAACCCCGATTCAGTTTTCTTGAGATCGAATTCACTCTTGCTTCCTCCCTTCCCCTATCCCACAGAACAGAAAGATTCCCTTTTTGACCCAGTGCACGAGGAAAGTCTTTCTTTGTGAATGATTTTAAACAATACATTAATCCCATTAAATCGGCAAGTTCGGCTTTTTATCTAAATGGAAGTATTTTATGCATTAGTAATGTGCAACACAAGAAACCAAGATTTTAATAACCTACCCCCTAAACAAAAATTACTGGATAATTTTGATATATGCAATGTGAAATACAGCNTCATATTAAATAATTATAATATATATTATTCTATATTATATAATAAATACATAATATTCTGCAAGAATATTATTTTATATATAATATATAATAATATTATAAATATTGTAATAGATTATTTTCTATATAAAACCAATCTTATAGCTTCAACAATGGCAATTCCAAAAAATCATATATTTTTCGTAAGAATCAACAAACAGACTTACCTTCTGGCTCTGTGACTTTAACAAAGAGAGAATCCATATGCCACCCAATCACACCGTGTGGAGAGTCACTGGGTAAAATGGTGAGTACAGCTCTTGCCCTTTTGGGATCGATGACAGCTCCTTTTGTGGTATCCAGAACACCCACAGTGGTAATGTGGGTGAGCGTGATTTCCACAGTCTCCGAAAGCTCTGCAATGCTGTCGGCGAGGACTGTCAGGGTGATTGTGGACAGGGCCTGACCTTCTGAAAATGTAATCTAAAGTTTTAGAGGGAAGGGAAAAAAAAGTCAAAACAACTTCTCATTGCTGTTACACCAACTGTTTTATTCCATAAAACTCTATCAAATTAAAAATATTTGCATATGTACACACACAGACACATATATATACGTCATAAAATCATAGAATACCAGAAGGGTACCTCAAGGTCCAACCTTTCTTGGCAGCAGCACACCTAGACAAGATGGCCCAGCACCCTGCCCAGCTGAATCTAAAAAGTGCCCAATGTTGGGGAATCCACCCCTTCCCTGGGGAGATTATTCCAATGGCTGGTTGTTCCCAGTGTGAAAAATTTTCCTCGTGTCCAATTGGAATGTCCCCTGGAGTAACTCGTACCCATTACCCCTAGTCTTTTCCTTCTAAAAAAGGCATCTCCAGCTTCTTTGTGCCACCCTTTATATACTGGAACCTGGTGATAAGGTGTCCCATAAACCTTCTTTTCTCAAGGCTGAAAAAAATCCAATTCACTTAGCCTTCCCTCATATGACAGGCTTCCCAGTCCTTTGATCATCTTGGTGGCCCTTCTGAGGAACCTCTGCAGCCTGTCTACACCGCTTTTGCGTAGTAGGAACAAAACTGAACTAAGTGGTTCAGGTGCGGCCTGACAAGTTCTGAGGAGAGTGGGATAATGACTTCTTTGTCTCTGCTGGTAATGCCCTTGTTGGTGCAACCCAGCATCCCGTTGGCTTTCTTTGCCACAGCAGCGCACCAGTTCACTCATCTTGAGCTTGTTGTCCACTAGGACACCCAGGTCCCTTTCCACAGAGCTGCTCCCCAGTCGGGTAGACTCCAGCCTGTGCTGCACTCCTGCACTATGTTTTCCCAGGTGCAAGAGCTTACACTTGTCCTGGCTGAACTTTGTAAGATTCTTGTTAGCCCACTCTTCCAGCCTGCCCAGGTCTTCCTGTGGGGTGGCTCTCCCTTCCAAAGTGTCCACTTCTCCACTCAGTTTGGTGCCATCAGCAAACGCTCGATCCCATCATACAGATCACTTAGAAGATATTAAACAGTGTTGGTCTCAATATCGAACCCTGGGGACCCCACTTGCAACAGGTTGCCAGTTTGAAAAAGAGCTATTGACCACCACACTCTGGGTGTGGTGTGTCAGCCGGTTCCCCACCCACTGCATAGACCACTTCTCGGGAGCGTAACACATCATTTTCTCTAGGAAAAGGCTGTGGAGGACTGTACTTAAAGCCTTGGAGAAATACAGGTAGATAATGTCCACTGCTTGCCCCAACTGAGCAGGTTACTGAGCACGTAGTTGCAAGTGATCAGGTTTTTCAAGTGCGATTTGCTTTTGGTGAATCTGTGCTGGCTTTTCCCAGTCATGTGCTTCATTTGACTTGTGGTAGCCTCCAGGAGGATTCATTTAATAACTTTCCCAGGGACTGAAGTAAGACTGAGGGGACTATAATTTCCTGGATCCTCCTATAAGGCCTTCTTGTAGACAAGGCACCTCTTTCTGATAGCTACACTCCAACTTCAGGCAAAACAGCTCAGTTGTTTCAAAGTGATCATATATCTTCATTATCACAGAATCACGCAATGGTTGAGGTTGGAAGGGACCTCCGGAGATCACCTAGTCCAACTGCCACTGCTAAGAACAGGTTCAACCAAGCAGGCTGTTCAGGGCCATGCCCAGCCAGGTTTTGAGTATCTCCAAGGACAGAGACTTCACAATCTCTCTGGGTAACCTGAACCTTACAGAGAAGTTTTTTTCCTCACGTTTAAATGGAATTTCCTGTATTGTGCCCATTACAGGCACAGGACACAGCCGAGATGTATCTGACTCCATCATCTTTACACTGACCCCCTGCATTTATATGCAATTTTAAGATCCTCCCTGAGCCTCCTACAGTGTGCCAGATGCTCCAATCCCTTCATGGCCCTTTGGTGGACTCACTCCAGTAAGCCCATGTCTCTCGTACTGGGGAGCACAGAACTAGACCCAGCACTCAAGATGGGTCTCACCAGTGCTGAGTACAGGGGAAGGATCCCGTCTCTCAACCTGCTGGCAATGCTCTGTCTCAGACCAGCATGCACACATAGCTGGTTCACGTTCAACTTACTGTCTTTCATTACATACCTTTCAAATTATCCAAAACTACCTCTCTTCACTGAATTTTGGTTACCACCTGCCTAATAGACTAAAGATTAAGACCCTCTCAATGATGGTAAAAAAAGGAAGAATCAGTAAACCACTGACAACTCAGGATCCTTTCTTCTACAATGTACTGGGCTGGAGTTAACTGGCTGGGCTAGAGTTAACTAACTTTCCCCACAGCAGCCTGTATAGTGCTGTGCTTTGCATTTGTGGCTGAAACGGTGTTGAAAACAGAGCAACATTTTGGCTATCGCTGAGCAGTGCTCTCGCAGCATCACAAACTGGGGCTGGGCAAGAGGTTGGAAGGGGAAACAGCCAGGACAGCTGACCCAAACTCACCAAAAGGATATTCCGTACCACAGAATACCATGCTTAGCAATAAAAGCTGAGGGTAAGGAGGCAGGGAGAACACACACATAGATGACCATTTGTGGTTATGGCATTTTTCTTCTGATGCAACTGCTACATGTACTGAGGATCTGCTTCCCAGGAAGTGACTGGACATCTGTCTGCTGATGGGGCATACCGACTAAATTCCACTTTTTGCTTTGCTCCCATGCGTGACTTTTTCTTTTCTTACTAAATTCCTTTATCTCAATCTTTTCCACCTCATTTTCTCCCCTGTCCTGCTGAGGAGGGGGAGTAAGAGAGCAAACGGGTGAGGGTTTGGCAGACAGCCAAGGTCAACCCGCCACATATAAATACATCAAAAAAAAATTATTAATACATAATACCTGTATAAATCACTGATAACTGAAGAAATGTCTAGTCAACAGCTTCGTTNGCTTCCCAGGAAGTGACTGGACATCTGTCTGCTGATGGGGCATACCGACTAAATTCCACTTTTTGCTTTGCTCCCATGCGTGACTTTTTCTTTTCTTACTAAATTCCTTTATCTCAATCTTTTCCACCTCATTTTCTCCCCTGTCCTGCTGAGGAGGGGGAGTAAGAGAGCAAACGGGTGAGGGTTTGGCAGACAGCCAAGGTCAACCCGCCACATATAAATACATCAAAAAAAAATTATTAATACATAATACCTGTATAAATCACTGATAACTGAAGAAATGTCTAGTCAACAGCTTCGTTCAGATAAAACTTTTTTTCAGGTAAACTCC
>VXBH01001555.1:0-36926 GCA_013400035.1 Rynchops niger | reverse complement strand
TGCAGTCCTGAGTGATGTGCTCTGGGCAGTCCTGCTTTAGCAGGGGAGTGGGACTAGATGATCTCTAGAGGTCCCTTCCAACGCTGAAGATTCTGTGATTCAGCTTTTAAAAACTTTTCTCATTCAGAAACATCTTCCTTCATCACTGGTAGCTGGCAATTCCACCCATAATTTTCTGAATAAAATAACTTCAGGTTATGAATATTCAAGATTTGAAACTTGTTTTCTAATTTATATTGGAATAGCTCCGCTGATTTCTGGGATAGTAAATAAAAATAGCAAATATGCTTTAAGGATATTTTAGGGCAGAACTGGCAAATTTCAAAGTAAAATCAAATCCATACAAATGCAATTACATATTTCATAAAGGTTGAGAGTACATCCTGATCTTGCTGCAAAAATAAGAGTTCTAAGAGGAATAGATTTCCCTGTCCCCGCTCTCCCAACATTGGAAGTTTATCTAAGCCTTGAGTTCAGATGACGTATGGGATATGCTGTTAGCGTCAAAGACAGCACGGGAAGCTGAATCCCCCATCATCATATGCCACTAACAAAATTGCAAGAACACTAACACCACAGTGGTTTTGGTGCAACAATGAGCTGCTGACAAGGTGCTGCCTAATTTTCAGGACCCACTTTTAAGGTTCCATCAATATTGTAACAACATACCATTCAGTTGTGTTACATCTCTATGCTATCTCTACTTAAGGAAGAAAATAAAGCAAAGGGTTTGACTGTTCCTTTTCTGGACTTATTACTGCCTGTAGTTTTGACAGGAATAATATCTCCTGTCAGTCCCACTTTTAAAATGCTGCTATTCAGCACGTTTTTGTTGTTGTTGTTAAAGCCTCAATTCTTCCTCGAGAAAACCAGACTACTATTCTTCATCTGCTTGAACACAAGTCTTCATTTGAAGTAGGGATTAATTACCAAAGAACAGACTGCACTTTAAGATGGCTCATTTCATGTTGGAGTAGTCTGGCAAGAGAAAGAAAAAATTTCTAGCTGTGCTAAGCAGAGGTCGGATCAGCCACAGCATAACACGACTCTGGTGAAGGTTTTATGATTTGTCACGCCAATGAATGAATATTTTATTCTGCCCCAGGGGCTGCCATCAGGAGCCGAAGTGCTAAAAGCTACACAAAATACTTCTGCCCTCAAAAACTTCCTGTCCAATGTGCTGCTCTCTTTCAACTGGAAATCCAGGCTGTCAGGAAAAGGACTGAGGTTACACCTGCAACCAAGCTGACACCTCTGCCGGGGGAGCCGGGGGTGGAATTCAGGGCCTGGAGGTCAGCCACGGGCAAAAAAATGCACCCTGCACTGGGAGACACAGAGTCTGGGGCAGGAAGGGGACAGAGGACGTCTGCAGGGAACCGTGTTTGTTCAGTTCTTTAATTTATACCTTAATGAGGCAGGGGAAAGGTCTGCCGCAGCTGTGAGCGCAGAACGCTGCCTCCTGCAGAACGCACGGCTGGAAACGGTCTGAAGGCTCTTTCCTGGCTCCCACCACAAAAAGCCATAAAGTCTGATTTGTACTTCAGAATAAGAATGCTTTTATATAAGAACAAAAGGAAGGATAGTCACTCTTATACAC
Organism: Rynchops niger; assembly: GCA_013400035.1. NCBI lineage: Eukaryota > Metazoa > Chordata > Aves > Charadriiformes > Laridae > Rynchops > Rynchops niger. Next base: position 35,329 of record VXBH01001555.1, on the reverse strand, counting down.
AAATAAGAGCAGAGGATTGAAATGCTATGGCCTACAGATCAGTGGCTTAAAGCCCTTGATAAACAAAGCATTCTACAAGAGTCAATGCGGAGGGAAAATTACACTCCAAGCTATGATACACAGACAAAGGCTATGTCCTAACTTCACATCCACCACACAGTTGGGAATTTCTTGTGTCATTCATATTGAAAAATGAGTTGAACCCACAATATCATGTATAATATAACAATGCACATATTTATCCACTTTCCAGTAAATATATTTTTTTTGATAAAATGCATGAGAGATTACACCAACTCAATATTATACGCAGAAAAAGTATACCTTGTGAAACACGAAGCACCAACCTGAAACAAAATATCTGAGTAGAGTTTGCATTTGGTAGTAAGCACTGATAAAAATACCTTATCCAACCATCCTTAACCAACACTGACCCTAACAGTTTAAGCATTCATAAGCATCTAATTGATGGGGTATCTTTTGTAACAAATTGAAAGAAAAAGCTTTATAATACCAAAGGAAAATGTTGGTCTTTCAGTTTACAAGGCATGCACAGCTTTCATAGGAAGTTGAACTTGAAGAAAGATGTTTTCTCCTAGTCTTCAACACCTTCATCTGCCCCTGGCCCCACACGCTTCACCCCTGCTGTGCATGCTCTGCCCTTCTGAAATGCAAGGCCACTTCAACTAGGCCAACTTGCCTACGGCAATAGCTTCCTAATACAAAAGCAGTCACCAATCATGACACATTTCTTCCTACCTAAGCAGATGCATTCTCATAAAGCTGGCAAATGACAAAAAAGGTGAAGTACTGGGAAAAACAGGAGCCCACAACAGAGAATGAGCACCACCCATCAGCCCATCCAGCTGAACCATTAAAATAACAACTTTGTATTAACTAAATAATACACAATTCTGCATCGTGCCCTCAGAACATTCAGAGTCTCCTCACTCTCTGAAACTACATTTTAAATAGCTATCGTGACTGTATGTTACATTTTATATCTCCATTTGATTTCTCCAAGGATTAATTTTATAGTTAGTTATTCAGTTTTGAACTTTTCCTTCAAAAGCAGACAGTTAATGACATCTGTTAAAGTTTGGGGAGTGGGGGTGTTTGTTGGGGGTTTTTGTTTGTTTGGGTTTACTTTAAGAGCTTGAGAGAGCTTCTCCCATTAGCAAAAATTACATTTAACAAAGATGTGTAAAAGCAAGACAGAGAAACAGTTTTTCAGAAATACAACTTCTTTCAAAGATTATTCAAAAAACTCAGCAGTCCTCGGTACCTTCATTCGTAACACTCCTACAGCTCTCAAACTGCCCAATAAACCATCTTTTCTAAACATTTATCTCAAACTAGCAACATTTTCTACCCCATTCTAGCAATAGGACTTCAATGGAAAAGCAGCCCCCAAAGAGACAAGCACTTTCCATAGCCCCAGAAAGAGAAAAAACAATTCATCTTCTGGAAAGTTGTTAAATATTATGCTCAGTTGCATTTTTTGTTGAATTAGCCCCTCTGGAAATGGTATTTCTCAGAAGTGAGAGTACACCTAAAATGAGCAGCTTAAAACACAAATCTTGAAACTCAGCAGTTTTTAATGCTTAACCATCCTAAAATATGAAGCAGTCAATAATGCCAAGTCAGTCATTCTTGCAACAGGAAGGAATGGGAACAGAGACCGGAAAAGCCAAAGAAAATGCCGTATTTTTAATGTGACTGTGATGCTTTTTAATATATTTAACAGTAAAGGGTAAAAAAATAATAGTCCAGTTGTAATTAATTGTCTTTGAAACTCCAAACACGGGATTTCTATGCATTTCCCAATAAACCTTTTATTTAGCCATTGATGTCATTTTACAGCTTCTCTCTCTGATAGCTTTTAGTGCCAAGCTATTTGACCGTGACAGCTGGCGAGAAATCAGCTTTGAGTTTTCTCATTAAAAGTAATGCTGTGTTAGTAGCCAAATACTTGAAAACGTGAAATGTTAAAATTTAATGATGAGGAAAAAACTTGTTCCAATTTTAACAAAAAAAGTCAAAACTCAAAGTTTGTCAGAAACAGTAGTTTGTTCCTACTTAAAAGGAAAAAGCTGTAGGTGTTAAAAGGTTTATCAGGAGTTTAATAAATTGCCAAGAAGTTGAAGGCAGAAGGTCAAAAAGAACAGAGAAACAACTACACAGTCACCATTTGCAGGACAGCTCTAAGTTATGAAAAAATTGGATGCATCACCTTCAAATACATTCTTCTAACCAATGTCTTTTTTTCCCCCCTACTATCTTTTTACAGTACAACTTTAAATTTATTGTTCATATTTTGCTTATGTTTTTGAGAGACAGACATGTTTTGTTTGTGTCATCTCACTTTTGGGTTTCACAGTAAGAAGCTATAAAAGCCTATAATATATACATACACACAGTACAATTCTATTTATGCCAGTGAAAGAATGGAACCAGGGCTCTTTGCTGAGGTCTATGGCAGCAGAACAACAGACAATACTTAGAGACAGAGGAGGTTCCAACCAGCTATATACATTATTTTTTTTCCTGCTGTGAGGACAAACCTGGCTTTGGAATGGGGGCCAAGAAAAGCTGCAAGTCTCCTTCCTTAGAAGTTTTCAAGGCCCAACTGGAGAAAGCCCTAAACAACCCACTCTGAATCCAGTGCTGAATCTGCTTCGAGCAGGAGGCTGGAGCAGACACCTCATGGTCCTTTCCAACCTGAATGATCCCATGGTCATTACTAAAGAAGCAGCCCTGAATTTGGGAGTGATGCTGAAGTTGAAGAGTCAAGTTGGAGTTCTTGGGAAGAATCTGACCTTCCTGAGGTCAACTCAATGCACAGGAAACGTATGAGGTCCATCATCTGAGGGGACAGTTCAACCTGCCCTTATTGGTGACCCTTCCTTAGGGATGTGGAGTCACAGTTTCCCATTCAACCTTCATATCAATATTTCCAGGTCCAGGAATGTAATGAATTCTCCATCCCAAGAGCTCCATTTTTATTTTTTTTTTTCAAATTGATAAGTTTCTTTTATCAGTTTCAGTTTGTTGCAATGATATATTCAATCCCTTTCATGGACTTAAGATTAACATTCTAGAGAACCAATTAAGATAGACAAACAAATATTTAATTAGTTTGCTTTAAATTTGATGTGAAATATTTTAATCTCCTGGAAATGTACTAGGATTAAGTTCAGTTTTGTATAAATTAACCTTTTTTTTCCTGAACAAGAAATTTAGTTTGCCCTTTTAAAAAAAATAATTAATGTATCAAAGCATGCATTTTGAAAGAATATATTTTTTAAATTCTTATATGAATAATTTTAAAATTACATTAATTTGCCCTCATCTGCTCTTCCACACTCAGGACACAGGATGAATGGCTAAATAAGGGGTCAGTAGAAGTGGAAGAGGGTTAGAAAAATAAGAACACACTCATACCACGTGGAAGTATGACAAATTTACATCAAAAAAGTTGTGACTGAATATTGGGTCTTTTTAAAGTACAGTCCAAGCAACCATCATTATAGTCAACACCACAGTTACAGTGCCTGTGCAAGCAATAACACAGATCATTATTACAGCCACTGCTGTGTGATTATCTAAAATGCAGTAGTTTAAATCCACCATTTTTGCCTCTTAAGCCATCTCTAGCAACAGCTGCCCATCATGATCTATGCCATTCAATAGTGGAAATTACTTAATAAATGAAATAATCTCTCTCTGCCAAGGTCAGTAGATGGGACTCTAATACAGATATCCACAGTAACATGAGGACAAAGAAGGGGGATCACCTGGGCTGCAGCTCTCAAACACAGTCAAGTAACTTAAATAGGAAAAAAGAAAAAAAGGTAATCTAGATATTGATTCTCCATCAAATTTAATGTTTTTTTAAAAAAGGGAAACAAGAATCTTGAACACGTCACAGGAGGAAGGTAAAAACAAAGAAGTGAAGCTGATACTTTTGTAAAACACATCATTCCAGTTAGACAGCATCTCCCTCTCCGTTTTCAACAATACTTGGTAAAACATAATCAAGAAAGAAGCAGCGTTTTGGATTCTGGTATTTATTTCTGAAAATAAACTGCCTTTGTAGAAGTTTTAAAGTCTGACCAAAACCCTCTTGAACCATTTTATATTCTGAGTAGACAAGAGGGGTGAGCTCAACTAGGTTCAAGATTAGAAAGCAAGTTTCTGAGAAAAATGGCATAAGAGATACACTGAAGTTTGCACAGGTTCAAAAAAAACTAAAGAACCAGCCAATCAGTCTGCAAGTATTTGCTCTGTAAACGACCTGTTAAGTGTGCCTGGAACTCACTGTCTAGCTGTTACCAGAAGTCATCCCATTCTAATGGACATTCGCTAAATCTTTTGCTCTTAATGGAAAACGTTGCCTTTGGGGGACACACTTTTATGACAACACTATTTCTTTAGAGATAAAACTCATCGCATTCTTACTTTAACAAAGCAAATTTACTTGTGCCTGGTTTTCTACAGAGAAAAAGAATAAAAGGCTGTGAATAGGTTACTAAAACATCCCAATTAGTAGGAACAACATTGTGTAATAAGTGCTAATTAGAAATACCCCAAGCCATGCAACATTCCCCCTCTATCAAACAGAAATGAAATCACCCTGTGTTAACGACCACTGCTATTCACACAGGCTATGCATTTGATTAAGTTTTATGCAGGCAAAACCGAAGTTTTAAAAAGGCTAAATGGTAATCACAAGTTACTTCTGCCTCCTCCATCCAACACTAAGAAAGCAAGCATCCAGGGAAAGCAGAATACAGTTCAGGAGACATTGGTTCAAGTTGACAGAATCAATAGACAATATTTACTGGTCAGCAGAGTACCAGCCTTATCTTTAGGATCAAAATCAAAATTATTGACAACAGCAGTTCAAGTAACTTCACCCCTCCCAAGCGTTACTGGAACTTGCTCTACTTTTGCATTAATATATTTAATGGAAGCTCTGGGAGTTCTCAAATCCAGAAGGCTTACTTAGGTCTTTAATTTTAGGCACCTGAGCTTGATATGATGCAAGCTTTGAGAGAGATTTATACATGTTTTTCCCAGTTCACCGAACCTACTCAGAGTAGTAAACAGAATACTTCCCTGCAAGTATTTACAGCAACAAGCTTCACACATTCATTCTTATTCTGCTTTTGAAACCTGAAGTCACAAGGCTCAGTATATAACCAGAACTTTTAACTCTGAATATAACCTGAATTTTATATACTTTATTATTTAACAGTCTAATTTTAAACTAAACTATCCTTTGGACTAACAAAACCTGTAATGTGTTACATAGGATCTCTTGCCCCACATTGATGGGACAGTGTAGAACCCCATCAAGACTAAGGTCACCAGAAGTCAACAACTTTCCAGGATCAGGCCCTTCGGCCCATTGGGAACACTGGCAGTCCGAGAGTTAAACATTTTCCCTTTGAGCTAGCACTGGGTGAATGTTAAAAAACAAACAAACAAAACAAAACCCCACAAACCAAAATAAACCTAGATGCCTGGCTAGGGACTAGTAAATCCTACTGCTATACTTTGATGTATTCCATACACAGCACTTACACTGACCATAGCTCCATAAATCATGTGGGATGGAAACAGTGTGCATGGGATCTCCCTACAGTTCAAAGGCCTACAGGAGCTCTTCACAGTGCTTCACAAGCCTTATTCTTGCCACATAAATGGTTACGGATCCTCTTAAACTATTAACAGCAATAAAATCCAGTTGATGTTTGAGTTTTGTGGACTGTGGTATAACTTGTTTCTGCTGCAGAAAAATCTAGCTGATAGGCAAAAGGAAGCAGGGCTCAAAGTTGAAGGTTGTGCTGACTACTGCCTTTCCGCTGCAAATGAACTTTGACAGCAGCTCCTGAAACCAGTTATTTCCCCTTGTAAAAGGGAGCACGGCTCTGCCTAAAATCTGCTGGATTCTACTCTCTGTAAAGTGTACCATGAAAAACAAAAGAAAGAGGCGCAACCAAATTTGTAAGAAAAATCTATGACAGTGAAATCCCTTGGCCTGCAGGAGATTCATATCCTGACTGTCACCTTACCTTTCCTTAGATAATTCAAACCAGTTTGGGGTTGGGGCATACTCCGCTACTTCTGGTTGAGATTTTATACAATAGAGATCGTACACTGAGGTGCACAAGTATATGATGAAGAAATAAAATGGGATCATAGATGTTCTTCCAGTGAGAACATAACAGCTCAGACTGGGAACTCTGGGTCCTGGACTTCTGTCACAATCCTGTGTCTGTAATTTGAATTAAAAATAATAAAGACATGCAGGGAGAGCTACTGCGATTTACAAAAAGGGAATCAAAGGAACAGAAGCGGAAGCTGAAAGCACTGAACACTTCTATCTCAAAAGCTCAGTCTTCACAGTTCTCAAAAGACGATCTGGATGCTCAGCAAGCCCAGAAAACAAGCTGATGCACCTGGTTTAAAGCAGGACGTGCATTTGTGCTGCAGGAAGTAACAGAACCTCCATTTCCAATCTCGAGTTTTAACCATGGGAATAGTTAGTCCTCAGTACACACTGCCACAGTTGCTGCTACTTCTGATCATGATTTGCAAGCATTTTCTCATTGTTAAATTAAGACTATTTGCAGTGTGCCAAATGTGCACACATGGCACTGCAGAATTTCCAACAGCTTTGAACAGTCTGCACAATTATGAGATGAAGTGCTGATTATGTTTTACTGTAATTGCTCTTTCTAGCAAATGCTTCAGCAAACTGCAGTGGTGCAATTACAATATGTTCATGATCAAGTCTTTCACACCAGCCCTACGTTTTAGGAAGTCTCACCCACTTTTATTTATTCTCTAAGAAAAAATATGAAAAATTTAGTTATTTCCCCCTCCTTTACCACTTCAATATCAAATTAATTTTTTTACCCCCAAAAAGAATACCAGTACACATTGCTTTCCCATTTTCCCACTCTTCAACTTTGCAAGCCCAAATTGAAGCCATTGACGGGAGTTCCCAAAAGAGTTCTCTTTCAAGACAATCAACTAACTCAGTCAATAAAACTTTTATATTGATTTCCACTAAACAGTGCTACAGATTTTATCTTGCCAGTTTTTAATGTAAATAGCAAGATATTACTAATTCAACATCGTGTATCCAAGCCGGTTTTGTAAATAAAATGCAATTGCAACTGGTAGTATTTTATTCATATGATTGTAGAGTCCTATAATAAATTTGGTCATAAAGAATTCTTTGAGGCCACCTGGTACAACCACTTTGATCAAATTAGGGTAAAACCTGAAGTTAAATCCACTTGCTCAGGGCCTTATACACAGTTTATTTTATATACAGTTCTGAGTATCTCCAAGGACAGCAATTCCATCGCCTCTCCCCTCCCGCTCCATCCCTCTCATGGATTACATTGTGCATCCCTTTGGCTTTCTTTTCCTATTTTATATTGGTTTAGACAGACACAATAAATTCGTTTTTATACACTTATTTGGCCTAGAAATACATGTTAAGAGACTCACAAAATGCATGAAAACCCTTACTCAGCACCACAGACTGGCACTGTTTTGATTCTGTTTCAATAGATGACTCCTTGAACGTTCCTTTGCCTTTAAAGTTTGCTTTCAATACTAAGTGCCTATGCCAAAGAAAATGCTTACTGTAAACAAAGCAGAAAATGGGTACCTGTACAGTAATAAGAGACACGTATACAGTGATAGCAGTACAGTCTGCAATGGTTTAAAGTGCATTAACAAGAAACAGATTGCTTTTATTTTCTCAAAACAGACTTGACTTTCACAAGCAGTTTGTATTCAACTTTAGTACATTGCCTCAACAATTTCTACAAAGACTGGAAAGCAGGTTAAGTACAATTTTCCCCACAACCTTACTGTGCCTTACTCATCTTCCAACAATGAAAACATTGGGTGTCTCAGTTATGGATGACTGAGGCTATCTCTACAAGGCTATGGGATCTCATCACCTCTCATCTAGTGGAGCATTTGTTTCCAGTGGTGTAGAGGGACATTATCTACAGGGTTACGGATGAGGAATGCAGTAGAGTGACTCACCTACAGATCTGAAGGGATTTATAACATTAAAACACATTTTTAAAAAAAAGCAACAAACACCAACAACACTAAATCCACAGACATTCTTATGTTTTTATGTTATTCATTCCAGAAAGTTGAGAACACAATCTTGAAAAGATAAAAAGCACCTACTCGAATTAAGATAGGCCTGTACCATGTAGCAGTCCTTATTTCTATGGCATTTCAGAACTTAGTTTTATGGCATCTGCTAATTCAATTGCATTAAAATAAACCGATTTTAAAAAACAAGAATTATGAACCAGTTATTTGCGAATAACATTACAGTTTGAGATCCTGAAATTACACTTTTTTCTGAAGGATACTGAAGTAAAAAAAAAACTCCAAGCAAGTGAAAAAAAAAAAAAAAGATTAACACTGGTTTTCATTTTCCTCTTTTTCTCCTGCAAGGTTTTCTAAGCATGCAGCCCCCCTTCCACCTCATCTAGATTTCAGAGCCCGTTCTTTTATCAGAGGAAAATCTGGTCTGCACTCTTCGCTCCATTACAAACACCTTACAGCCTTGAGGATATGGTATCTTCTATGAAGATATGTCCTTTATGGCAAACCTCCAAGTAACCATCTTACTTGCCATGTCCCTTAACACCATCTTATTCAAAGGTCTTTAGTTTTTTCTATGTACTGCCTCTCCATGCAACCATATGATCTCATAAAATTTGAATTATGTGGATGAGTTCAACTGATGCTGCCCTGCATTTTGTATTCGCAGTTTCACTCAGATCCTTTTACTGATTCAGAGGTGAAGGACTAGATAAATGGATCAGGTCTGGTTGGACTAGGGAAGGTTGGAACTGATTTCTGATTTTATTTTATGCCTATTAGTTTGTCAACAAATAATAAAATTTGATGCCAATTCAAATGCGCATTTTTAAAGAACAGATGGCAAACCAACCAGAATCTTTGGGGTTTTTAATTTTGAGCTGAACATTGTCCCTTTTTACTTTTCAAATTAATCTTCAGGCTAGATCAGATTATACAAAACTAACAATTTACATGCACCAGTTTACCATATAGATTGACCGCAGCTGGAGCTTTATGTTCAACCATAAACACTCAAAACTTTTTTTAACCCCTCTTCCACGCATAGAATTCCAGTATCTGCACCACAATTCCACCGCAGTGAAACATCTAGTAATTATATGCAAAGCCAGGAACCTCATTCAGTACACTTTTTTTTTTTTTGCAATAAATCCAAATATTACAAGTATTTTTCAGTAAAACAACAACAGCAAACAGCACCTAAAATTAGTTTATAAAGTCATTATTCCATTCAAATGCATGAAATAGAATTACTTGAAGTCTTCACATGCATCCTTCTAGTTTTAAAAAGGGAATAGTTCATTTCCTTCTACCTTGGGACCACCAGAACCAGGATGAATGTTTTCAGACAGATGTTAATCCAGTCTTACATTAGAAAGGTTATTTTCTTTTTCTGCTAAGAGTTATTTTCAAAAGTTTAAGTAAGAGAGGAAAAAAACCCAACCAAAGATGACTTTAAAAATACTTAAATCCTCCTTCAGCTGAATATTTAGGTGTAGACCGGTGTGATAATNAAAAAAAAAAAAAAATCTATCTCAGCTGAAGCAACTTGTAAACTGAAAAAACCTTGAAACATAAGCGAATCACCTTCACTAGGCAGTTGTGCTAGGGTTTTATACATTGGGAGCTCAGTTACTGCAAAGAATGAGGTTCTTAAAAGTCAGTCTTCCACAAGTCATCATTCCTATACATTATATACTCTCTCATGTCAGAAACAACCATCCATGACATATTTTTCTGAATTATTTGGAGCCATTATGAGAACAATTTCTGTTACACTTGCTTAGCAATACTTTTCTAGGCCATATGCTCTCAAAATAGCATCTTCTTTATCAAGACAAGTATAGCATAATGATTCAGTATTCAAGTGAATCAAAGTCTACTTGAAATTTGTTGTATAAATGTCACACCATCAAGATCTCTCTATGTTTGGATATATTGATTTATATAAGTTTTGTGGCTGGTGTAACACTGGCCAGAGGAGCCTCTTTTGACCCAAGTTGTTTGAAATTTAGAAAATTTAATATTTAAGAAAAATTATAGCGATGTTTTCTTTCATGTAATTTCATGCACAAAGTATACGGTATTCTTGTTCATGTGACCACAAGAAACAGAGACAAATAAAACAAAGAAACAAACTCATGACTCCCAAATCCCAAAGACTAACATCGCTTTTGCTAAGAAAATATAACATACCGCATTTCCTTTAAACATTTCATTTGGGCAGCATATGAAGATGCAGGAAAAAACCCACCCCACACTCCAAAAAAAGTCTTCATGAAGTTGTTGATTATCAGGGCTTGTTATACCAGCATTCCTCCAACCCTTGAAAACCAAAAAAATGAAAAATAACACAATGCTTCGAGTACCGAGACTGAGGTCTATGATGTAGGTCACCTTCCCTTTTGTTTAAATTGGTGCTGAAATCAGTGTTGGAAATAGGCAGCTGACATCTGCAGCACTGCTTGAAACTTCTTAAAAATTCAAATAACTGGTATTCATTGCATTATTCATTGAGGTTTTTTTCATCATTGCAGCAGTGTTGTTTACTTGGTAAAATCCAAGATTCAAACGAACAAGTTGCATTCATTTATCAACTCTGTCAAGTACTCCCCCAACAAGAAATGTTGGATTAAAACTTACAGGGTCAGTTTATGTACCTCCTAACTTTTCATTTGAAATGGAAAACCAGAGAACACTGCTTACTACTTACTAAAATTCATTTCAGCTATGAAATAAATGCAGTTTACTTGCCCTTGCCAACTGCAAATTATCTAATTGAGGGCTTTTTGCAGTAAAGATGATAAATTTACACATAAAAGGTGGCAATATTTGCACTCTTATCTCTGTAACTGATGAGCATAAGCCAGGTGTTCAAGAGCAGAAGTTTTAGGTAGTACAGACTCTTACAGCCGATACGAAAGCGGGGACGAATCCTGGTATACAGTGAGCAGACAGGCATTGTCACAGCTATCTACACCTCTCTATCCCACATTGACACAAGTGAGCCCACAGCTGGTTTTGGGCTGGCACACTGACCTGCCACAGAAGATGGCATACAGGTTTTTCCATTCCCAGGTGTAAGAAATCATAGAATATAAAATCATATGGTGAGAAATCATACAATTTACTTTAATTTACCATTCCTCTAACTCTAGGTTACAGCTTCTTCTTTTATATCTACTATTCTTGTATTAGAGATATCACGTTCACCATTTGAACTAGCAGTCCACTATTATAAAATACTTGCAGGTTTTTCCTGCATATCATCCCTGATATGAGTATTTTAGACAATATTCACAGACATGCAGAGACTTTGTTGTTCATAGATTAGCTAAATTTCCATAGAAAATGGTCATGTGTAGTTGACCACATACATATGCAGTATATGGTGTGGCGTATGCCTAGGACCCGAGTTGTCAGGCAATTAAAATGGATGTAAGGCTGTACAAAGAATGTCACACTGACCTGACACCCTGCTTATTAAATTCAAACTATCTCATTTAGCTCTATTTTGTGCATCTGTGCCTTGCAGAAGGCAAACATACCCATGGAGAATGATCCCTATGTTCCTATTAAAACAGCCGTTTCACACCTGCATTACGCCCTTAGGTCAACAGGTTTAGATGAAACCGGACCGAGTTGCGCACACACACACAGACTGCTACTGGTGTCTTAGAAAAGGGAATGTTTCTCAAGGTGAGCAGTTTCTGGGTGGTTGCCTGTTAAAGCACGATGACACAGATACCAGAGCAGTGACAAAAGGCATAAAAGGAAAGACAGGAGTTTCAAGGTTTCAAGTCTTTCAGGGCTATTCTCAGCACTGCTAGAGTCTCACTTGTAGAAAGATTTAAAAAAAAAAAAAAAAAAGATAAAAAAAGTCTTGGAAGACAGGCTGTTCCTCTGCAACCCTGTACTTTCTTCTTAAAGATAGGGGCAGGAGGAAAGATTTTCTCCCCAACATCCCATAAGTACATCACCTTTGGCATATTCTGTTTCTTTCCCCTTTTCCCTGCTACAAGTCCTTCATCCCAGTAGTCTTTGGAACAGAGGAAAATAGAAATTATCAGCTACACTGAACTAGCTACCTTACTCCTCCCCTCCAACGAACAAATCAGTAATTCGCTCCTAACACAGATGCTGTTTTCTTTCCTAGTAAATCCAAGAGCCAAAACTACTCTTCAAATCAAAGATCCAAACTGCTTTTAACTTGACAACACCAGAAATAATTCTCAGGTTCATATTGTCTTTAACACAAAGTTGTCTATTTTTGTTATAGTAACTTCCACAAATATTTGGTAGATTGTACTACTGGAGGATGACCTTTCCCACCACTGATCTTTTGGCATTAACTTTCCTACTGTTATAAAACTTTTAATTTGAATTCATAACTGTAAGTTATAGTTGAGAAATCCCTTCCATCTTGATGTAGAATTTCTTTCTTGCATAGAATATTCTATGAATACGCATTATGGAAGGATTGCTATTTGCAAATTTCAAAAAGATAGAGCACAGATTACAATAACTATTGAATTATTTTTTTAAATGACTTAGCACATTCTTAGGCATAGAACTTAATCTCAAAATGGGCAAAGGTATAATCCACAAGGAAAACCACATCGTTATAAGTTATAGGAAGAACTAAAGAAAAAAATCCATACACATTAAGTATCTGAACCTGCTAAGTACTTCAAACACTTTTCTTACCACTAGGGCTTTCACAGTACATTTTCATAATTCTCCATTTTAAAGAAATAATGAAATATTTGTTTTAGGAAGTGCAATGCAGCAAAGTTTAATTCAAATTCACTAATTTTGCCTTCCCAGCAGGTTTCCAGTGCCTGATGCACTCACCTTCTTTTTTGTGTCCCAAGTAAGATACAGTGCAAATTACAAAATGGAACCCTCAAAGGGTACGTGAATTCCTATGGCATCACTGACAGACAGGAATCTAACAGGAGAAGAGTCAAGACCTTCCAAGAAGGCTACAAATGCCCTCTGCGATGGCTCAAGAGCCAGGGTCCTGAGCATGCTCCCCTTGCAGGAGAGCTTGGCCGGTTGTGTCTGGGGCCAGCTCGTAGATAAGAACTGCTACAAGGAAAATGCTGGAAGCGGAGCCTCAGTGGCAGCTTCCTCAGACAGCTCTGCTTCAAGCAGGGGCTCTCCTGCTCTTCACTGGGGAGGTCCCACTGAGCCCCACCTGAGCTCTCCTGCAGCTGTGCTTCACCACTTGGTGATCCAGAAGGTGATGCAGAGAATCGATTTGGACTTTACTGTCACTATGGACTTGTTTAGCAACTGGGACCTGGCTAAGCTTAGGCCTGCCCTGCTCGCCTCCCTCAGGCACTGTTGTCTCTGCTCCCTTGGTGAGGCCACTGCCTCCACCAGCCTGTCGCTGTTCTTGGCTCCCACTTCCCTTCCCCATGGGGAGCTGCTTGCCTTCACCGCTGCACGACCCAGAAGACCTGGCAACCAGGGAGCAGTCTCTTCTTTCTCTGAAGAACCATCCTATGGACATAAGACACACAGCCCAGTAAAGCATTCTATAACTTCCAAAAATTCTTAGCCCCAGAAGCCAGGTCAGTTCCTCTGAGGCTTTAGAGACTCTCCCACTATTGGGGCCTGAAACCAATGCCCTGAAAGAGATTATCTATTCAAATGGCATATATACAACTTCAAAAGGCTATTAAACTAGGAGGACTTGTTAAATTATTTCACATCATCTCAGAAAGCATTTAATTTCTGTGCCCCAGAATATTTTTGCCTTAAAAAAATAAAAATTTCTTTCAGATTAAAATAGAAATTATTCCGTCATAACCAGTATATCAAAGTTATATGAACATATATTTCCTCCCTTTCATCTTGGAGATGGAGTTCAGCCGTTGGTATCAAACTATTCCTAACTCATTTCAAAGAGTACTTACAAAGCCATGATTTATTTCTGTACCTTACGAAGTGAAGGAAGAACTCATCAACTTTAGATGGCCAGAATATGATTACATACGTTTACTTTCCACATTTCACAGACTAATTGCTTGAAGGAGAAGACAAGAAACAGAGCAGAGGAGTAATATCTTTAATGCAGAATCCCTTCTACATAGAAAACATTCCTTTGAGGTGTCAAAAAAAATGGCAAGCAAGCCAAGGACAGACTCTAGACACATTAATGAGGGAGAACAAATGGAACATTAATACACCACAGAATAATTTTAAAGTAACTGCAGGATACTATTACTTTGGCTACTGATAGTATTACTCTGACCTGGGCCACCATAGCAGAAGAAATTATACTTACAAACAGTAAATAAGAAGAAATACAAAGACCTTCGCACAAAAATATCAAGGCACTTGCAGCAAGAGCTAATATGCAACCAGGGAAAGGGGAGAAACAAAACAAAAAAAATAAGAAAAACAAAGTAGGTCTGATGTGCATTATTTTTAATTCTAAGATAAATCAGTACACCTGGAACAACCACTATCCTCATCTAACAACAGTCAAAGCACACAGCTATTACTATCTAGCGAGTTATTTTTAGAGGATCCCAAAGAAATTATTTCACTAACTGCTTCTTTTTGTTTCTCTCAGTGTTCTCCCGTAAGACAGACTTTAGGAGTATGTTTGCACAATCTGAAGAGTGTAATGCTGATTTCCAGGTTAGACTAGTACTCATGGACAGTATGTAAAAAAAAGGTTTCCCAGTGCATAGTAAAGCCAAAAAAACCCAATAAAACAAGAACACATGTTGTTTCCTATAGTGCCAAAACATGGGTTACTTTTAGAAGGCATTCCAGTTAAATGGGATTAACGATTTAAAAATACAGTTTGATCCCAGTAATTATATGGGAGGTAAATATATGGGAGGTATGTGAGCACTAGTTTGTAACTGCGATGATAATTAGGCACTTCATTATCCTCCTACAGTTTGTTTTTAAGAAGGCAAGGAACTTTATACATGTTCTGATGAAGACTGTGGTTGTTAATAAGTTGAAAGCAAAAACTGTAACACAGGAGAACTACCAAATAAATTTTCCTCCAAATATCCAATTAAAAAAAGAAATGTAAATATGAGTAATGTAGTCATTAACATTTGTGAAATTATTACGCAGATAATATATCACTGAAATGTGCAATAAACACAGGGATCTCTTTACTGTGAACTTGAATGTGAAAGGCATCACCATCATTTACTAGTCT
This sequence comes from Rynchops niger, assembly GCA_013400035.1. Taxonomy (NCBI): domain Eukaryota; kingdom Metazoa; phylum Chordata; class Aves; order Charadriiformes; family Laridae; genus Rynchops; species Rynchops niger. The sequence continues at coordinate 19,977 of VXBH01001555.1, read as the reverse complement.
CTTCAGCCTAAACAGGAGACATAAGGCCCCTTCCAGCAAGTAAAAGCACCTCACTCTCATTCATCTTTTCCTAAATGATCTGTCACCGGAGCATATATCCAGTTACCCTTGAAAATAAATCTCATGTTTTTTTGTTAGTGCCACATTATGATATTTTACATAACCAGCAAACCAGTTAAAACAAATGCTGTAGGGCAAAGCGTTGTCTGACAGGGTAAGCAAGACCTGCATTAGATCATCAGTTTATCTACAATTTTCATTGTTTCTTAAATTAAGTCATTAAAAACTGCGGTAAAAAAAACATAAATAAATACATTTTGCTTTCCTAGACCTCTTCTTTTATTTATTAGTGGTGCCGATTTTTTCAAGATGTCATGAGTTTTCCCGATAATTTGCACAGGAAACAGAGGAAGATGACACCTGCAATAGCACCCCAACTACATAGAAAGGCTAAGTTGAATTGCGGCCTCTGCAAATGAGTAACAGTAATAGCACCTAAGAGGAATTTGTGGGTCAAAGGAACCAAAGGACTCCTAAATTTCTTTTTAATCAGCACAAACAGAAAATATTTGTGGGATTACAATAATTTTAAAAGACAATTCTTTTACCGTCATATAACAGCATTCTAGATTTTAAAATTGCATTTGTCACAAAACATTATGGGCAACTCAGAAGACAAAGCTACTCAGAGCTCTAGAAACAGTTAAATACGAAAGCACTCAATATGATGAATTCAGCAATTCCTACCCCACCCTTACTGAACAGAAGCCTAAGGAGTAGCTTCTTCAGCAACAGTAATATCCACAAACTTCAGAGCAAATCATTAAACTATACTGGCAGCAGAAAGAAAATCAAGCACTACAAGATTCCCTACCTCCCACTGTGTTCTCCATCTGGCAAACCTAAAAGTGACCTTTCAACTTCGGTGGCCTAAGTATTTCCATAATATATTCTTCTTCAGCCTGATATTGTCTAAAGTATGCCAATACTTTGGAGCGGACTTTCTGTAGACTATGGTTTAATGCAATGACCTTCTAACTGAATTTAGACAAGTTATGATGTCTCCTAACAAATTTGACCCTAGCAAATTCAAATATAACCGAATTAGTTTAATCCTAAATACACATTTTTTTCAGATGCATACTATAACACAAAAAAAAAATAAAGCCCCAAATAAAAAAAACACAAAACAACACACCCACAAAAAAACCCAAAACAAACCAAAACCGACCAACCCAAACAAAAAAACCCCACATGCTTCCTTGAAGTTAATTCCTGTATGACTTTAGGAAATTTATATAGCAAAGGAAAAATGGAACTTCTCACCTAGAAGTTCCCAGACTAATTGTAAAGTTCAACATAGTCATAAAGGGAGCAATGCAGAAGAGACAGAAACCATATTGTTTCTCTGTGAGAAAGAAAAGACAAAATCAACACTTTCAGAAAAAAATCTGGAAAGGAGACTAAGTAAAGCATCTGTAATGGAGTTGGACCTAAGAGATCCATAAACCAACAACAGAGTAAGTAAACAAATAAGACAACAAAATGGCAAAAGTGAAGCGCTAAGACAAACTTGTATATTTTCCAAAGCAGCTGATAGATACACTGAGACTTAAAGCAGAGAATGGTGCCGGTATACAAATCTCAAGTGCAATTTTTTCTTTTTCTGAGAAATGAACTCCCCTTTTTCACTTACCCTTGGGGACTGAAAACCACAACACTACAAATGACAGCGATAAGCCAGTATTCTCTTGAACGAAGATCATGTTTCTTTTTTTTAGTTACTAAATTTTGATTCTAGTGTTGGGAGGAAAAATATATTCTTAATTTGCATGTCTGTATTTGTCTGGGTAAGTGTTGCTGCACACCTTACAGTTGGAACCTCAATCTTGTTTTTACATTCACATGCAGTTTGTTGAAAATTCTAGAGTTCTTTAAACAATGTCTTCAAAACAGTTTTAAAGTTCTCTAAAGACCAAAACAGGACTACAGACTACTTCACAACTAATTTATCTGTCATTTAAACATATCCACATTGAAATAGGTTCCGATTCAATAAAAATTTTTAGAAGAATACATAATTTGAACAGCATTTCTGGCAAAACATTTATATAGTGTTTGCCCTGTTTTTGCAGGAGCCTTTTATTGATTGTATGAACTATTTAAACTGCTTTAGGCTGAAGCAGCTGGATGAAGGCTGAAGATGTGAAATATGCTACATGATAAATTAAGTATAGGTTAGACATGCAGCACACCAGTTTCGATTCCAGCTGTGAAAACAAAGATGCTCAACATCACTGCTGAGAGGCAAAACTATAAAACAATATAACGCATATCCCAGAGACATGGGAGGAGAAGCAGTAGGAGAGAAGAGATACTGCAAAATATTTTGGTCTGATAATAATACTATTAGGAAATGAGTTCAATTCTTGTTTTGGGGATTTTTTTTAATATGTTGTTTTATGCTTCTCTTAGAAATTAGGTTTATCTACAGTGTAAAACATCACTCTGAGTAGTTTCCTGCCTTTGAGCAGATCTGCCAATTCTTTCCAGCAAAAGAATCCTTCCGTAGAAAGAGGTACACAAAGACAAAATGTAAAAAAGCAGTCAAGCACGTACGCCCTTCCCTAGCAAAGGCATCTGCAGATGGCACACAACAGAAAGTGTTAGTTTCAAAGTAGAAGGTGACTCCTTGGCAATTACTCAAAAAATTACATCCTATCCAGGGATTTAATTACTTCTCTACATATTACTGGAACCTTCTCCACCTTACACATTAGTCAAAAGCGCAGAAATTCATTTGATATCTTGATACAGTAAAGGGCTTGAAGAGCAGGCAGCTAGAGGCTGACATGCTAAGATTCAACGCTGAAAACGTTCCAAGTGTGCATATCTATTACAGAAGAACAGGGAGCAATTAGATCAAACTATCAATTCTAAGCGTCTTAATAATATCGAATAAGCAGTCTGAATACAGAGGTGACAGAATCTAAATCTCCTTTACGTATGTGAGGCCACACAGAGCTTTTCCAAGAAGGCAGAAAAGAAGCCGTTGCCAAATTCGAGCAGCCTTGAGCACGCTCTTCTGACGCACTCCAGACAGGTTGCCAGCTCTGGCTGCTTCTCAGCACTAACCCCACACCCCAGCCTGCCTGCACATCTTCACAGGCTCGCAAAAAGAAGTTTTGGTGGGAAAATTTCACGCAACATTTTTTTCTACAGTAAGATCCTAACCAGCAGGTTTTATTCCAACTTTAGCAAAGAAACAAAAACTATAAACAAAACCATTTTAAAAACATGCTTCAAGCAGCTATCATTTGTTTCCATACCTGCTCACTTTACAAAACTGTCACCATGGATTTTGGAATTTAAAAGTTGCCCAGTGGAGGAAATACCCATCAAAACCAGGAGCTGAAATTTTCCAGAAAAGTTGCTAAGTAGGATTTGACTTGGCTTTCAACTTTGCAGAAATCCACCCCCAGCAGAGTTGCTCACTGACTCTTCAAAGCAAGGTATTTTGACAAAATTTTGCAACACATCCTTAGGTGCTTTCAGTAGGGAAGGATGGGGATAATTATAGTGAGCAAATAGAGGTAACAGAATTAAATCAGTTAGATTTCAATTGACTTAGGATGGCACAAACCCATATCTTAACCATAGTTCTTAACAGGCACCTGCTTACTTGAAATGTTTAGGAAACAAGGCTTTATAAATCTTAAGAAATCTTGCTAATTCTGAGATTCTAGTAAAAAATGATGGAAGATCATAAAAACTTAAAAATTAGAAATGAAAAAGAATAACAGATTTCAATTCTTAGTATGTCATCCTGTTCTCTGCGAAGCTGTTTGTCCCACGTGTCTCCAGAAGCCACTGCAGAGCTACGAGTACCCTTAGCCCACACATTTCTCCTGGCACACGCAAAGGAAAGCTTGTCAGGATGCTCACCACACAACTGCCAAGGACCAACTGATCTGAATGGAATGATGCAACTGTTATCACTGAAAAAAACCAAATATCAAACCCACAAAGGACAAAGCAGTGGAATGGGCAGGAGTTGTGGTGAAAATTCGAAGTTGGTGGATACGACTTAGATGGTCGTTCCACTGAGTTTACCCAGACTTAGCAAGCGAGAGAAAGCCCACTGCTGTCATACCCAACACTTGAAGGGAATCCTGTCACCTCCCAGATGAAGCAAGACTTTGCAACTACTGAATACAGTCACACATACAATACTCATGTTTACCAGCTCGTATTCTTTAACAAAATCTAATTTACTTGAGAATGAGCTAATTTCAGTTAAATGAGCTGTTGGTGGTTTGTCAAATTCTAGAATAATTTTAAGAGCATGAGAGAAGAAAAACAGAAATAAATCTAACAGTGAAGTACACAGTTACAGGGAGTTTGATTAAGGATGTAGCATTAAAAACCAAGCAGATGTTTTCCTTAGCTAATATTCTTCTTTAATTTGAATTATATATATTATTCTTGTGAAGCACATCAGGTATTTAAATTATTTTATTACAAGCTATTCACTGCCTACATTTGGTGCAGCAATATAAAAGCAGATCATAGGAGTTTTCTTCTTAAAAATAGATGGCATCCTAGATAAAGCATAATGAAGTACTGGAGGCTCTTTATTTCTTTCCTGAACAAGAGGACAGCAAGACTGGCTAGTCTGGAAAAAAAATTTAAAAAGCAGATCTGTTCGCTATTGTCCTTCTGTAAAATATTTGCTTAAGTTATAATTGGCTGAAAAGTCAATCAAGTCATCACCATCTTATCACATATTGCTAAAACTTTCCTTTTGGGTTTTAACATGAGGGCTCTTCCTCCTTTCTCAGCTGATTCCATTGAGGATACTAACCTCACCAATTTTGAGAACAAGGAAGAGGAGTTAACTCTTGATTAAGAGTTTACATACCTTAACATTCCAGGTCCTGCTTCTTCCAATAGTTTAATTTATCAGCAGTTAATTCCTCAAAGCAATTAAAAAAATTTATTTAGCTCATATTTTTCAACATTTTCAATAACCATCTGTGATGGTGCTAAGAATCATACACTACACTATATAATTTTACTCTTACCTTTCCTAAGAGATACCAAGATGGAATCAACCATATTGTCAGCTGAAAAGTAAACTCTGTATCATCTGTTGGATTCCAGAGACAAAAGAAGAATGTCCCTTCAAGATCATTGTAGACACCTTCTCACGCTGGATGAGGAAACACTTGAAAACAGTCTATTCTACAAAGCAGCTTGGCCTGGATATGTCAGAGATATGAAATATGCGGATCTAGCTAGTTCATCAATTTTACCTATCACTGGCTCAATAGCAAGACTAGCAGCTGTAGAGAATACCGAACCAGTGGACCATTCAGTCAAAAGGACAAACAAATTGGTATCAGCTAGACACGCTATGAGAAACTACAAACAATGATAAAATCAAGCAGTAGTTTCACATTTCCTGTGGGTATAACCAAGGTAAAAGGCCAAGAAAATATTTTAGAAGATACTGGGAAAAACAGAAAATCTACCTTGCAATATAGAGGAAGGAAACAGAAAATCTAGATCTACGTATCTTGAAGTGGATCTCAATTTGTTTCCTACACATCTTAAAACTAAATATACTTCACTGTACAAAAAAAAGAGACAGAAAAGAACCTTCACCAGGGCTCCAGCTATCAAATCTTTAGTTTTGTACAAATACAAATTCACCTTGGAAAGGTGTTTTGATTACATTTTCCACTAATACAAAGCTCCAGAACTCATTAGTGTAACAAACAGATGGTTGTCCATAGCTGACATAGAAAATTTGTCAAGATGTGCTTTCCACTGTAACTAAACAGTCCAACAAGCTTCGGTGAGTTTTCTGAACAAACTCCGAGCATCACCTATTTTTATGATGTGACATAATTTACAGCAAGCATATAGCGTGAAGAACTGTGCTCATGAACTAACTGCTTTCTTTGGTGTTATTCTCTCTTCACTGCATTTTTAAGTGGGATTGAGAGAAGACAACTAAAATGAGACTCAACATGCTATAGGGCTGAATAACCTCAAGGGTTTGATTGTTAAGATTCATGTTGCGAGTAAAGGGCAGAAGATAAACAAAGTTCCAAACTAGTAAAAAGGATAAAAAGAAAGAAAAATTGTCCATGACATCAAAATAAGCGAGACTCTTCTCATAGTCCTGACTATATTTTTTGATCTTTGGTGATATTTCAGTGATAGGATGTAACAGATTTTATTGACAAGAAACACAAATACAGTTGAGGTATGCTAGATACGACAACCAAGTTCTCCCTTGCTTCCAAGACAGTCTGGTACCAGGATGTGCCAGTGATTCTAGTTTGAAATAGAACTGATCCCCCACAGAGATGTCAACACATGCTTTTAAGCATTAACTATCAAAAGCAAGACAAGGTAACTACAACACAAAAGATGTTCGTTTTCTCAATTTCTGATTCCACATGTGCCATTATGGACGAAGTTGGGCAAAAACATTTCTGAAAAAACAGTGAATTCACTAGAAAATATAGTGAAGTTTTGAAGAGTATTGAAGCACTTGGAGCTACTCACATGTTACAAGATGAATTTTCTACATAGCTGGACAAAAGTGTGATAGCAGAATACCAGAAAAGTCAAATAAAGTGATATCTCGTGAGATACACTAAAGGAACTCACTATAAAATACAGTAACTAAGTACCAAATTTACAGAACTGGAAGTCAATTTTGCTCAACCTGCATGTAGGATAGAAAAGATGCAAGACTCACAATTCAGCTTTCCTTCACAGGTTCCACATCTGTTCCAAAATTTTAAACCTACACATTGTATGAAGTACCATGACCACATGCAGTAAAGTATCCTGGGACACGCTGTTCTTCATTCTTCTGTTGAATCCCTTCCCATTTGTAAGCAGTTCTTCAAAATTCAGTGACTAGTAAGAAATATTTTCATGTTGTCAAATGCTACATGGCAATACTACAGCTTGCACTGAACTGAGTTTAAAATAAATGGAACCCTCTAGAAGCCACAAAGACTAAATACTTCTTTTTTTCTCCCTTCTAATACCACAGAAAGAAATACCCACAGGTCTTCTGCCTTCAAAAAAGGTCCCCAGAACAAACCTTCATACAAATCACACCTCCTGAGATGCTGAATGATGACAGACAATAAAAGATTTATATAACAACTTCTGAAATCTGATCTTCAAAGCTAAGTACGATATTAAAAACATCAATAACTATTTTTGCTAAATTTAGGATGTTCAAATCTGGAAGCATAGCTTGAAAATGTTAGATGAAGACATTTTAGAAATTTATGAGCTGAAAACAGCAGTTGGAATAAGAATCATTCTACACGATTGCTACAGCAGAGTCCTGCATCATATTACTGACATTTCCCCTAATGAGCACTTACCAGAGCAACCTCATCATGGGTTACCCAGGCAAATTCCAGTTTAGAGCATAATTGAATGAAGGTGCATGTGATTATTAGAAAGAAAAATTGGTTTTATTCAGACACGAGCAAGGACCGTCTCCCTGGAGTTCTCTAATCCCAGTCCTGGACAACCACTAGGGTGTAGTTAACAATTCCAGTGGCGTTGTCTAGTTTGACAGGGTCATGGTCCAGGAATGCTCCAGGGCAAGGTGTATCATTAGTACCATGAGCCAAACAGTATTTTTTTTTAAATCTGTAATGTCTCACCACAGGGTGCTTATGTTAGAAGGCTTGCACGTTCCCACATGAAAAAATAATTTCTCATCAGTATAACCTCTGAATGGAGTCCTGTATCAGCACACACAAACATACTATAAAAACAGCTTTATTCTGTCTGTTGTGATTGCAAAGCATTTATTTCCTGGTAATAAACTCTGCTGTTTTCAACAGATTTTTAAAATCTCATTCATTTAAACGCACTGATGTTACTATGTAAATATCCACGGTCCATGAGCTCCAAGATTTTGTTCTTAGACACTTCCTTTCTTTTTAAGATTAATCATGACAGTTTTGCTGCTCCTCCCAACACTCACAAATACACTAGAAAAATTAGAAAAGTGCACTCCATTTATGTCAAAGAAATATGGTGCGTGGTTACTGAGAACTTGTTAGACCCTATTGAAGTGCTGCACAAACAGCTGGCCCTCAAATTTGCCGAGCAAACTTAAGCAAATACAAGCTTTACAAGTCTCCACACACCTCATGCCTTGCCTGAAGTTATCACATCTATTCCCTGTTGTCTGTGATCCAGGGATTGTGTGTGACAAAGCCATCTTTTCATCGCATCCTTTGGAACAACAGTAAAACCAGCCTTAGTTATTATTTCTATCTTATTCTGATCTGACAAACCCTAAGCCAAGGTCCGTATGCCTACAAAGTCACAGAGTCCTCAAAGACCACTGTGTGCCGACTTACGCCTCTCCATTTCTGAATTTAAGCCTTCCAGCTTATTCCTAGCAATGCATTTCAGGCTTTCAAAACTCACTTCATCATTGTCGTGTAACTTCTTGCAGTATTGATATTCATTATTCTTAAGTCTTCGCAACAGTTTTGCTCACCACTACCTGTCACAGCTCTCAAGAGGCCATTCAATGTCCTGCATATTTGAATTACACACTAACACCAGAGTCCTGTTTCAACACATTGGGTGGATATGGAATGGAGGTCTTGCACTTGAACCACAATCAATGGGGCATTTCAAAAAGGTAACGTGAAAGACTTATTATCCAATTTGCAGAGTTCACATATATTGTTTCCTAACAATAGTTTAATGGTGGTGTATTTTTTTTTTAAATAATTCATCATATTCTGAAAGGATTTTGATTTGCATTCTAACTAAAATCTCAAGCTTGACTTCATACTGAAATCTGAACACCCTCACCCCCCCCCCGCCTTTGCTCTGAAATCCTTTGTGTTTCCCATTTTTAGGCCTTTTGTTACACAGTAGCTCCTCTTAGCTCAATGAGTGCTTTCAGCAAGCAGCTCACAGAAAGCTGTCACCAGTAACATGGTTGACAAACCACTGCGACCAACAGCATCCAGAATGAACTGACATCCAAGATGCTCCTTAATAGCTGTTGAAGTCTCTCAACAAGGCTTTCTTAGCGGCCAATATTATTATTCATTTCTATTCGGACAGGGTCTCCATCCAAATAAGCCGTTCTCTGTGATCTTTTGCATTAAAAGGGCAACAGCTATTATTTTCCTATGTCTGCCTGAATTGAAAGCAACACAACACACTAACACAGAATTGGTAGCAATCATTCCATAGACGACCCCACAGCACTCTAATGATCTATCCATCATTCAAAAATCAATTCAAGAGATGTGCCTGCTTTTAAATGAGGTACAAAAGCCACGCGTATGAGCTGCATTAAAGTTTTAAGTAAACAGATGAAAGCACTGGGTTCTACAAAGCACTCCCCCCCCCTTTTTTTTTAACCTCCATATTTTCTTTTTTTAATCAGAGATTAACTTAATGCCAATTACAAACACATCACCTTTAAAAAAAAAATCACAACCACAACCTGTTCAACAGACCTTAGTTTAAAACTCAAGCATAAAATACTGTCTCTTTTCATAGCCTCGGTTTCTTGAACTTCCAACTAGCCTACCGTGCTGGGCACAATAGGTATTATTCCCTTCTATTGCAAGAAAAATGGAATTGAGGAAGTAAAAATCTACCCAGGTCAAAGCACTCGAGTATAGTGAAATAAAGACATTCAGACATCTCAAGAAGTACATGGGGATAGAAAAGATACAGAAAATAAAGTCCAAATCATTGTACAACCTGTGTGCTTTTTCCTTTTAAGTGAATGCTGACCAGGGATTGCAGCCTAAACAGCAGTGAACAAAAGTTAACACTGGAAACCAGTCTTCAAATACATATCTACACTTTCAAAAGACGTTAGTATTTAATTTCTGTGATAATGCTACATTGTTATTATTGTTATAAAAAGCTGCTGCAATTAAGGTCAGCTTACCTCACTATTTTTCAGGTACACATAAAACTCACTACACTGGCCAATACACAAATGGCCTAAAAAAAATATGTTATCACACTTTTCCATATGCTGTTACCTTTTAGCCAGCAACATATAATTTCTATCTGGAAAAGATATTGGTTCTGGTGTGTTCAACACTCCTGTCCAACAAAAATCTTCCCTATAAATCTGTGTTCCAGTACGTGACTAGTGAGAACACTTCATTACAATACTTCATACTACCAATATTTTATGGCAGTGTATTCTTGTGTCGAAAATATGGAAGATGTGCAACTTAAACTCATCAAATAGAATCCATCAATACAGCAGCTAGGTTAGAAATCTAATTTATTTTGTGCATGTACTGAACACTAACGGAAAAAGTGTTCAGCTGTGTAAATAAGCCATTTATTTTGTTGTCCATAAGAAAACAGAATAACACTTAAGCACAATCAAAAACTATACGTTCATTCGGCAAACTATGAGTTCGCCGAATGAACTTTTTGTCCACTGATAAGAACTGCAGATTCCCACTAGTTCTGCTTCCTCTGCAAGTCTATGAAAGTATATGCTATCATAACTATACTACAAGATGCATAGATTGGTTGCTAAAATATCGTCCATATTTTTGTAGATCTTAATCTAGTGAGAATCACTCTGTTTTCCGGGGAAAAAAAAGGGGGACTAACTAGTGTTCTACGTTACGAAAACAGTTAAATTTCTAACACAATTTCAGGTTGTTGCTAACATGAATGTAGCAAAGAATTCACCTTGGATTATGCAGTAAAGACTTTTTCTACCCAGGTCAAGTTTTTCTTCACAAACACCACCGCAGTGGAGGTGGGGGAGCAGAGAGAACGCTGCCAACTGCCGGGGACTCCCTAGAAGTGGGCAACTCCGTTTGACCTAACACTTCAATGCCCCTCTTACTACTGCAGTCTATTGCTGCGCTATCCTGGACTCACACACTTTTACACTCCCAGGAGATACAGACCTCTACACGGGAAGCCGAGTTTCCATTTCCAGGGGATTACTGGTTGTTTAATTCTGTTGTATTACTTCTGTTTTATCCACAACGTTTGAATAAAACAGAATACACAGAAGCCACCCCAGCGTATCCAAGTTCACCTCCTCTCACAGTTCCCGAGCTGTCAGTACCTTCTCCTCTTAGAGCTGAGCCTTAATTGACCAACATGTTTCAATGACAACATGCATTACAGAAAGAAGAAAAAGGGAAGTACTAGGACAAATCCCCAAATGCCAGGACAATATGCTCCACAGCTATATCGGGTAAATACTGTAAGAACAACGAAAAAAGCCATCTGCTACTTTCAGGAGAACCTATGATGAAGCAAGCAATATTCCAGGGAATATCCCACTTGGTAAATAGCAGAGTGCTCTCTCATCTGAGACAGTCTACTTAAGTAAACACAGTTGAGCGTTAATCAGGCTCACCTGAGCCTAGGGTTTTGGCAGCCAGAAAAGTGCTCTTGTATTTCTACTTTATCTTGTTAAGTGGCACTTTACAACAGACAGAACAATAGGATTAAAGAATATTTTACCTATAGACCTGAGGGCAGCACACAGAAAATACCCACAACAGAAATCTTCTCAGTAACAGGAAAAGCTCAGCAGCATATTTCAAGAAGGCCTGGGTTTGAGGCAGAGTGGCTGAGAGGATCAGTAAATTTACATCTGAACTAAGATGTAAAGAAATGCTAAGGATTTTACTCCCCAGCAGTTACTTTGAATTAAATCAACTCCACTCAGCAAATCAGATTTCACAATACCAAAAAGCCCCCAAGACTTATAGCAACACCCTACATGAACAATTTAGCACTAGTGATTCCCCTTATTTGTCAAGTTCCTATATTTTTTCAGTAACATTTTTATACAAATTAAATCTTAAAAATTCAGACTTAATATCAAAGACGCAGGAAGAAAGCTTTCTTCAGGGAAGAGTGTTTTGCATCACACCTTAGACATGTGTCATCTCGTCCCTGTATCCTACGCTTGCTCTGAATCAGGGTCACATAGGGAACTACGGTAACCTGTCTTCCTTTTCAACTGGACGATCGCTGTATGAGCCAATTTTATAGTTTTGTCTTTAGTGACTAAGTTACCATAGCTTTATACTGCAGTAACATGTAAATGCACCCCTCAAGAAAGGCTGCAGCTGCTGGTACAAGTTTCCCAGAGCTCAAATACAATCTCTCAGGAATAACAGAACCAAAGGAAAGGTTGAAACTGGCAAAGGGAAAACTTATCATGGATGCTGTACCGATCCCTGCTTGTGGGAACGTTAAGCAAGTCAGATATATACACATACCCCACTGAGGCAAGATTTACTCACTGAAGTAATTCAGAAATCTGTTGGAGATTATAAACAGTTTGCTCCCTCAAATTCCTTGATTTTCCCTCAATATGCAAGTTGTTCAAGTATTCTGTCCTTTTAGCAGCTAATAAGCACCTAGTTCTCACGATATCTAACACTAATGAACGATTTTCTTCTGTCCTCAGCTAGAGGCCCAAAACATGCATTATTTATCTTGCTAGCTTGGTAAAACAAGAAGAGTGACTATAGAATGGTTTCGGTTGGAAGGGACCTTAAAGATCATCTTGTTCCAACCCCCCTACCATGTAGAGGAATATACTGTGCTCTCCAATTTTTCCCACCATCTCCAGGCTAGTGCCTCCACAAAAACCCAACATGTTGCTTACTCTGTTGTAGTTAATGAAACTTTCTCTTCCTCACTGAAGAAACGACAGACAATTTCCATGGTAGGTACGATCTTCATTACAAATAAACTAATGCTACACCTTGATTCACATGGTATTGTGAGCAAATTCGCAGTAAAATTGGCTACTCTTTTGTTCTACATGAAGTGATCATTAGCAAGATGATAAATAGTCCCCCTGAATTTTGCAAGAGGTAGCAGTAATGAAGCTGTACACGGTTAATGTACACCTTTGCAGCCTTTCTGCAGTGATACCAATTATATTTCCTTTATTTAAATAATATTGTTCTTGTCCTGATGATACAAAAAAAAAAAAATTGTTGTACTCAGCTAGAGTGGAAGTTTCCCCAGTTACTTTTTTCTCTTGCAGCAGTTCCACTAAGATGAAAAGATCACATCTCCTAAACATAATCCAAGTAATGAAACTTGCAGAGAGGACCTTGGGATTCTCACCTCTCCTTCACTTCAGTCAAGCACAGGCAATGCTAGACACCAGCATAATGAAATGCTCCAGGTGCGGCTGACAGCACTGAGACTATGGTCTCCAATAAGCATTTTGTAATTTCACAAATATATATTTTACTTTTTCCAAGGGGCTACTACCCATGCACACAGAGCAACTACATTCATGCTTCCTTCAGAGTCCACATGTCATGAAACTTAGAAAAAATATCGGTTCCTTTTTATTTTAAAAGTGCTTTTTAATAGACACACGTTACCAAATATAAATGCATTTATTTTTAAACGACTTATTGATGTATTTAGACTTTAACTTCCTAATCTTCCTTGGACCACACTTTTCTAGTGTGGCTCACCAGTGGGCTACAGCGCCAGGCAAAAGACTCCTTTGCCTGACTAAAATTTACTGCTTTTTCTCCAGGAAATCTTGAACATTGCATGACAAATGGTCCATGACTTAGTAGCATTTTAACATACCACAAGTGTTGAAGCTGAAGGTTTTAAGCATTGCTGAGCCAGCCCATGGTTGCATTAAAGAGTTAGCAATTCAGAGCTATAAACTACAGTTTATTCATTTCTCAGTCATAAGTTAAGTACCCATGTCTGAGCTCTGGAGTAAAACACTAATGCTAATAATTTTAGTTTTATGGTCTGAGCTGTTATCTGTTGCTTACATGTAAAATTGCAATCAAATCCATTTCAGAAAGGTCAAAGAAATGGAATAAAATAGGGCTGAGCATTCTGCATTTTCAGATAAGTTTGAAAAATCATCATAGTTTCTGGTGAAGCTGAAATCATTTCAACCTCTCAAAAGGAGTGCATTTTGCTTTGCTTCCAGACCAATAATTTTCCATTTGAGCAAACCTCAAGATACATAGAGATTTACGTAGAATAAGCACACATGGCACTGTGATCCTGCTAGCTCGCTACAAATTACTTCATAGAAACAGAAAATATACAACTGTTTGGGAGCTACGCACACATTTTGCTATCTGCTTATTGACAGGTAGTTAAAAAAAAAAACCTAAAACTCTATGCAAAGGTACCTTCTGTCCCACTTGTCTGGCTTTTAAAAGTATTAACGTAGCCACTATTCCAGAATCTGTGATGAGACAAACCTACAAATACTCCATGGCTAGCACAGAAGATGCTGGTAAATGTTTCCCATTTCTGGTTCACAATAGCAATGTTGTGCATAGGTCTATAGTGCAGACAGAAGGCTGTACGATAATCATGCAAAGGAAGGATGGATTTTGATAATGGCATGAGAAATGCATAACTCACTTTTCCTTTCTGTCAGAAGCATCTGGACAACTCATTTAGTATCTTGGTATTACAGGCACCACAGATCTCAAAGTCCATTCTTGTATTAGATGCGTGCTGTGAAGGCTCATGAAACAGTGTTAGAGAAGCTAGCTCGTAGGGTGATAAGTTTATATCAGTACTAGGGACCAAATATAGATATTTACCACTGTTAACTTCCTACAGTTCTGGGGAAAAAAAAAAAAAAAAAAACAACAAACTTACATACCATAATGGCCTAGCTTCCATTGTTCTCTGCTTAAGATGTGACAGATGTTACATAGAAACAAGACAGTCAAAGATTGGAGCATTGTTTTGCTTTATTATTATTATTATTATTAACAATCTTCTGTGGTTTATAAGGCGGAGCAGAGTCACTAGGTTCTCAAATAGGATGTGAAACAAATAGGACGTAGATTAATGCAAATCCTTGTGGATATAATAAACCTGAAGAAGTCACATCTTTACTGACTTCAAAATGGTCGAACAGAAGCAAATTGCAATCCAATATATGAGACACAAGAGTTCTAGAATTCCCTCTATGAAAATTATTCATAAGACATTTAACATTCAATTCCATAAAATGACAAACTGCATTTAGAGTGTGAAGATCTAAGGTTTGCTCTCAAAATAGTTCTTTTAAAGCAAGTTTATACTGAAGCATGACTTTACACATACAAAATAATCTATGAATTCCATCACCACCATGCTGTTAGACCAAGAGAAACACGCACACCTAGCAAAAAGAGAAAAAAGTAAAACCTGTCTGCCCGCACCAGAACAGTGATGACAACAAGGACTCCATTGTAATTATGCTACTAAAGCCAACAGGCAACCTTTTCTCTGAATCCATAACTATTACCACAAAATGCACACATCATAGCTATATTAGTGTTTATTTATGACACACATGTGCTTACATATTGATACAAAGCACACTAAGGTGAATGAAAAGACTTCCATCAATTCCAAATGGCAACAGTTTGACCATGAAATAGCAGCATACTAAAATTCAGGAAAGTTGAGCAAGTCATCATAGAAATATTAGCTGACTTTTAGCTGACGCAAAAGATTAGCTGACTTTTGGATGTACAATAAACATTCCAAATTTAATTAATGACAGTCAGCTGTGACACCATTTTTTCCGATCAACATTATCAGAAAGATAAAAATAAAACATAAAAAAATATCTGCTTTAAATTAGAAAAACATAGCTTCACTCCTTTGTTGCTTTAAAACTCATTCCCGGGGCGGGGGGGGGGAGGAGGAGGAATAAATCATACAGCTGAACTATCTGCTCACTATCTTATACGTAGGAATATAAACTTACATGGAACTAAAAGTATTTTACATATACACACACAAAACCACTAGTTTTGTGCATTTACATGGTAAGCATTTGTAGGAATAGAAAATGAAATGGTTATTGCAAAGATTGTGCACACTTCAGAAATTTCAGATGTGACAGGTGTCAGTCTAGCAATAAGTCATATAACGTATTGAGAGCATATATGTCTATATGAGAGCATATATTACTGCACCTATAAAAAAGGACGCAGGAGCAAAAGAGTGGAAGTAAACCTATGACTGAAGAATTTGGTGCAGTATCTGTGTGGAGATGATGTTTAAGTGTCATGCTCTCTCAAATCTTCTTTGTATGTAGAATCCCTGTAAAGGTGTCATAACTGGCACATTAATAGCTGTGCATACATGTTAGCCTTTGGAAATTAGAAGATCAAGTTGTACAAAAGAAGAAAATTTTGTTATAATATTACCTTTGACCTTTCCAGAGAGGCATTAATGATATTGAATGTATAACATTCATCATCTAAAAAGTCTCAAAGACTCCATCACACACAGGGAAGATCACATTCCAGCATGTATCAACTCGCTCATATCAAACTGTCCACTGTGTTCTTTAAAATCTGAGGCACCTTCTGATATGCTACCTTTCTTGTAGTCACGGACCTCTCAGCAACAGGCAGCTGATACATCCATTCACAGATAGCTTAGCTGAAAGACAGATGGACACATTTCCCATTCCCCACATACAGCATACCCGATACAAGCACAGTCCTTGTTTGAGGCCACGACTTCCCATCAAAATAAAATAAAATAAAAAAAAAAGGGCTGTGAAGAGAAGAAAACAACTTCAAAATTTATGAAAAGTTAAACAATGCAGCATAAACCAGGAAACATCCACAAAAATACACCAGAAAAAAATCAGTAATAAAAATGGAGACAAGACCAGATGCTACTCAGAACTAAGTAGAGCAGAGACAATTGCCCATTATTTTACGTCAGCAATGAGAGGAACTATAAAATCATTGGGCATACAGTGTGACAAAACATAAGTTCAACCTGTAGTAGGGATTAAACATGCGAAGAGTCCAAACTGATCAACTGTTAAATGGAGATCACCTGCTATTTCAAGAACTATAATACTAGAATTCAGTTTTATGTTATGTATATATGACTATTAACATTTGTTTAAACTCTGCTGAATCTGCCAAGGAAGACAGCTTCATCTAAACAATGGAGGAAGAACATGGAAAAAAACATATAAAAAAAACTTGTGAATTAAGGCAGCAGAATCTGAATTTTTAGTCTTGTACAGAAGCAACCTAGTGTTTAATAACACTAAATAGTCCTAACAGGGGAGAACAATTACCCCAAGTACTTGGACAATTCTGAAAGTCCTCCTGGGTGGCTGCATTTTAGTTGCCTAGATGCTTTTAAAAAGCTGTCATGTATCATACATTTTTGTTTATTTTCTTGTTATAGTAAACAAAAATAACTTTCTCAGTGTAGAGAGGTTATCAATGTAGATAGAAAAGTAGACTGACCCTCCAATATGAAAGGGCCTTTATCTACAAAGCTGTCTTAATTTCTAACCCTGCTTCAGTGGTTGTCATTGGTCACTACAAAGCAATGGAATTATTGAAGCATGAGGCTGCATGGGCTTCACATCCCCAAGAATGACAGCCAGCTGTGGCAGTTGTGTGGGCCAGAGCTTCTTTCATATTGCAATACTGGGAGAATTTTGTAGTGAAGAAATCAGGTCTGGGATAATAGGCTAAAAGGGCAGCTATAAATTTAGTTCTGCCCAGAAACAAGAAATATAGGACAGCTGTAAGATAGAAAAACAGGCCTGAATGCTAATGAAACTGTGTTAACGGAATACGAGCAGACAGGAAGATTACTGAAAACAGCTCTCAGCATTATCTCATGAAGATAGTTTCAGATTGAACCATGAAAATCACTGAATAAAAATTCAAAAGCTTTTCTGACTGAAAAACCAAAGGAGTCAAGATAACAGCAACACTGATGAATAATAAAATTACAATTAACTCAGGAATCAAGAATCACAAAGATCTGGGGATCATCATACACCTTTGCAAAATTTCTGCCACCGATGGTCTCTGTAATTCACTTGCTTACGGCAGTTGCTGCAAAAAGACTAAGCGATATAATAAAACATTATAAAATTCAAGGAACTCTTAGTAGCAGCTCATTTTGCATTATCTTGATCATAATGTGCTGGGAAAGCAGACCATTAATACTCTGCAAATAGGACTGGGTGCTGTTTTATTACAGGATGGTGTTCTATTGTCCTTGCTGCTACAGCAATCATTCATATCAGAAAGCACTTAGCCCAAGACTAAATAAGAGGCAGTTGCTCTACACCAAGCGCTGTGAAAGGTTTCTTTAATATGTTTCTTTTAAACAAAGTACTTCAAGGAGCTAACATGAAGCAGATGTTTCTGAATTACCCCAGAGAACACAAAAAGACCTATTTCATCATTATGTGGAATAAGATACTACCCAAGGCAAATGCTGGTAATAAAATTTTCCCAAAGGATTCCCGTTGATATTAGGGATATTATCTTACCCTAAATATACCAAAGAACTTAATTTTCATAAATGAAGCAAGTACACAAATTTGCTGGAAGGCAACAGCAAAGACATTAAAGCACCTTTGAAAAACTAACATGTTTCCTACATAGTTTGCAATTTGCAATGGCTTCCATAACTTCTTTGAGCAATTTCCTCAACTCTAACAATTCCAAAACTCAAAAAGATTTATTTTTTTTTTAATGCCTAAAAAACAGCGATTGCTCTGATCCTGGTAATTCCAAAGAAAGTCCCATAAATATCATATCCTATTCCATACATTCCTCAAATCCCCTAACTTTAGTGTTCTATGATTAAACCTAGTCAATTAATTTGCCAGAAAAACCCAATCTGGTTTCTAGATTTGTAATCTGAGGCTGGATTCTACGGGAAATCTAATAACAAGTCCTGCTCTGGAGAGGCTGATGTGAAAGGAATAGGGAATTTTGAGTCAGCAGGGGTTGGAGGTCATTCTAGATGAGCACTTCCACTAAGGATGCTACTTTTTTGCCAAAACACGGTAGTCTCAGGTAAGGGAACCACCAAGCCAGCCAGTTTCTCCATAAGAGCTCCAAGAAGTTAATTTGAAAATTCTGAATAGGAGAAACCGATCCTCCCCTTCCAGCCTGGGTAACCAAATGAGCCAGGCCATTGTCACCCACACACTTGCACAGAGGTGCGCTGAGAAAGGTGGGCAGTTCATACACAGCCATTTATACCCAGAAGATGTTACAGCCACAGCAGTTCAAGTGCTGTTCAGACATAAGTGGGTCAGCTTGAGAACTGGAAGTCACAACCAGTACCAGGGAGACAATTACCTTACACCTCTTTCCATTTATGTTGAGCACGTCTGATGCAGCAGACAACCAGACCAAGTAATTATCCTCTAAAAAAGGGACAAGGCACAGCAGTGAATGAATATATATTGTCCATATAAATCAGCTTTAACAGTTTTTATTTTATACTCAAGAATCTGTAAACAAATGACAGTAAGTTTTTGCAATGTCACAGAGGGCACTGCTGCTCACAAACCTGGGACGTTACACCTATTTCCCAGGAAGTAGATTTGGACCAGAGAGCTCTAGTATATGCTCAGTTAAGGTAGGTGTTATAATCCACTTACTGTTGTTTAGAAAAAACAAGCACTTGGTGATCTGCAAGTTACACAGAGCATAACACCCATCAATACATCATTTGTAAAGGAGACCTACATGTAGCGCTGATTTTTCCTGGGCATCAGACCCCTGAGCTGCTTTCACACCTTACTCATTAGTTTACTTTTACAGTTATTTGCAAATATGACTTCTTATAAACTGTGGATTTTGATCCTTAAAACCATCAAAGTCAGTGGAAGCATTTTGAGGCCACAGAAGATTTCCTGGGGGATTTAAAACATATAAAAACTTTATACAAGAACTAGGACAGAAAACTATTTCCCTCTGTTTTAAACAGCTAGAGAAATAAGTATTTAAGCCGTATTAACAATAATTAAGCGTTCTATGCCTGTAAGATACAAAAAAGCATCAGCCAGTGTATGATAATGTGAGCATGGAAGAAAAAAGATACACTATTGTAAGGTAACTATGATCACAGAATCAC